>VWZG01008237.1:0-25500 GCA_013396735.1 Grallaria varia
GGGATCCCCCTCCCCAGCACAGCAGCCACCGCTCCATGGATGCCGAGATCCCTCTCCAATGCCTGGGCAAGGGCATCCTCTTGTCCCCTTGTCCTTCCCGGAGCCTCGGCAGGCTCGGCCCGGTCTGGCCCTCCTGAGCCCCTCCAGGCCTTGGCTCTGCCCCTGGAGCGCCCCCGGGTTTGGGGTCCCCCTCCCTGGGGATGGGCTGGGGCTGGAGGAGGGGGACACTCTGTGCCACTGCCAGGCAGAGTGTTGTGAAGGCTCCCCCTCCCCCAAGGAGGCCTGATCCCCTCCCCGGGGTTCAGCCGGTTTGAGGGTTATTCTTCTCCCTTCTGAGAGGACCTAAGTCCCCAGGAAGGATCCAGGCTGTGTGTCTTCCAGGTGAGGAATGGCAAACCCAGGGGACAGGCACTGCAGCTCCATCTCTTTCCTGTCCCCTGAGCCCTGGGGAGCTCCGGAGTGGCAAATGTGTCCCAAAAGCTGCTGGGTGGGAGGGCTGGCTGGCTGGCTGCAGTCTGGGGTAGGAGGCATGGCACCTTGCAGGGGTGGAGGAGGCTGACACCCTGCTGGCATTGCTGGTGAGCCAACACTGGGGACTCCCTGGTCCAGCAACCTCCAAGGGGCTGGGGAAACCTTTTTCCAGAGGCTGGGAAGGCTGAAGGGCTCGGCTGAGGGCCTCTGATTCTGTTCTGGTGCATGCTTTGGGGTGGCTCAAGGGAGGGTTCACAGGGTGCCCGGGCGGGGGAATGTCCCCAAGCCAGACCTCAGGTTCTGTTCACTGCTGACACTGACGAGTCCGTGGGGCTCCCTGAGGCAGGTGGAGGTGGCCCTGGGCTCAGGGCAGGGACCAGCACCTGCACCTCCTGCTCCTGCCCTCGTGTGCTGCTCCTGTGCTGATGTGGCAGCTTCCAGCAGAGCAGCTGGAGGCCCTTGGCCTTGCTGCACAGGGTCCACGCTGGGAACCCACCATGGCCACCCAGTGGAGCCCCCTCCTTGTCTCACTGGCCAGACACTGAGTTCTGTTGCAGCGCTGGGGTGAGCAGCGGCCTCACCGCCTGGTCACTGCCAGTCCTGCCACTCTGCTGTCCCTGCTGTGACAGGGCAGAGGTGGTGGTGCCAGATGGATCCTCGGGCACTTGGCCCCATCCTCCTCCTCACCCTCGGCAGCTGGGGGATGTTGGGGGAGGCTGCGAGTGGGGTGACCAGCCAGAGGCCAGAGCCTGCCCCACTTCTCCGACCTGGCAAAGCCACGGTGCCATCGGCAGTGTCCGCGGTGCTGTTGAGAGTGGGGTCTCCCTGTGGTGAGCCTGCAGTGGGCTCAAGGCCTCAGAGGCTTCCCCCAGGGTGCAGCAGCATCACTCCCTGTGCTGGTACTTGCAGCGAGCAGGCTGGTGCCGAGGTGACCTTGGAGAGTCCCCCTGGCTGTCCCGCCCTGCAAGGGCTCCGTCCTCCCGGAGCTGCTATCAAGACTTGAAACCCATTGGGGCAGAGCCTGTGTTTTGATACTGGAAGTGGCGTAGGAGAGTTCCCTGCCCAGCGGGGAGGAGCTGCAGGCAGAGCCACGGCATCCTCCAGCTCCACAACCAGGCACAGGAACAGGATCAGCCCACGTGGGGCTGAGCCTGGGCGTGAGGAACCTGCTCTGCCTCTGCGTGTTGGGGACGTGTCCATCCGTCCCACGTTGTCCTGCCTTAAAATGATCAAAAAGCATTTATCCAATAATGATAATGGAGCATGACCTGGTCGCGTTTGCCCTGCAAAACCCATTTCCCATCTTAAGAGAAAATCACTACCCATCTGCAGCTGTGACATCATTTCATAATCGGCGTCATTTAGCAATGCTGGCTCCTCACAGTGATGGCACAAGGACAGATTTGATCCAGGAACTGAAGTTGCTATTTACATAAATATTGAATGATGAGGAAGCAGCCAGAGTGGCTGGTGAGATCCTGAGCTGCAAATATGATAAAAGGGACCTTGTAAGTGTGTGCTGGAGTGGTGCCACCTCCTTTTGGGTGCTGGGAAGTGGTTGTCACTGGCTTTGTCACTTCTGGTCTCTGTTTTGGGAAGGACACCCAGTCAGTGCCAACTCCTTCATCGCTTCTGTTGTGGTTTCTGCACCATCCCTGGGGCATTGCTCTGGGAGCTGGAGGAGCTGTGCACTGCCAGTGATTCAGGGGTGGTGGCAGTGCCCATCACCCCGTGATGGCTGAGGGGCTGCCCAGGGGCTACACCAGCATCCCCCAGTGCCAGCCTGGCACCCGCAGCCTTCCACGAGACTGGGCTGGGGCTGGGGCTGAGCAGGGTTTTGTTGCTGCTGGCAAATTTCTGTTGCAAGAGCTGGTCCCATACCTGAATAGGGGGCAAAGATGCATCCAGAGCACATGTCCCTGGTGCTGCTTGGCCAGAGCCTTCCTCATCCAGAGCCAAATGGTTTTCAAGGGCTTTGCTTCTGCCTTCGTGGTGCCACCGTGGGGGCTACCGAGCAGAGGGACCAGGCTCACCAGCTGCTGTTGCTCCCAAGGGATGTACCAGCACTGCCACTGGTCTGAGTGTTCCCATCCTCTCTGGTGGGCTGGGAGGAGCTGGACCCCTCTCTCTGCGGTGTCAGAGTGGGGCAGTTGGACCTGGGAGTGCTGGAAGCCATCACTCAGTCATGGGGGAGGAAAGGCTGTGTTGTTCTGGGGCCTTGGGCAGTTTGCTTTGTTCCCCCCTTGCCATGGACCCTCGTGGTAAAAGGCTTTTCCAAGGGAGAGCGGCACCAATTGTTCATCCCAGCTGGCTGTGCTGGGGGTGTGGACGGTGCCTTGGCCACTGCTGCTCGTTCAGCTTGGGCAAACTTCTGCCATTGGCTTCGTAACCCACTTCTCACAGCAACGTCATTTTTAGGATATATGAGTATTTAGTGTGAGTTTGAGAAGTGCCAATTCTGTGCCCATTGATCCCGCGCCCATCCTGCACTGACGCTGCACTGCTCCTGCCCACCAGGCAGACTGGTTGTCTGAAGCTGGGCCCCATCAGGGCCAAAGGGCTCAGAGGGGGCTCCTCCTGCAGAGGGGGGTCTCGGGGAGCTGCATCCTGCTGGGCAGGCTGGCAAGGCTGGCACACATGCAGCTCGGTGCCCAGCCAATGGAATCAGTGCAGATTGGTGTGGCTGGACCATGCTGGCAGCCCCGGGAGCTCTGTGTGCTGCCAGTGGAGTTGAGCAGGGACCACGCTGGCACACCAGGCTGTGCCCCCCTGCATGACTTTGCCCCAACTCTTATCTTGCCCAGGAACTCAGGGCAGGGCGGCTGTGCCAGGTGTTGGGAGAGTGATGGAGCGGGAAGGCGGCAGCCCCCGCTCACAGGGGCTTTGGACACCTCCTGTCATCATCACTGTTGTACAATTAGGTCAGAAGCAAGGGAGGGGTGTCAAGGATCCTGATTAATTTGTTTTCGGATATTTTTAGTAGCCTGGGTTGGGTCTTTTTTCCCATGCACACGAACCCTCCAAGGAAGGAAGAAAGCCTTGGCATCACACCCTGGTGCCTGGGGCGATCTCACAGGGTCAGTTGTGTGTGGTGGGGGATCAGGAGCAGTTTGTCTTTCTCCACAGGCTGAATTCTGCACTGGCTCAGCCAGATTGCAGAGGGATTGGAGCCAGAGGAGAGTTTTGCCCAGCTGGCGAGGTTATTTAATCTTTGTTCTTCACAGCTTTGCATGGCAAATGCCCCCGTGGGACCCATGCAGCACAGCGGGGTCAGTCTGAGTGGGAACTGCCAGGGATTTGGGGACAGATGTAGCCCCACAGCCACTCTGCTGAGTCTGGCACCCCTGACAGGTCGTGCAGTGTGGGGGAACCCAGGGGTCTGGCCGGGCCCACCACGGGCCGTGGCCTCGCTGCCCGTTTGGTGCCAGTGGCCGAAGCTCGGTGTGGGGGTGCAGGGGGGGCACAGCTCCTCTGCCGAGGGTACCCTGGGGACGGCCCTGGCGTGAAGTCATCGTTTTGCAGCAGTGACATCACTCACGGTTGCCACGGCAACGCCTCACATGGGGAAGGTGTCATTGGAGAAAGGTCAGGAGCTGGGATGCTCGGCTCCTCCTGGTCCTGCGCCAGCCTGCGCAGGGGCGGGGGGCGACCCGACCCATCGCCCCGTCCGTCCTGGGTGCGGGGGGTGTCCCCCCTGGTCCCCGCATCCCAGGGCACGGCACGGCCCTGGCACCCTCTGCCCATCGCCCCGCAGCTCCCAGGGCCCCCCGCCCACGGTGGGCTGAGCAGAGCCGTGCGTGGGGGTCCTGCGCGTCCGTGGCCGTGCCCTGAGAGCATCCCCCCTGTCCCTGTCCCCCCGGCCGGCCGAGGAGGTGGGCAACGCACCGTCCTGTCGCGACGGAGCTTCTGTGACCTTGCAGATGCTCAGAAAGGTCGTCGGTGGCCCGGGAGAGGGGGGCGAGGAGAAAGGGGAGAAGAACGGGGTGCGGGGCAGGCAGGAGGGGGCGGAGGAGCCGGGCAGGGGCAGGGGAGGGGGCAGAGGTGGTCGCCCACCCACCCACCCNGGGCAGCGCCCCAGCCCGGCACCCCCAAAGCGGCACCCCAGGTGGCCCTGGGGACTGACCTCTCTACTGGGGTCCCCCCGCTTTGGGAGCAGGAAAGGGGGGAACTGCTCCCGTGACTCTCCCGTCCTGCCTCTGCCCGCGACCTGGAGTGCTGCCGGTGGTTTGGGGGGTCCTCAGCCCCCCGGGCTCCCCCAGAGCAGCTCGGCTGCGGGGTGTCCCCCTCCGGTGGTTGGTGTCATTGTTCCCCCCTCTGCCCGGGTCCTGCTGGCTCCGGCCATACCAGCCCAGCAGGAGCCCCCCCGGCTCGTCTGCACCCCCCTGTCCACTGCACTCCCTCGGTCAAGGGCTTGGCTGGCTGCAGGATCATCTCGGGGGCAGTTTGGAGAGATGGGAGCAGGATGTGGCCTCTGGGGAGAGGGAGGTTCCTGTGGCTGAGGTGGCATCACAGTGGCAGCACCCCAGTGGCGCCGGTCCCTGAGGGCAGGGCATGGTGGCAGTGTTGGGGGTGGCAGTGGCACTCCAGTGACATCCCCCCTTCCATCTTCTCACTCCCCAGATTCTACTGGGACTTCACGATGCTGCTCTTCATGGTGGGCAACCTGATCATCATTCCTGTGGGCATCACCTTCTTCAAGGAGGAGACCACAGCGCCCTGGATCGTGTTCAATGTGGTCTCCGACACCTTCTTCCTGATGGACCTGGTGCTGAACTTCCGGACAGGGATTGTCATTGAGGACAACACGGAAATCATCCTGGACCCTGAGAGGATCAAGAAGAAATACCTCAAGACGTGGTTCGTGGTGGACTTTGTGTCCTCCATCCCCGTGGACTATGTTTTCCTCATTGTGGAGAAGGGCATAGACTCGGAGGTCTACAAGACAGCCCGTGCCCTCCGAATCGTCCGCTTCACCAAGATCCTCAGCCTCCTGCGGCTCCTCCGCCTCTCCCGGCTCATCCGCTACATCCACCAGTGGGAGGAGGTGAGGACCTGCTGTGGCACCCGCCGGCAGTGGCAGGATGGCCAGAGAGAGCCAGAGCTGGAGGGGCCCCTGCGAGTGCCGCGGGGCTGGGGCTGCCTGAAGAACTGGCAGTGTGGAGGGGATCTGTGTGTGGGGCTGGGGGGTGACCCTGCCTGCAGGGTTTGGGGCACCCCTGGGTACAGCACCCACCGTGGGTGGCAGCGTGGCTGGCACAAGCTGGCACACCATGCCCTGCTCCACCAGCAGCAGGACCATGTCGCCCTGCTCAGCTCAGTGCCCTCTGCCTTGCTTCCCTCTGGCTCCCCGTCCCACCAGGAGCTTGGGGAGTGCCAGGGAGGGCAGCAGGACCCCTGGCCCTCGGGGTCCCCAGTGCAGGAGGCAGGGTGCCCTCGGGGCCATGTGGGCTGTGAGGGGACGTGCCCTGGAGTCTGGAGGGGGCCAGCTCAGCTTTGCTGTGTGACTCTGACCTGAACCCTGCACTCAGTGCCCTGGGGACTGCCCTGCTCCCTCCTCAGTTCCCGGAGTGTTTTTCTCTCCCTGAGCATCCGCTGGCACTGGCTCATTCTCATCAAGGCTCGCAGCCATTCCGGCTTCCTGGGCGGCAGCAGGGTGGCATCCCATCAGCTATAAATAGGCAGGTGGGGCACAGCAGCCTCAGGGCTGGAGCTGGGCCAGCCACAGGAGCCTCTTCCAGCCGAGGCCATGCGGGTGGGTGCCCTGAGCAGGGCTGGGCAGTGGGGAAGGTCCCCACGCTCACCTGCTGCCAACCCACCCGCCCGCAGATCTTCCACATGACCTACGATCTGGCCAGTGCCGTGGTGAGGATCGTGAACCTCATTGGGATGATGCTGCTGCTGTGCCACTGGGACGGCTGCCTCCAGTTCCTGGTGCCCATGCTGCAGGATTTTCCCCAGAACTGCTGGGTCTCCATCAACGGGATGGTGGTGAGTCCCATCTGCCCCCACCACACTCCTGCCTGATCCTCTGGGTCCCTGCCCATCCTTATGTCATCTGGCCTTCACCCAACGACCCCAGGAGATGCCATCCCCCCTCTGGCCATGGCTGCAGTGCCCTGTGGTGGCTGATGTTGCCCTGGTGGGGTCTCGCAGGACCTGGAGCAGCGGGTCGATCCAGGCGGGAGGAATATGCTGACATGGGGCTCTCAGTCCTGTCCCCTGCTGCCTTCTCCTGCTCATTAGCCACAAAGCTGCTATTAATAAATAATGCGCCCTGTTTCTAATTGCTCCCTCTCAGCCCTGCAGCCTCCTGCAAATGGCTCTTCTCCCTCTGTCTGTCTCGTCCCCTTCCGTCAGGTTTCCGTCTCTGCTCCGTTCCCTCCCACGTGGCTTTCTCCTTTACCTCCCCTGCCTGTCTCATCCTTCTCCTTCCCAGGCCGCTTCTCCAGGGAAGTTTGTAAAGTTGGAAAAGTTTGCTTTTGCTACAAACGCCTGTTGCTGAGGCCTGCTGGGAGATGCAGGCAGAGCACTGGGGCTGTGGCCTCAGACACACACAGACACCCAGAGACACACAGACACACGGACAGACACACACAGACACAGACACACACTGACAGACAGACACACAGACACAGACACAGACAGACAGACAGACAGACAGACATAGACACACACAGACACACACAGACACACACAGACACACACTGACAGATAGACACACAGACACAGACACAGACAGACAGACACAGAGACACACAGAGACACACAGACACACACAGACACAGGCATACACTGACAGACAGACACAGACACAGGCAGACACACAGACAGACACACACACACACAGACACACACTGACAGACAGACAGACACAGACACAAACACAGAGACACCCAGAGACACCCAGGCACACACAGACATCCAGAGACACACACCCAGAGACACAGACATGGAGACACACACAGACATACAGAGAGAGACACAAACACACAGACACACAGACACACACAGACACAGAGAACACACGTGTGCGTGGCCGAGCACCAGTGTGGGCTGAGCCTCTGTCCCTGTCCCTGCAGAACGACTCCTGGAGTGAGCTGTACTCCTTCGCCCTCTTCAAGTCCATGAGCCACATGCTGTGCATTGGCTATGGGAAGCAGGCACCTGAGAGCATGACAGACATCTGGCTGACCATGCTGAGTATGATCGTGGGCGCCACCTGCTATGCCATGTTCATCGGCCACGCCACTGCCCTCATCCAGTCGCTGGACTCCTCCCGGCGCCAGTACCAGGAGAAGGTAGGACTGGGCTGGATGGGGCACACGGCGTCTGTCCTGTACCCAGCTGGTGTGTCCCCTCCTGGAGATGCAGCCAAGGCAGGGTGAGGGTTCCTGGTCAGGAGCAGGGATGGGGAGATGGAGTGGGATTGGCCCCATGGGGTTGGGGATGTGGGAGGGGATCCCAGCTGACACCACCTCTCCCCACAGTACAAGCAGGTGGAGCAGTACATGTCCTTCCACAAGCTGCCCGCCGACTTCCGCCAGAAGATCCACGACTACTACGAGCATCGCTACCAGGGCAAGATGTTTGACGAGGACAGCATCCTGGGGGAGCTCAACGAGCCCCTGCGTGAGGTGAGGGCTGGGCAGTGAGCATGGGGATTGGCCCCCACCAAGGCAGGGACCTCCTGTTCCCTGCCATGGGGCAGGGAGTGGTGTGGGTCCCACCGGCTCCTGCCATGCGTATGCTTGGGGGTGAACACCTCCTGCTGCTGCAGCTCTGCAGCTCTGAGTGTGAGAGTGTCCGTGCAAGATCTGTGTGCCAGGGTGTCCGTGAGCCTGCCTGGGGTGGGGAGCACATCCCTGGGGAAGCGTGTCCCGGCCTCCTGGGCTCACCAGCTTCCCCACAGGAAATTGTCAACTTCAACTGCCGCAAGCTGGTGGCCTCGATGCCGCTGTTCGCCAACGCCGACCCCAACTTTGTCACGGCGATGCTCACCAAGCTGAAGTTTGAGGTGTTCCAGCCGGGTGACTACATCATCCGTGAGGGCACCATCGGCAAGAAGATGTACTTCATCCAGCACGGCGTGGTCAGCGTCCTCACCAAGGGCAACAAGGAGATGAAACTCTCTGATGGCTCTTACTTCGGAGGTGAGCGCTGGTAGGACCGAGCCCGGGTCCCCTCCTGGGGGCTGCGAGAGGTGCTGGGGCGCCCACCCTGTCCTGGGGGCACCCGCCACCCACCTTGCTCTTGGCCTGCAACTGTTTGGCCCTCGCTGGTGGTGTTCTGACCTTGGCCCTGGCGTTTTCCACCCAGAGATCTGCCTGCTGACCCGTGGCCGGCGCACGGCCAGTGTCCGTGCCGACACCTACTGCCGCCTCTACTCGCTCTCAGTGGACAACTTCAACGAGGTGCTGGAGGAGTACCCCATGATGAGAAGAGCCTTTGAGACCGTGGCTATTGACCGCCTCGACCGCATTGGTAGGGCACCGGGGGGGCCTTGAGAGGGAGAGGGTGTCCCAGTAGAGGGGACAGCCATGGCTTGCATGGGAGCCCAGCGTAGTCCCAGCGTGGGGTCTCATGGTGCTCCCTCTTCCGGCCCCCTCTCTGCAGGGAAGAAGAACTCGATCCTGCTCCACAAAGTGCAGCACGACCTCAACTCAGGTGTCTTCAACAACCAGGAGAACGAGATCATCCAGGAGATCGTCAAGTACGACCGGGAGATGGTGCAGCAGGCAGAGCTGCAGCAGCACACAGCCATGTACAGCCCCGTCCAGCCCCAGGTCACCTCTGCCATCGCCACCCTCCAGCAAGCCGTCGCCATGAGCTTCTGCCCGCAGATGGCCAGCCCGCTGGTGGGCTCCATGGCGCTGGGCTCGCCCCGCATGATGCGCCGTTTGCAGTACGCCCAGGCCATGCCCAGCCCCTTCGCCGTCTCCCCCGTCCTGCTGCAGCAGAGCCCCCCGCCGCAGCCGCAGCCCCCCACGCCCCATGCCAACCCCTCGCCCTCGCAGGACCCGGCGCAGCCCACGTCCCTGCCCGCCTCCACCAGCGCCTTCGCCGCGGCCGCGGCCAGCCCACCGTCCCAAAGCCCGCTGGCCAGCCGGACGTTCGCCTACGGAGGCGCCCCGGGAGCGCTGGGCTCCCAGCTGTCCCTGGGCCAGCAGCCAGCGCCCGGCTCGCCCCAGCGTCTGGCAGCCCACAAGAGCACACAGGCGCTGCACACCAGCAGCCTCAGCCAGGATTCGCGGCCCCTCTCGGCCTCGCAGCCCTCCCTGCCCCACGGGCTGGCGGCTGGCAGCACCCAGAGCCCCCCGGCCTCTGTCCGCGAGTCCTGCGCCTCCATCGGCGGGGGCACGGCCCCTGCCCCGGCCGGCCTGCGGGGCCAGGCACCCACGCGGGGGGCTCCGGCCCACGCAGCGCCCACGGGGCTCACCCCACCGCCCACCCTGCCGCAGGACTCAGCGGCGGCTCGCAAGGATTCGGCAGCCAGCACGCCCGACACGGACCCGGCCAAGTCCAGGCTGTCTTCCAACTTGTGACCTCCGCGCCAGGCACGGGGACACGCGCACCGGAGGGGCTGTGGCAGGGAGTCCCCTTCTCGCCTCGTGTCCACCCTGTGCCGTGGGGCGAGGACCGCGGCCACCCCACCGGATGCCACCCCCGGCTGCGGTGCCAGCCCCGCGCCCTGGCTCCCTCCTGCTGCCCGCTGCAGAGTGGGGCAGCCGCCGAGGGCGGGCATGGGGCTGCCGTGCCCTGCCACGCCACGAGGTCACTGGGCTGAGCCCCGGGCTGCGTCACCTCCGACCAAAGTCTGGCCCTGTCTCCCGCTCTCCGCTGCCCCCCAACCTCCCTGGCTGCCCATAGAAGCCACAGCCGCATCCTCGCCATGACCAACTCTGTGTATGATATCTATGACCTGAACACGTCCCTGTGTGTGACCCACAGGACACCTCCCAGGGCTGTCGGCGCAGCCCTGGCGCCGCACGTGCCCCTGCGCCCCTCCCACAGACCCCAGGCGAGGGGTGACAGTCCAGGACTGGAGGTAAGTTGGGGGTGGTCTGAGGGATGGTCGCCCCGAGGCTTGTAAGCACCCACAGACACACTGTTCCCCCACCCCGGGGCTGGGAGTGAGCGCAGCCCCATGTCGCTGGAGGCAGCGCTAGGTCAGAGGCAGATGCTGGAGCCGAGCCCTGGGGCTGGGGAGAAGGCACCCACTGCGTGTACCAGGCGTGTGTGTGTGTGCGCGTGTGTGTGCAGGGCCGTGTGTGTGTGTGTGTGTGTGCGTGTGCACGTGTGCCTCGCTGCCTCGCACTCTGGAGCCTTCCACATTGAATGTACCGCCAGCGCGGGGCCCGTGCCAGCCCAGCGCCCCGCGGCTCAGCAGCCGGAGGGACAGGGCCCCGCTCCAAGCGTCCACCTTCCCACCCAGCCCATCCTGTGCAATAAACGTCAGCAGCTGACAGAGCTACGCACGACTCCGGCTCTGCTTCTTCGCCGCCGTCCCTCCCCGCCGTGGCTCCGGCTGCTCCCGCTCCTTGTGCCTGGCCCCGGGAGCCTGGCAGTGGGCATGGCCCCAGCATTGTCCTTTGAAGAACTGACTCCCTGCCAGAAAAGCCACAAGGTGAAAAGCCTCCTGCCAGCAGCTCTCCCCTCACTCCAGCGGCAGCCAGGAAGGAGCTGGGAGCAGGCTGGGACCGGGAGACTGTGGGTACAGGGCACAGCCAAGAACTGGGCCAAATGCAGCTCCAGCTGCAAGATGCCAACCATCTCCAACCCTGTCCTGGTGGAGGGGAGGGCTGGGAGGCCAGTCTGGGGAGATGGGAGGCTCCTGGCTGGAAAAGCTGCAGCTGGACGCCATGGGAGCCCCACTCCTGCTGCAGCTACACAGGCACAGTTCTGTGTTTCTGCTACAAAAGCGTTTTCAGAATGTGACACTCCTGTGAGCAACTGAAGCCCAGCCAGTCAGCAGAACAAGAGCAGGCTGGGGAGGCAGCAGCCCCACCTCCCCCCAGCCCTGGGAAGGCAAGGTGAGGGCCCAGGCACCCCCCAGGCTTTGGGCAGACACCAAGGAGCACACAGGGCCCATCCCGTATTTCAAAAAACATTTTATTTACAGAACTGTACATGTTGACCCCCAAATTAGTGGTCTTCCCAGCCTGAGCCCCAGTGAGCAGCAGTAAAATCCAGCCCTGGAAATGGGAGTCAGGAGTCGCAGGGGCTGTGCTACAGAGAGCAGGGACAGTGCCCAGAGCTGGAGCAGGACACAGAGCAGCACCCACCCCACAGCTGAGAGGGGCTCCTGCTGTGTCCAGGGTGTGGCTGCAGGCCCCTCCAGGTCCAAGATCTGCTGGCAGAGAGGGACAGACCCCAGGAGAGGCAACGGCCTGGTGAAGGCTGGGGCTCACAGTGAAGGTTGAGGGGAGTCAGCCTGGTCTAGTTGCCCCTTTGCCCCCACCCCAGGGGTGGGTGCCCTGTCCTCATGTTGGGATACAGGCTGTGATGGCAAACAACACAGAGCCTGACCCCCTTGCAGCTGCTCCTGCAGAGCCCAGTTTGTCCCAGCAACTCAGTGTGGGGCAGGTCTCTCGCTGGGCTGGCATCTGCAAACCCTTCCCCATGGGATGGGGGACAGAGGAGCTCCACAGGCTGGTGCCCACTGCAGCTGGAGGTCCAGAGGTAGCCCAGGGCTCCACAGGCAGCCCTGGCTCAGCTGAAGAAGTAGGTGGAATCCATCACCTGATTCAGGTTGAATTCACCTGGGGGGAGCGAGGGCAAAGAGAGGTCAGAATAGAGTAGGGTGGGGATGGGCAAGGGGAGAGAAGCAGGGTCAGGGCAGAAGCAATCCCTGCCCCTGGACTGTGGTGCCCCTGGAGCACTGGGGCGCTCTGCACAGAGGTCAGGCAGAGCCAGATGGTCTGGCAGACACAGGGCTGAGAGATTAGAAGGAGTTAAACTAATTGCCTTAATCCCATTGCATGTATATCATCTAGATCTTGTCAATTACCATGCTGAGTCTTTCACTCCCATCTCCCAGCAAATGCTGGTTTGAAACAGATGGGAGCAGAACAAGACGGGGATGGGATAAGCTGGGTCAGCCTGGGGGAAATCCCAGGGCTTCAGTGGCAGGGATGCTCACAGGGTTGTTACAGGTAATTGTGTACAAGCTCTGCAGTCCTGCACGGGAGGGAAAATTTGATCCTACAGGACAGTTCTGGCTTTTTTGTCTTTTGGGGGCCACTCCACCTCATTCCCCTTCTCTCCAAACCACTCCTGAGCTCTGCAGTTCCTGTCCCATGTTCCTACCTGTCCTGGGGACATTTGACAGCTGCTCCATCAGTTTCTTCTGCCAAGTGGCTATGGTCTCTGTGTCAGGGCTGGATGAACCAGAAAGAAACAAATCAACACGGGAGAAGACACACCCCCCTCTGCTCCCTCGTGCAGCCCCTGACAAGATTCAGCTCTTCCAAAATAGACCACACACTGAGTGGGCACAGGAGCCCAGGGCAGACCCCAAGGCTGCCAAACCCTCCCTCAGTTTTGCAGCAAGAGGGTGCAGAGCCCTTGCTTTTCACACTGAGGTCAAAGGATATTTGGGTGTCAGGCAAGAAAGGACAGGTATCACTCAGAGCAAACCCCAGGCAGGTGACACAACCTGTCAGCACCTGGACACGACCTCTGGGAGAGGGAATTGGTGTAGGCAGGAAGGAATATGGTGGGGGAAACCAAGAGGCCAGGAATACCTGCAGTATTTCTCCAGCATGAACTCAGACAGATCCTGCAGGATCTTCTCGCTGTGCAGAGCCACAAACTGCTGCCGACAGATCTGGCCCAGGGAGAGAGGGGAGGCACAGGTTAGCACGTGTTTTCCCTCCTTCCCCCCAGGGACAGGCTAGAGGGGAGGGCCAGGGGAAGCAGCATGAGTGGCAAGGGGGTGCTGCTGGACAAGGGTGACGGGAATCAGCCTGGGGAGGTGGGAAACAGAGCCTGACTCCCACTGGCACAACAGCCCTCGCAGCACTGCAGAGGGAAGGTCCCAGGGCAGGGCAGGGCAGGGGCACCAGCTCTGCCATGGCTGTGTTTAGTGCCCATTTACACACACAGATTCTCCCACACACACTCTCTGCAGGCTGGGATGGGATGCGGCACCAAGAAATCAGCCGTGACTGCCAGCAAGCACCCCTGGTTCACCTGGCTGGGGGGAATCAATCAGCCTATGGAGCAAAGCCCAGGGGAGGTGAGGCCTGGCATGGGCCCAGAGCACAAATCAGCTAGATCTTGCTCACAAGGGACTTGGGAAGACACTTTTACCCGGTTCATGATGTCCACGGTGAGCGCGTGAGTCCAGTAGCAATCGTGGACCGAGACGAAGGTCAGACCCTGCCTGGGAGGGGGCAAAGGCACCATGAAGTTGTGCTGAGAGCCCTTCTGTGCCATGACCCCCACCCCATGTGGACCCTCTGGCTGCAAGAGGAGCAGGGACCACATAAAGAGGGGGACTCCCTGCGTGGCACCTGCAGGTCTTCAGAGAGAGGTGGCCAATCCCAGGATCTCCCTGTCCCATGGTCTCCTCTCACCCCTTCTCTGCCAGGAACCCCAAACATCCACCCACCAGGGGATCCTTGGTCCCACGTGGTGCCTTGCCCAGCGACACTCTCCCAGGAGAGTCTGGAACCAGGGAAGAGCCAGGTGAGAGCCCAGCTGCCCACTCCCTACCTGAGGCAGTGCAGAGCCGTGAGCATCATGTGTGTGGAGTCCAGAGAGTGGATGAAGTTGGGAGGGAAGGCATTCCTCTGCTTCACAGTATCAGGCTTCCTGCAGCACAGAGCAGAACACAGAGGAGCTGGGGCACTTCAGGGTCAAAGATAAGAGTTCCTGCATCGAGGCAGTGCTACCTCAGTCCTGGGGTGATGGGGCTGCCCTAGAGTGCCCCAAGGCAGCCTCTGTCCAGCTGTCTGCAGCTCAGGGGGATAACATGAGCTCTGGCACTCCTTCACAGCTTCCCTGATGGGAAGGCCTTGTCCACAAAGCACAGGCTGGGGTTAAGTGGGACACAGCACAGGCCATGATTTCATACTTACTGGCTGCTGTTGGAGGTTCTCACACTCAAGTTCTGCATGCCACAATTCAGCTGTGGGGAGAGAGAGGGGACCAGCTGTTGCTCTGCACTGCCTGGCAGCACTGTGGGGCCGGGCACTGCCTCACTCTTCTGGAGAGGGGACCGTGCCTTTTCAGGGTGTCCCAGCAGCCACTCCCCAGTGACACCTTGCCCAGCTCCCCTCCCGAGGGTGGATGCTGGCAGGAATCCTGCACCCCTTCCCCGTGACAGCCCTCGCAGGGTGAATCAGCCCGAGAGGGGCTGCTGGAGGTAAGTGGGGTGGGGACGAGACAGGCTGGGGGGACGTGAGTCAGCGCAGCAGCGCGTGGGAGGTGACAGCAGTGGGACTGAGTCACGCGAGCCCCGAGGAGGCTCCTCGGAGAGCAGAACGGCCCGTGCCCCAGCTGCCTGAGTGGGACAGAGCAGAAGAGCTTCCTCACCAGCCCACCCACACTCTCCAGGCTCTGCAGGGAGCGATGAGGCTGGAGGATGTGCCTGCACACACGGATCCTACCTGCTCTGCAGGCTCACCCACCGGTGATGGCAACCTGCCAGGCTCCAGCCCGGCTGTCCTTTCCCTCCTCCCACCATGGCACAGGGAGGGGTGGATGAATCCTCGCACCAGACACTCACCACAGTGGACCTGGCACGATAGTAGGGCTGCACGATGGGGAGCCCCAGCGGTGTGACCCACTCCACTGTCCGCCCCGACTGGGAGATGAGCTTGGCACTTTCTGTCAGCCAGTTCTTCAGAAGAGGGAAGGAAGCAGCTGGAATCAGTGTGAAGCTGGGAGACACCATCCCCTCCCAGCATAGGCCACCCCAACTCCTACAATAGACTGGGACAGAGTTTACTGGGGAGTTTGGCACAAACCCACACCTCTGGGCTGGGGGAGGAGGATCCTCTCTGGGCCAGAACCCAGGAAAACCACCTGTCCCCATGGAGCACACCCTGATCTGTGTATAAGCAGACCACCGAAGTAGAAAAAGTGGAGAGAGATAGGAGGCAAGAGGTTTTTTACCTGGATATCTCGAGTCGCTGAGAACATCTCCTTGATGCCGTTGAACACCTGCCTCACCAGATAGTGAGACGCTTCCCACAAGTACTCCTGCACAGACCAGAGGCGGAGTGATGGGTCAGACAAAGGGGCAGCAAAGGATGTAGAGGAAAGTGGCAGGACCCAGGGACAGGGGGACACACGAGGCACGTTACCTCAGGGAAGTCGTCGATCTCCTTGAGACGCTTCTCTATCTGCAGGCGGCCGCCGTAGCGCGTGACCCCGTACACCACCGTCATCACCGTCTGCTTCACCACCTTGCGGCTGATGAAGCCCTGCAGCACCTGCGCGATCTTCACGCCCCGCTCAGCATCCTTCTTCCGAAACTCCTCCACCTGAGCAGGAGAGAGCCCCAGTGTGAGACCCTCCCAGCTCTGCACCGCCTGGCCCAACCTCCCATCAGAACCCCTGCAGCCTGTTTTCAGAACCCTGGATAACAGACATCACCTGCTGAGGGGATCAAGCAGAGGTAACTGTGCCTGCAGAGCCTTCCCTGCGGCCTCGGCACTGTGTGGTGTTCCCAGCTGAGACAAGGACACAGCTCTAGGACTGTGGCTCAGAACTTGAGTGCTCCTGACTCTGTGCCCCAGTGATAACTGAAAAAGCCCTGCACTCCTCTGATGAGACAAGGACACAGCTCTAGGACTGTGGCTCAGAACTTGAGCTCTCCTGCCTCTGTGCCCCAGTGATAACTGAGAAAGCCCTGCACTCCTCTGATGGGACAAGGACACAGCTCTAGGACTGTGGCTCAGAACTTGAGTTCTCCTGCCTCTGTGCCCCAGTGATAACTGAGAAAGCCCTGCACCCCTGTGAGCTGCCCCTGCTCTCTGGTGCGGTGCTGCCTGGAGAAAACCCGCTGAGACCCAGAAGGGAGAGCCAGGGACCAAAGCCAGCTGAGTGAGCCTGGCAGGTCTCAGCACTCTTCCAGAGGCTCATTTCACATCATCCCTTGCCAAGGACACCAAAGACTTTGTAGCAGTGCCAAGGGCTGAATCTCTCCCCGCTCCCTCTTACTCAGCCCAAAGGAAGAAAATCTCATAACCCATGGACCAGACAGCTGTGACCAAGGGATGAGGAACACACTCTGCTCTCTGACCTACTTCTCCCAGGCTTCATTTAGAAGAAGTGAGGACATCAGAAATCGCTGGGGATTTTTCACAGCCACCTCTGTGAGGACAGAGCTCCAGTCAGATCCCACTCAGGGATGCAGACTCTGTGCCTCTGACCAGCTCATGCCCCTCCAGCCCTCCATACACTGGTCTTATCCCTACCTTTCTCCTTGGGAGCAGGAGTGACCCTGAGCACCGAGAGGAAGAGAGGCAGGTCCAAAAGGATCCCCTCCACATCCCAGCTGTGCCTCACCTGCTGGGCCACGGCACTGTAGACATCCTGGGGGACACTGCAGGGCACCAGGTTGACAGAGATGGCAC
The DNA here is from genome assembly GCA_013396735.1 of Grallaria varia. Lineage (NCBI taxonomy): Eukaryota > Metazoa > Chordata > Aves > Passeriformes > Formicariidae > Grallaria > Grallaria varia. Next base: position 17,058 of record VWZG01008237.1, read on the forward strand.
CAATGAGGTCCCGGCCAAGCGCTGCATAGTGTTGCAGCCCATTGCAGGAGCCGTCCTGTGTGGGGGAAAAGCAGGGGGGAAACAAGGAGTTATCTCCTTGGACACAGCCCTGCTCATTTGCTGTTGGTTCATGCACAGGTACCCTGGGCTCAGGTGGTCATTATTTCCCCCCTCTTCAGACAGGTTAGCAGCTGATCTCCCAGCAGTGGCTGGGGCCACATTAGTTTCCATTTTCCTTCTGGCCAGCTTTCCTGTCTGGGTCTATCCCTAACTACTGCAGCCTGCGAGGTTTAAAACCAGAAACCTCACATCACACTGTCCTCTCTGTGGATTTCCAGAGACATCAGAGCTCTGTGGAAACACTGAAAACCAGAGAATTTGGAAAACACCAAATATGTCTGGGATGCTAAAAAGCAGCCCCAAGAACCAGCAGCCAAAACAGCCTCAGGAGTTGGATCAGAGGCAGGCCAAGCCAAAGACCCCTCAAGAAGTCCCAGTTGGTTCCACAGCTCCATCCAGCTGTACTCCCTCTGCTCTGGGGCAGATAAATCATCCCTCAGACAGAAACCAGCTCCCACCCAGACTTCCCAAAGCTGCCCAGCCAGTGCCCGTCACAGCAGCTGCCCTTTCAGCTGTCCTGGGTCCAAGAGCAGCTTGAGTGAGACAAGCAGGACCTGAATCACAGCATGGGAAGGTTCCAGTGCTCCTTAGACCACACTGGCAGCAACGTTTCTCACAGGTGTGCTGCCGTTCCTGGCCCGCTGGGCTCCGGCTCCCCCGGGTCACAGGGAGCCACAGCTGCCCCAGGACCACCCTCAGGCAGGACCCCCTCCTCCCTGCACCCCCCTCTCCACTCCCTGCAGTGCGGCATGTCCTGATGGCTCCGTTAACAGAGAGCTGATGACTCAGGCAGAACCAGACTCGAGACTCCAGTGCCCTCCAGAAGAAGTCCTTGCTGGAATTTCATTAGCTGCACCCTCCACACACCCTCAGCTGCTCTCTTGATCTTTTGTTGTCATCAAAATATCAGTCCTGACTGTCTCATGGAAATTCCAGACCGTTGCTAGTGGCAGAACAAGCGCTGCTCCCCCCACTCAGTTACAGCCACCTGATCTCCCCATGAGAGAAAGGAGCAGCCCCCCCCCCCTCACCAGGACCCCCACCAGCCACAGTTCCCATGCAGATGGGAAGGACAGGGGCCTTCAGGGAGCAGAGCAGCACCTGAGTGTCTGCACTGGCCCAGAGCAAGGCCAGGGCACATGGTGACAGCCAGCACACTGAATGCGGTGGACGACCAGCTCTGTGTCCAGGCCCTTTCTCAAGAGCTCCAGACCTCCCATCTTGGCTCCCACGGAGCTGCTTGGCTTCAGCCTTGGAACAGGAGTGAGGCAAAAGTCCCTGAAGCCTCAGCACAGCTCTGAACACTCCAGACAGGCAGGTGTTCCCATGCTGGGCTGACTTCCAGTCCTGATCCTGTGGCTGGAGAAGGTGAGACTGGCCCAGCTCTCACCCTGCAGCAGCCGCCAGCAATCTCCCAGCCAGGCTCTGCTTGAGCCAAGGGAAGCAAAACAGCCCTCAGCTGTAGCAGCTCATGGATGGCTCCAGGCAGCCACAAATCAGTCACTGGAGTTCTCATGCCAAGATGCCCAACACTGCATTCCCATTCCTAGGAAAACCCAGCCACTTGGCACAGTGAATGCAGTGCTGGAGACCTGGATGCTCCTTCCTTCTCCCACCCCACTGAGCCTCACATGGGCTGTGTGGATCTGCAGGGCTCTTACCTGGTGAACTGGGAAGTGAGAGATGTAGGCTGCCGGATCTGGGGACCTTGAGGCTTTGGCGATTTCCATACAGCATGCCAAGGCTTGCCAGGGCTCATCGGTGTTCATCCACCACTTCCTGCCCTGGGAATGGGAAAACACAGGCTGGTAGGAGCAGGCAGTGCTCCTGTGGCATCCCAAAGCACAGGCAGAAGCCTCTGTGCTCCTGGGATACGTTGGGCACAGTGCCACTCCCGATCATGACTCCCCTTCCCTAATATTTCATCAGGTTTTCAAACAAAAATGTGTTATTTAAGAATCACTGCATTGCTTTGTTACCCTTTTTTCCTCTAAAAGTGTATCTTTCAAAACGTTTCTGTTTCAAAATTGATCTTAATTCCATTTTCTTTTACTTTCTAGAAGTTCCCACGTACCGTGAGCGGGTGGTCAGCCGAGTCCAGGACCTCCTCCATGATTTCGTTGGCGTAGTCCAGCCGCTCCTGCAAGGAGTTCTTCTTCTTCAGCCCCGTCAGGTTGATGAGGTGGATCTTCAGCCAGTCGAGCCCCTTGGGGCCCAGTGGCCTCCCCTCTGCAAACAGCAGGATGGCCCGGGTGACATCGTTCCCCAGGTGGTTGAAATACGGAGGGCACGGGTAAGTCCTGCCACGGAAATCCATGTTGTGAGGGAACCAGAACACCTTGTCCCTGACGTAGTTGGCGATGGAGAGCTTGTAGAGTGCGTCCATGCGCAGGCTGTGCATCTCTGCAGTCTTCTTCTTGCACAGCAACAGCTCATGTTTGAGGGACTTGCTCCAGCTGGAGGAATGTCCGGGGGCGGTGGGGGGCTTGGGCGCCTCTGAGAGGGGAGGTGGGATGTCCAGCTCCTCATTGCCTTTGTCGTTGAAGATGGAGATGATGAGATCCAGCACCGGCTGGTTGATCTTCCAGGCGCAGTTGCCCAGCTGGGTCAGGGCATCCATCACGGGATGGAGGTTCACAGGAGGACACTGCTCCAGGAGCTGCTGGTGCTGGACGGTCCCATCCAGGAAGCGCATCAGCTTGGTGTCATTAACAACAAAGGCACCGAAATGGGGGGAGGTCCAGGGCACTGGGGGGCACAGCATAGGCATGGCAGAGGAGCTGAAGGTCAGCGTGGTCTCTGCAGCGTCCGTCAAAAGCTGGGAGAAGATGGGATGGGGCTTGATCAGCCCAACCTGGAGAGGAGAATCAGAGAAGGGAAGGTCAGCAGCAGAGGACTAGGGCTGGAGTCTGGAAAAGCCTGTGGTCAGTCAGCAATTCTCTAAGCATCATACCAAGGAATGAGAGTCTGCACAGAACCAGGAGCTCCTCAAAGCATCCCTGAGCAGGAATGGCAGCAGGGAGGGAAAAGGGCCTTCCAAGGGTCTGGTTTTGAGGAAGGAGTGATCTGCACAGTACCAGAGTCCCCAGGATGAGGCTCACCTGCCAAGTGTTCTGGAAGGAGTAGATGTGGTAGAGAACAGGGATAGGCTTGGACTCCAGACGAGGATTGAGGAGGTTCCTGGGCACCTTGATGGCCTTCACCAGGATTTCCAGCATGTGCATGCCCAGGCGCATGAGGACCACATACGGCCAGCTGCAGTCCTTCAAGCTCAGGGAAGACCCAAAGCCTGCTTCTGTCACCAGCTTCTCCCAGTATTCCCGTGGCAAGTACTGGTCAGGCTAGGAGGTGGAAGGAGAAAACAAGGTCAGCTGGAAGGGCCAGCTATGCTGCTCCCAGAGGGTTTGCTGGATGGGATCTATCTATCTGAGACACAGCTCTGAGAAGAACCCTCATGTCTCTGTGTCCCTGTAAGGTCCTCCCTGACAGAGGTATTTTGGGCAATGTTATCTGAGGAGGCTGGGGCAAGCCCAACAAGAACTGGGACAGCGGTGCTGAAAAGCCCTTCCTCCTACATCCCTGTGCTGACACCTTGCCCCCGTGACATCTTGTCCCTTCCTCAGGGGGAGACTTGCCTGCCCCTACCACGGCCATGTGCACTCAGCTCTGGCAACAACCTGCTCACCTGGGCCTGGAGGTACCCTTTCTTTGGCCCCTTTCTCTCCTCCTGTCCCCTCCTGCTGTGCAAAGTGCACCCTGCTCGAGCCCAGAGCTCTCCCTCACCTGGCTCCAAGGGCTCCTACCTGGCCATCCTTTGCCAGCAGGTGGATGTAGTCCTCATAGACAGCCCGCACCTTCTCCAGATGATGGCTGCGCACCTTCCTCTGCGTGATGTACCTGTTGTAGACCTTAGAGCTCAGCTCCCTGGCCAGGACAGCCAGGGACTCTCCTTGTGGAGACAGTGTGTTGAGGACCTGGGAAAGGGGAAGGTAAAGAGGGTCTTAGGAAGGAGGAAGAGAGAGACAGAGCAGGATTTAAAGCTGCTGTGAGGGGAACACAGGAAGATGCTGATTCCTACAGTGCTGAGCAGATGGTGAGGAAGGAAACACGTCCAGAGCAGAGCATGACCCTGGGGCTGCTCTGCATAGGGAGCAGACAGCCTGCACCTAATAACCTGAGAAAACCCTCAGGAAGTTCCAATTTTGCTGGACATTAGTACTCTGTGACAGTCCCATGGCTGAAAGTCCGGCTCTGCCCCCATGAGGGTGGGGCAGGTTCCTACCTCCAGCATGATGCTCACATACTCCTCATCTGGCAGCAGGCACAGGTAGGGGTAGAGGATGTTGTACTTAGACAGCGCCCTGGTCCTGGCTATGCTGTGTCTGGACTTCTGCAGGGCCTGCAGGATGGTGTCGTGCCACTGGGAGCGGAGGGTGCCCAGCAGCTCACGCTGCACAGAAAGAAAAGAGAGCTGGTCAGATGCCTCCCTCTTCAGCCCACAGACCCCCAGGTCTCTCCCACAGGTGCCAAGGGTTGCAGTGCCCCCCTGCCCCCTCTTTAGCCCACAGACCCCCAGGTCTCTCCCACAGGTGCCAAGGGTTGCAGTGCCCCCCTGCCCCCTCTTTAGCCCACAGACCCCCAGGTCTCTCCCACAGGTGCCATGGGCTGCAGTGTCCCCCTGTCCCCAGACCCCTGAGCTTTACCGCTTTGACAGCCTGCGGGGTCGGTGGCTTGGCTGCCTCCACTGACTCGATGGTTATGGTGTTGCTCAGCTCCATCTCCAGCTGCTGCTGGAAACGCTCCTTCAACTCCTCCACGGAGAAATCCAGCTTGGGGTAGGACACCACCTTTTCCTGAAACAAGCGCGAGCCACTAAGTGCCAACAGCGGAAGGAAGAGAAGTCATCCTCATCCTCTCAGCTTCCCTGCACGAGGCTTGTGGAACAAGTTCAGGCTGACAGCTCCTTGCTGGAACCTCTGGGTCTAGAGGTCAGAGGTCTCTGGCTGGCAAACCCCACAGGCTTATCTGCTCTTTTCTGATGACCAAGCATCTCCCCAGGCAGCCTCTCCACTGTACAGAGGTCCCCTCCAGCCCCCTGCCAGCCCTTGGCTTCACTGTTCCTCTGCAAGGCTGTTGGTAACATCATTTATTTGATGATTTGTGTGGGTGGAAATCATGCCAAAAAGTTCTTTCCTTACAGAGTCCTGGACTGGACCTGAGGACACCTATGAACACCACCTAGCCAGCTCCAACAACTCCCTGAGCTCTATGGCTTACTTTGGAGTAGAAGTCCTGGAGCAGAGAAGATTTGCAGGTCTGGGGCTGGGGTGGAGGGGGCGGCTGGTAGTCGGGCAGAACAGTCCTGATGGCACTCAGCATCTTCTCCCTTTCATCTTCCTCAAACAGGCACTTTTGGAAGAGCTCATCCACGTGGAAGCCATCGCTCGACAGCTGCTGCAGGTACCTGAGGAGGGGCAGACAGGACAGGCTCGATCTTCCCCAGGGCCCTGAGAGTGTCGTGCATGAGCTGCTGGGGCAGGATTTGCCTCAGCACAGCCTGTCCCACAAGGTCACCCGCCTCAGCTTACAGGGATCAGGTGTCCATCCCTGCTGCAGAGCCTCAGCCCTCACCATCCTGCCCAGGCTGTGGCCACTGCAGGACCACACTGCCCACAGGCAGCCCCACGGGGTGTGCTGCACTGGCACTGCACTGACACAACTCCCACCCCGGGCAGGACGCTCACTGCCAGTCCCCTCGGAGTCAGCTGGCAGAAGACATTCACTTGGAGGCATCCAGAACTTGTCAGCCAGCCAAAGGACACAGAGGCCAGTGATATGTCCCCGAGGTGTTTGTGCAGCACAAGTGGATCAGAAGCTTTCTCCATCCCCTGGTGAGGAGCTGGCTGTGCTGCTAGCCCCAGGCACTGCCCATAGACCCAGCCTAAGGGGATCTCACAGGGATCTTTCAGCTCCCTGCTTTGGCACTGACACTTTCCTACCCATTATGCTCTGAGATCCACCTGAATCTCCTGAGCATGCTCCTCCAGAGAGCCCTGTGGGAATTAGCTCTCTGGCTGAATCTGCCAAGGGCAACCTGCATGGAAGTGCCACAAAAAGAAATGGAGGAGCCAAGCCATTCTCACCAGGCAGAAATGGAAGGGGCAATGGGAATGAGATGCCCCAGATGGGTGTGGAACCAAGGAGTCCCTGACTGCAGAAGGGCTCTCCCAGGCCAGCTCTGGGGGGGAGAAGCAGCTGTTCTCACCCTGCACGACCTCAAAGTCCCCAGCAGCTGCGGGTGGCAGGGCGGGTGCTGCAGGAGCTCTGACCACCCCGAAATCTGGCCACGAGAAGCTGGTCAGACCATCCAGATGTGCAAACAGCAGGGGCAGCTCTTCCTGGCCCCAGCCCAGTGCATCTCCCAGTTTTCCCAGCACAGGCTGTGAAGCTGCTGCCCTGGGGCTCAGCAGCACCTGAGGCAGGTGTTACCTCCAGATGGCTGTGGGGGACGACTGGTCCCGGCCCATGCACTCCAGTGCTGCTGCGTAGGAGTCCAGGGTGGGCTGGAGGTCGACACACTCCAGCATGGAGAACAGCCCGTCGATGTGCTGCAAGCTGCCCTGTGGATGAGAAGGGAAGGGGGCTGCGGACACCGACACCAGCAGCTCCAAAATTACAGCTGGGCATCCCTCTGCTCCTGTTCAGATTTAGTCACCTCTATGCTGTGCCTTTCCCCTCCCCTCAAAGCCACCTCACAGGGATATCATGCCAGCTCTGTTCCACTTGGCAGAAGCCAAGTACTCCTTGAGCACTTCCTGAAGGCACGTGTGACAACCACAGGTAAAAACGTGATGAGCTTGAGGTTCTTACTCCCGAGCCAGCCCTCCTCCCCCCACCAGAGCCCCCATGGCTTGGTACCTTCCTGGCCCAGCTGCGCATTACAATGTTGTAGGCATTGACATCCAGCAGCTTCCGCTTCACTGGAGAGCTGTGGCACAGCAGCAAGAACTGCTCAGCCTGCTCTGGCTGCTGCAGGAACAGGAAGCACTCCAGGCTGGACTGGATGGTCTCCTGCAAGACTTTGTGCTGGCTGTCCTTGTCCTTCAGCATCTTGTGAGGCCTCTCCAGCTTCTCACGTTCCTTCTCTGCCCCCACCCTGGGCTTGCTGTGGGTGTAGATGCTGTGGGGGCTGGCGTGGCTCTGGCTCCAGGCAGTGGCTGCTTTTGCCTTTGGAGCTTTTGGAGTCTTTGGGCTCTTCACGGATTTTGCTTTGGCCTTTACTGGGGCCTTTAGCTTGGACTCTGCCTTGGCCTCTGTCTTGGTCTTTTGTTTGGTCTCTGTCTTGTCCTTTTGTTTGGCTTCTGTCTTGGCCTTTTGTTTGGCCTCTGTCTTGCCCTTTGCCTTGGCCTCTGTCTTGCCCTTTGCCTTGGCCTTTGCCTTGGCCTCTGTCTTGGCCTTTTGTTTGGTTTCTGCCTTGACCTCTGCCTTGGCCTGGCCCCCGAGGTCCAGCTGGGAAGCAGCCATGGATAATTTCCGCTCCAACTTCAGCTGCTGGACGTACGTCTCCTTCTGCAACTTCTCAACCCAGCTGCTGGGCCGGGCAGGGCTGGCCCTCACTGCCCTGGGAATGGGCTGCTCCTCCCCAGGGCCAGGGGCCACAACCTTCTGCAGAGGGTCCTGGTACTTGTCATTGCCCAGCGGGGCCACCTCCGCTTTGCTGTCTGTCACCTCCGGGACGTTACCGCATTGGAGCTGCTTTGCTCGAGCCTTGAGCACTGGAGGGAAACACAGAGAGGTGATGGGAGGCAAGGCATGGCAGGAGGTTCTGTCCTGCCCAGGGTCTCACTCTGGGAGTGCCAGGAACATGCTCAGAAAAGAGGATCCACACAAGGACTTCATCGTTCCTTGGCCAGCCCCACTCCCAGGCAGAGATTCTGACCACTGCAGGTTGGGGCCCTCCCTGGCATTGCAGGAACCCACCTCAGCATCCAAGGAACCCATATCCCAGCATCCCAGGAACCCATAATTCAGCAACCAAAGAACACACCCTAACATCTCAGAAACCTAACTCAGCATCCAAGGAACCCATCCCAGCACCTCAGAAACCCACGCAAGCATCCCAGGAACCCATAACCCAGCATCCAAGGAACCCACCCCAGCATCCCAGGAACCCACCCCAGCATCCCAGGAACCCATAACCCAGCATCCAACAAACCCATATCCCAGCATTCCAGAAAGCCATCCCAGCATCCAAGGAACCCACCCTTACACTCAGGAACCCACCTTAGCATCCCAGGAACCCACCCCAGCATCCAACAAACCC
>VWZG01008237.1:28382-40930 GCA_013396735.1 Grallaria varia
GTCCCCGCGGTCCCCTCCGTTGCCGCCCGGCGGGACGAGCCACATCTCGAGCACAACCGGCTCCGTCTGCCCCCGCTCACCCCGCCGTGGGAGCCACGAGAGGGGCGCGGACACCCGTGGGCACTGGCCGGGGACCCGGCGTTGCTTTCCCAGCGGCCGGGCTGACCCAGGGAGGGAGGTTGGTCCCTTGGCCCATCTCGTCCTGCCACAGCAGCCATGGGGCCACCCGCCTGCCCCATGGACGGGGGGGACCTGATCCTTCCCTGTAAACACCCTGAGGAGGATGAAGGCTGAGGAGGAAGCACGTGGGGCGCTCCGCGGTGATGCTGCTCCCAGAACGGAGCATCCAACGGGTGTGGGAGCGTGGAGCAGCCCTGTTGGACGGCACCACGAAGCAGCCTCTGCCTGTGGAGTGGTTTGGGGGGCACTCGAGTGGGCAGGGGGGCAGACTGGTACCCACTGTATGCCTTCAGCAAGAGCCAAGGGCTGCGAGCCCTCCATCGGGGTTTGGGGTCCCAGCCCTCGTGACAGGGAGAGGGGCACCAGCCTGGCAGAACAGCGGCCGGACAGGGTGGGCATCCTGGGAGCCTTGGGAAGGGGGGGGATGCCTGAGCATCCCCGGGGTGCCCTGGCAGGGGCAGGAGGGATGCAGCACCCCCAGCCCTGTCTCCCGGCCAGCACAGGATGTCACTTGGCAGTCACAGGAAGAGGGAGCCCAGCCCGGCTCAGCCCGGGGAACCCTCCTGCGGTGTCGGAGGCTGTCGGGAGTCCCGACCAGGCACGTTGCCAGCACAAAGCACCCCAACACGTTCCCTCGGCCGTGTGGCCATGGGACCTGGCAGGCAGAGCAGCCCCGGGCGGTCGCACAGGGCTCGCTCTGCTTATCTGTGTGCGCCTGGGCTGGGCGCGGGCTCCCCTCCACAGCCCTCGGAAGCTGCCGGACCAGCCCCACTGGCAGCTGCAGGGTGGCAGGGGAATCTCCCCGGGACACCCCCACCTTCAGCCCTGCGTCTGCCCCAGGCCTCCTCTGGACCCCTTTGGGGCTGAGAATGTGAGACTGGGGGTACTGGGAGCCATCTCTGGGTGGGCGCTGGGCAGGCACCTGCAAGCAAAGCACGGCAGAGCCAGCCGGGGTGCTGGGAAAGCAGCAGGGGGTTATTTTTAGAAAAGCACAAGTCCTTTCTTATAAATAGCAGCAGCTCCAGACTGTGATCAAGTGGGACAGATTGGCAGGAATTTGCTCAGCCCTTCCCCTCCGCTGCTGCTTGTCAGTGGCTTCGCTGGGCCGGGCCCTGCAGATCCCAGTGGGTGCCAAGGCTGGTGGCAGCACCAAGGCAGGTGGGCTGAGAATCCCTGAGCAGCTGAAGGCTTGGGAGCCCCCACGCCCTGGTGCTGTATCCACCCTGCCAACTGTCAGCGTCCTGCAGGCAAACGATGCCCAGGCAATGCTGGTGATGCCAGGAGGTTGATGCCTGGTGAAAGCCTCTGCCCAGGGGCTGCAGCCCCCCACAGTGTGCGCCAACACCAGCCAGAGCCTGTGCATGTCCTCCTGCCCTGTCCAGCTGAGGCAGCCCCTTCAGTGGTGCCCACGGGCAGATCCTGCTGTGGCTCCCACCCTGCCTGCATTGCTCTCACTGGAGATTCCTTCTCCCCTTCCCACTGTGGCAGGGCAGGCAGCAGCGCTCGGGGCTGACCCGGCGAGAGGCAGTGCAGGAAACCAAAGGCTCTGATGATGCTCTGGGTGTTCCCCGTGCCAGAGCCGCTGGTCTGACCACATGCCTTTCCCATTAGCGGCCGTGCCGGAGCTCGGCAGTGGGGCACACACACACGCCAGCCCCGCTGTGGTTTCACAGCCCAGCTGCTGCAGCCGCCTCCCAGGCTCATCCCGGTGTCCTGCAGCACCACTGCATCCACCAGCCCGCAGTACTGAGCACAGGGCCACATGTCAGCACCAGCATCCACGGGCAACACCATCCCAGCCCCATTCCTGCCCCCCCCTGCCCTCTGCTCATGTCTCTCTATCCACCATCACACAGCATGTGCTGTCGCTGCCACCCCCACGCACACTTTGCCCCTCTAAGGGCTGTGCCAGCCTCAGTGCCCTGCGTGTGCCAGGGCCAGGTGCTGCGGGAGGCGAGTCGTGTCCCCGGGGCACTGCAGGCCCACTGGGGACAGATGCGTGGGCAGAGCTGTGGGCAGAGCTGCCAAGGAGGGGAGGACACACGCGAGCTCGGCACTGGGCAAGTGGAGGTTGTGCTTGGCTTTGCTCCCACACAGCCCAGCTCCTGGGAAGCAGCTGGGCCCTGGGGAGGAGAGGAGTAAAGATCAAACCCTCTCTGGATCAGAAGTTTCCCCTCCCACTGCCAGCTTGGGCTGCAGCCCTTGTTCCTGCTGTCCCTCTGGCTCCTTTGGCTGTGGGCAAGGATCAGCCACCCCATCCCTCTGGGGGGACATGGTGGGCACAGGGGGCAGGACCTCTCACAGGGAGGTCACTTGTCCCTCTGTGGCTCACGTGGTGCTTCCCTGTCCCACAGGCATCGTGGAGATCCGGTCAGTGCGTGTGGGGGTCGTGGCCATCCGGGCAGTGCACACCGGCTTCTACCTGGCCATGAACAAGCGGGGGAGGCTCTACGGGTCGGTAGGTTGGACGCTGCCTCCTGGGAGGGACTGTACCAGGGTCAGAGGGGCAGGGCAGAGTTGCAACAAGGGGTCCCAGACCCGCTGGGACCGGTGCCCAGGAAAAGGGATCATGGTATTCCATGCCCTGACCGAGCCCCTCTGTATCCCCGGAGTCTGCCCTCTTGGGGTCCGAGGGGCCCCAGCAGAGCACAGCCACCCCTCACCCCCTTCCCTCTCCTGCCAGAAGGAGTTCAGCCCCAACTGCAAGTTCACGGAGCGCATCGAGGAGAACGGCTACAACACCTACGCATCGCTGCGCTGGCGGCACTGCGGCCGCCCGATGTTCCTCTCCCTCAACAGCAAGGGCAGGCCCCAGCGAGGGGGCAAGACACGCCGGCAGCACCTCTCCACACACTTCCTCCCCATGCTCGTCAACTGAGCGCCGTGGGCAGCTCCGGACGGTCCTGCAGGGAAAAAAAAAACCAAGAAAGGGTTCTTTTATTTATGGACATATCTATTTTTTGCTATTTATTGCTTTGTTTTTAATGCACGGTGGAGGATGGATGCAGAAGGTGGATGCTCCGGACTTGGCTTTGTGGAGCTGTGGCTCTCCCACCGTTCCTCCAGGGCAGAGCCGGCGTGACACAGCCAGGGAATGTGGCCACTGCGTGCCAGGGCCAAGGTCGTGCCTGGAGCAGGGGCCAGGGTCTGCTAATGGCATCTCTGCAGGGCTGGGATGTACCAGCAGGTTGTCTGCGTCCCAGCACCCATGGCAATTAAAGCTGTGTTCATGGTATGGAACAGGAGCAGGTCTTGGAGCTTTGATGGTGGATTTGGCTTGGAATGGGAGGGATTGGCTTCCCTGGGGTCATGGCTGCAGTCACCAATGTCATCTCTGCTGCCACCAGTGGGGAGCGTGGCCGGTCCCCTGCCACGTCCAGCTCTTCATCGACTCCCCACCCACCCCACAGGAAAACAGCAGTGGTGGTTCAGCAGCACAAAGGCGGGAGCAGGAGGAGCAGAAGCAGGAGCCAGCCCGGATCCTCAGGCAGATACAGCCCCGGGGCTGTCCCTGCCTGCAGCCAGCGCCTGTCCTGCAGCCTGGCTGCTCTCTATCATTCCCAGCAAATATGGAGCTGGGACAGGGGACAGTGGCGATGACCAGCCCCTCACCTAGAGGGGAGCATGGCCAGGAATAGCACCCACACCTCAGCCTCCTGGCCAGGGCATGTCCCTGTGCTGTCCTCAGCCAGGCACAGCAGCCCGGTCACTGTCACGTCACACAGAGCAATGGCCACAGTGAAAACCACCAAACTCGTTCCACTTCCGACCCAACCAGCTCCAAATGAGTCTGAAAGGGAACAGCTGCCACGTTAACTGTGTGGTGACTGTGGCAGGCACCGTCCCCAAGCCCCTGCCAGGCAGGGGGCAGCTGCCACACACCCACTCAGGGCTTTGTTTTGCCCACGCAAAACCCACCCAAGCACTTCTCACATGTGAGAGATCACCCCTGAGCACCAGGGGAGCCAGGAACCCCCACCACAGTAGAAACACAGTGGAAGAGGGAATGTTTTTCCAGGTTTTCTGTTTAGGTGACTAGACAGCAAAGCCTTTTCCTTGGTGCTGGGCCAGCCGATGGACACACACAGGTTCAGCCCGGACCTTCTTGCTGCCACCCACGGCCCCAGCCCAGGCTTCTGGCTCAACCCCTGGCAGAGGATAAGCCATTAACCACGACACACCAGTCCTGATATAAACCCTCGACCCGTGAGATGAAAGGCACCGGCCGTGCTGCCCGGCCAAGCCAAGGAGGAAAAACAGTCCAGGCGAGTCGCTCTGTGCCAGCTCTTGGCCATGGCACAGCTGCTGCTGCCCGCCCTGGGGACGCTTTCTCCAACAAACCAACTTCTTGTGCTTGGCAATGGCTAAAGAACGGCCAAACCAGCCACCAGCCTTCCTCCCTCCTATAGGAGTCTTGCCCCTTCCCAGGTCCTGAGGTGATGCTGCTTTGGAAGAAACACCCCACCTCTGTTGGTGCCAGCATCTTCCCCAGCCCACTCCCAGGGCCATAAGAGCCAGGAGAGGGCAGGGAATCCCCCCAAAACGCCAAACCCTCCGCCCACCCCCACAGGGGCAGGTTTCCCCTTGCCTGCTCTGGTCTCTGCCACAGCACAGTCCTGATGGATGCCACCATCACAGACCCCAGCCAGCCAGGAGACCCACTGACTGCCCCAAGTCTCTGCGAGGGGAAGGGTCTCCTGGTGACAGAGGGTGAGAGCACCAGGGCTCTGTTCCTCTCATGCCTTCAGGCCTGGGGAGCAGGGACATGGCAGGGAGTCACTGCCCGCTCCGGTCACATTCTTGTCATTCTCCAAGCTCCAGCTCCATCACAGAAACTGAGTCACAAACATACCTGGGTATTTTTCTCTCTCTCCTTTTTTAATCAGCTCTATTTTAAGTAGCTTCGCAAATACATTTTTCTCAAAAATGTTGTTTTCCTGGTAATTACTTGGTCACAATGAGATTTGCTGGTCCTTGCTCTGCTGCACACCCAGTCCCGTGTCGGCCCAGTGGAACAGCCTGCCCCGGCTGCCAGGGGGGCAGGACTGCAACAGAGAGGAGGTGTAAAAAATAGAAAAGACCAGGCGAGATGCTTCCAGATGAGATCCTTGGCCACCCGTGCAATGACCCGCAGGCTGGCAGCGGCTCCCACCAGAGCCTGGAGCTCCCAGCACGAGGGAGGGCTCAGAGAGGCCCGGCTTGCCTGGGGGGGGCAGGACAGCTTGGCAGCCTCGGAGCTTACCCTGTAGCTCTCCTCAAATCATGCATACCGGCTCGCAGAGCTGAAATGTCCATTTATTGACAGCAGTAATAATTTAAGATTATAAAAACCCTTTCAGTGTTGAGTATCAGCGGGCGAGGTTATAAAGAAAAATAAATGGGACTTGAGATGGGACAGGGAAGGATCCTGGGGTATATTTGAGAGTTCCTGATTCAGTGACAGCTACTGGTCCTCCCCAACCGAAGATCCTGGAGGGGAGGCAACATCCTTATGCTTCCATTTTAGACTTCAATCTCCAAGCAGAAAAGATAGTATCCAAGGGGAGGAGGAGCAAAACAAATAAAAGAAAGGGACCTCAAATTCAAATCCACACAAACAACCTTTCCATTTGGGATTCAACCACTCGCTCAGCACCTCAGGGTTCCCAGCTGGGAGTGCAGCAGCCTCGCACTGCAACGGGTAAAGTCCACGCACAGAGGATGTTTTTATTGACAGACAGAGCTCTTTCCCCCCTTTTTCATCATAGACCTTGAGGCTTCTCATCTCTGAAGGACCCAGAGTCTCCGTGTCTTCAGAAATCAAAAGGGAATTCTGAGGGCACTGCTCCCCCCTTGTCCCCTCCCCTCGATCTGCTCTGGAAGCCCCTTTGGCTGCTTGTGGTGGTCAGGGAGGGAGGGGGGACAGTGGAGGGGGCCCCAAGGACAGAGGGTGCATTAAGATTCATGAGTTGTTCGATGAGTTTTCATTACTTGGTGAGCTGGAGGAAGAGGAGGAGGAGGAGGATGACGAGAAGTTCATCCCTGTGAGTCCTGGGGGGTTTGTGGCAGTGTTTTGTCCACTTAAGCTTTTCCGGCAGACAGGACACGTGTCATGCTTTGGGGAGCAGACAAAAACAAAACAAGAAATATGGGAAATGGGATTAGAAACACGATACAGGAGCAGCACTCGAGGAACAGGCTGGGATGACACTCCATCCTCTGATCAAAGGCTGCTGGTGCTCAAGCCTCACAGCTGAGGTAGGAAAATATTTACAGAGGGGAGCAGGACCAGACAAAGCCCCTGGGCACGGCCCCCCCACTCACCTGCTCCAGCCATGGGACAATGCAGCCGTCATGGAACAGGTGATTGCACGGTAACTGCCGCACGTTTTCCCCGACTGTGTAGTCTTCCTTACACACAGGGCACTCCAACCCGGAATCTGCACCGCACAGGGAAAGCCAAGCACAGCTGAGCAACGGAGGAGAGAACGACACACAAAGCCCCCTGAATCAGGATCCATCACTCCCTCCCCTTCCCCAGCGCGGGTCCACCCCTGCTGAGAGGAAAGCTTGGTGCTCTGCAGTCCCCCCACTATCACCCCCCCTCCCCCTGCCCCAACTCTGCCTCATCCTTCCCTTCTGCTTTTCCATCTGAACTTCTCACAACAGTTTGCCTCCACAGGGCAAATCCAGCCAGCCTGCACTGGTCTTTTTTTGTGCGAGCATAACAGAGCCACTTCAGCTCTCTCCTCCTTCTTTGAAATGTGTTAGGCCTCGAAGATACAAGCAGACAAAATTCAAGTCCCAAGAAAATGTTACATAGAGCTTCCATGGAGCTCTCCCTGCCTGACTCCCGGGAGCAGACACATACCTACGTGCTCCTGTGTGATCTGTATGGTGGGGAGGGCCTGGATCTTCTCTTTGTCCGCTGGCGGTGGTCCAGTGTTTTCAAACTGATTCAGTAACTGGAAAAACAACCAGCCAGGCAGGCAGAAGGAAGAGGTGAGCTCAGCAGTACACAGAATGCACTCGTTTCCTGAGCCAGGGCACTTGGATCCCGCATCGCCCACACTGTGGACCCTGGTCCCCTTTTCCTGACTCCGCAATCCCTCACCCCCTGCACTGCCACAGGTGCTGCCCCCTCCTGCAGCACCACACAGGAGGATGGAGACTCTGGTAAATCCCAGTTTTACCTGTGTGATAATTGCATCCAGGCCATTGGCACCCCAGGCATAGTCCATCGGATTTGAGTGCAGGACTCCCCTGGAGAGCAAGGACAGCAAGTGAGTTCATCCAGGAGCACCACTGAGACACTGTCAGAGAGAGCAGCACATCCTCCAACTCACCAAGGGCCCAGGCCTAAGTTTGGAATTGTGGTTGGTGCAATAATTCCATTGACCAGCTGCTGGATAATTCTGAAAGACAAGAAAACCAGGATTGTGTAAGAATAGTCTGCTGGCTCCCAGCCCAGCACCCCGACGTGGAGGGAGAGGCTGAATACTGTCATATTGTTGGGGGAAAGAAAAGATTCCCTGTAGCAATTGCAGTTTACGGAGTGATAAGCCATGGATAAAGTTTCAGTATTTGATTTGTAAGGGGACAATTCCTGACACGATAGTGAGTCGCTCCCAGGACGCAGTTACACAAACATTGGTGCTTTCTCCTGTTTCCTCTCATTGCAAGTAAACACTTTGGCAATCCCTGGCAATGACCAGGGAATATTTTCCCACTGCAGGCCAAAGTCCCAGCCACAGGCCACATCACCGCTCAGGTGAAACAACCCCAACAGCCCCTGGGCAGGAGCTGCCAACAGCATCAGGCCCAGCTGGGACACAGTTGGCACCCACAGCAGTGCTGGAGAGCTTTGGGAGGCTGCTCTCCAAGCCAGGGGAAAAAGGCACAGGCTGATGTCCAGCCTGGTCTCATCAGTGAGGAACAACAGGGCTCCCTCCCACATCAGTTCTCACCCTTCCAGCGTGGGGACACCCTCGTGCCTGCCCGAGGCTCGGCGCGTGGCCAGGCGGGCGCGGGGCTGCCTCGCACCGTAGCGGTGCCGGGACTGGTGCTCCCGCTCCCGCCGGTTCTCCGAGTCCCGGTTGTCTTCCGGCTGCACATTGGACCCGAATGGAAACTCAAAGCTGTCATCAAAGAACCCAAAAGCGAACTGGCCGTAGCCCTGGGGCAAGGTGAACAAGTGCTGATCCACGTTCTGAGAGAGAGGGAATGCAGAGAACAGATTGTGACAAGAGAAACAGCCCTCGGCCCCCACGGTGTCCCGGCAGCCGCCCACAGCGACCCCCCAGCACTGTGGTGACACTGGGACCAGCATGCCCTCTGCAGCAACTCAGTGAGGAACAGACACTGGAACTGCACACGAAGGCAGAAAAAAACAAATCACAGTTCCCTGGTCTCCCTCTGGTGTGTCACTGCTGCTTCCGAGCTGAGGCTACTGCATAGCAACACACCCAAATCCTGCTCTCCAAATCCTGCTGAGCCCCCTCACGACAGAAATCAGCTACGAGTGATGGTCCTACGTAACACACGTAGCAAAAATATGGAATGCGGAGATTTCAGGAGCAGCACGTGGAGGACAGTAACTCCTCCTTTCCAAATTCTGTCATGATCTGGAGAACATTTAAACGAGGTACTATTGGAAAAATACTCAATCCAACAGCAAAGCAGAAGGTGTTGGAAGAGAGAAAGGACTTGCTCACCTCAAAAGGATGCCTGCTTTGATCAGTGGCTGATGTAGAGGAGCTGGTCTCATTGTCAGCATTCCTATGGTGAATGAAGAGTGCTGGTAAGCCTCGGAATCTGCTACAGGAAGATTTTTCTCCCCTTCCCAATGAAGGTCTGCCCCCTTTTCCACCACGCCAGGGCAGGGGTGGCTCCATACAGAACCTGGTCCTCCCTCAGCTGCCTATTTTCTGATTGCCTGCATTTCTCTCTCCCTGAACCCTTAATTTTCCCACATCCTCACCCATCTCTCCCTACCCTGTTGGATTCTGCTTTCACGAAGCTGCAGAGAAGTGCCTGAACAACAATGTCAAGTAAGGATTCCCTGCACAATCCACCTCAAACACATCAGCTAATCCTCCAGAGCACCAGGAAGACTGCTGATCGCTGTGACCCCAACACACATAAGTCTAATCTTGAATCAAAGAAACTTCTCTATTGCGGAGGCACGATCAGCAATGGCTCAGGATATTGGGAAAACTCCTAATGCTGTCAAGGCTTCTGCTTTCAGAACTGCAGGAGCATTTCCTGCTCAATACCCAGCTCTATGCTTTGGCATTCACCGAAACCGCTGAGATCCAGCGACTACACGAGGTCACAGGAAATCACCAAAACAGGATCAGCTAGGATGGATTTTCAGGGTCCAGGGTTAGCGTGGTCAGAACAAACAAACCAGGCTGTGCAGAAGCCACAGGCTGTGCAGACCACCGTGCTCAGCAGGCAGCAACACCCACCGCCCACCGGCCCAGCTGTGTCCCTGCACTGCCCACGGCCCATCCCAGAGCTGGTCACAGCCCACAGACATACCCAAAATGTTTTAAGCCATTCCTGGTGCTCCTGCCCGCCAGTGAGCTGTCCCACCAACAGCAGCAGGGCGGCACAGGAACATGGATCCTGCTGCTCCAGGGCAGAGTCCAAAGTCTCAGCCACAATGTTCCACTGTTTGTCCCCAGCACAGTCACACACTGAGCTGTCCATGCACTCTCCATTCCCAGATCCTTCTCTCTGGGGTTATCTTTGCCCTGATGACTCGGACCAGGTCAGAATTACCACACACCACATGGAAAGCCTCACTACCTCTTCTTTATACTTGTTTTAAATCAACCCACTCTTGTACCACCCTTCACCAGCGACATCAGATGCTCAGAAAGACACTCAGCATTTCCACGGCACCTGTGGGTGCAAACTCTGCCAATGAAGCTTTATATCCCCACAGCAAGGAAAGATGAGCCACAGCCTGGGCAGAAGCAATAGAAATGGTGTATTTTATATCCAGCATTGCCTTTGAACTAGCAAGAGAGCAAAGCAGCCCTGGCTCACTCAAACATCGGTCCCTGGGGTAGCACATTACCTTGGCTCCTCAGGAAGTTCTTCAATAAAGCCAGACTCACACCGTGGGCAGATGTAGTCCTGCAGGAGAAGAGACACTGGATAAGAGAAGGAAATGGTACCTCAGAGCTGCAGGGTGTGACAGGGTGGAAAGTTTCTGGCTGTCCCTAGCACATGCCATGGTTCCAGAGCCAGAGAGACCCTAAACCTTGACATCAGCTTTCTTCAGGCCAGAGAGGTCAGAGCTTGGCCTGAGCCTGCAGGAGCCCAGCCTGAGAATGATGAGGGTGACACTGATTAATCCCCAGTACAGACACAGCATTAGACACAACTGATGCAATTCCAGTAAAGTGAAAGCGAAACCCTTGTCATTTCCCAGCACGGCAGCTCTCAAACACCATCTTTGGCACAGCTGCATGTTTTGGGGACCAGGGAACAAGGCAGGAATGGCAGGAGGGGCTCAATAGCACTGTGGTGCTCAGAGAGACTGAACCCTAACCCTGTCACTAACACAGGCTGGGGTTCAGGGCACCCAGGGGTACGGGGACACAGCAGGTCATTCTGCAGCCAGGACCTCACAGCCCAGCACTCGCCACACAGACCTGCTGCCCTGGGCATGACAACAGAGCACGTCAGGACAGACAGGCTGTGTGTGCAGAGCCTGTGACAGCTACTTCCTCAGAATTCCTGGAGTTAGTGAGGAGTCTATCATCCACAACCACGCTGCCTTGGGCAGAGCAGCCCAGAATGCTGGAGATCCTGAAAGATACCTGCTTCGCTTTCCAGTGCTCACGGAACAGCAGCACCACTTTGCTGACCCCATGGTGGGCACACACGACCCCAAATCCTCGTGCAGGCAGAGATGGGGTCAGCTCAGAAGACATTCAAGAGCCTCGAAAAATACTATCACTTTCTTTTGCTGCTGCACTGGAATTGGCACAGCCCTTAGCCAGGCTGAGGAATTCCCCCACAGAGTCAAGGCCACCAACCCTGGGGACTGCCCCAGTAAGTCCTCTGGGGTCACTCTTGCAGCCCCCACAGCCCACCCCGATAAAGCTCCACATAAGTAGCAGGGCCCAGAGCCACTGCACGTGCCCCACCTGCCCAGGGAGATACAGGAGCTCAGAGGCCCAAAACAGCCTGGGAGAGGTCACTGCTCCCTCTGCCACAGAGGATTCCCTGCCTGCTGCTGTGAAACAACCAGCTCTGCACCTCTCACACAAGGTTTGAGCTCAGGAACATCTGTACCCCTTGCACAGCCGGTCTCCAGCACAAGGAACTGCAGAAATTGCCTCTGCCCATTGAAAAACCCCTTTGCTTTGCTGCAAACCAGCACCAGCTGGTGGGGACACACTGGTATGGGGGTGAAGGACTGCAGTCTGAGCGCCCTGCTCCTCTCAGCTCCCTGCTCCAGGGGGCTGGAGGGGGTGTGTGTGTGTGTGCTCACAGCCAGCTCTGAGCACAGGGATCAGCACATTCCTCTGCAGCTGGAACAGCACAAATGTCAAAGTTTGTTGTTTCTCGGGCTGTTTGAGTCCCTCCTTTGGCAGCTCCAGTCGCTGCGTCTGCAGGCGGTGAATGAAACTGAGTGAACTTGGACCCCCAAAACAAGTTCATGAACTCACAGTTAACCAGCCCTGAGCCCCCAGACGCAGCCATCTGCTCCCTGCCCAACCCAGCATGGCCAGGTGTGCCCAGCTCAGCACACACTGCCAGGTGTGCCCAGAACTGCCAGCCAGGTGTGCCCAGAACTGCCAGCCAGGTGTGCCCAGCACAGCACAGGGTGTTTGAGCAGAAATAAATGACAGACATGCCAGGTTATCCCCCAGCCTGTCTGCTCTCAGCAGGAGCGTGGTGATGGGGTTGTTCTCATGCTTACACACAAGCTGAGCCCCTCCGCCCCCGTATGACCCACCCTGTGCTGACCCAGAGAGTGAAAGAACAAAAGGACAAACTGCATGTCACAAACGAACCACCCCCGGCAGGGCCGGCTCAGTCTCAGCAACCAGCAGTGGCTCGTTCAGACAAGACGCAGAGAAAACCACCAGGCCAAAGGGTCCGGCAGGACCCCCGAACCGCACTGACCACCTCAGGACGCCGGACACGAGAGCAGGTGACCCACCGGCTCCTGCCACCAGCCCACGCTCCTTGGCCACCCTCAGCAGGGCAGGCTCCGCACGCGCCGGGTTTTGCCAGGTGATTAAAACACCTGCCCAGGTGCCTACACAGCACTTCTGCCCACGTATCCCCCGCGCTCCTCCCCGTGCCCCGGCCACGCCACCGCGGGGAACTTCCCGAGCTCAAACCCACCGGAGAGACGAAAA
>VWZG01008237.1:66991-81812 GCA_013396735.1 Grallaria varia
AGGTGCGGCCCCTCCCCGGGTCCCTGCCCGGCCCTGGGGCGCCGGGCTGCGGCTCGGGGTGCGGGACAGCAGCGGAGGCCCCGCTGCGGGCGCGGGGCATGCGGGGGATGCGGGGGGTGTCTGGGCTGGCAGCGCTGCGGGAAGCAGGTGGTGGGGAGGGCGTTTATTTTTGTGTTTTGAACCTGTTGTTGCCGCTGTGTGTGGCGGGAGCTGCGGACCCCTCCCCGCCCCGCGCCCCCAGCCCCTGCCCGGGGAACCGGCTCTGGTCGGGGGGTCCCAATGGGCCAGGGGGTCCCGATGGGCCGGGGGGTCCCGATGGGCCGGGGGGTCCTGATGGACCAGGTGCCGCCGGAGGGGTCCGGACAGATGGACGCTCTCCCACCCCGGCCTCATCCTTTGTGTGCTGTGGTGGGGCCCTGCCCGGTCGCTCGGAGCTTGGAGCCAGGCGGGTGGGGGAAGGACAGAGCAGGCGGGAAGCCACTGGGGACTGGGGACTGTCCTGCTCTCTTGCTGGTTTTGCCCCTCAGGGACACCAGCAGCTGGTGCCAGGAGGGCACGGGACTGGCAGCTGCTCAAGGTGCCAGGTGCCAGCGCTGGCCCTGTTCACCCAGGCCCTTCCTTGCCTTTCGTGGCTCTGGTCCCCACCGTGGCAAACCAGAGTCCCCAGCATCTCCTGGGTTTGGCACTGGGGGTTCCTGGGGCACCCAGCCAGCTCGAGGTCAGCCCCCCTCCACTCCTCATGGGCACCTGGCCTCACACTGATGTGCTTCCCACTGGCTACGGGGACATCGGGTGCTCAACAGGTCCTGCCTCCCACCTGGGAGCCCTGAGAGGCCGTGGGGCACTGGGGGAGGGCAGGGTGGGGGGTGTCCCAGGCTCAGGGTGGGCACCGGTTTGTTGGCTTGGGGTTGGAAGTGAGTGGGAAGAACCAGCGGGGGTCTGGGGACGTTTTGGAGACTGCAGGACTAGGGAGGCAGAGCAGTTCCCTGTGCTGCTGGAAAGGGCTGGAGAGCTGGCCAATGCAGGGCCACATCTTTGGGCAGCTCCACGGTCCCTGCTGGAAAGAGCCTCTTTACGGAGGAAAACGTGTGTGTGATTTGCCAAAGGGCAGCAGGAGAGGGGAAGGGCAGAGCCGAGGGGCACGATGTGCCCTGGGGAGGGGGTGAGGAGCTGCTGGACCAGGCACAGGCTCTCCTGGGGCAGAGGCATCGAGGGCTTGGGGTTGGAGTGGGGAATGGAGCCGGGCAGGATGGTGGCTCCTGTCCCTGGGCTCCACATCCCGCTCTGGATCGACCCTCCCAGCAAGGGAACCCATGGAGGGGTGTGAGGGCTTTCCCCCACCAGCTCCATGTGCTGGATCTGCCAATGTCTCTTTCTTTTGAGTGAAACTCCTCAAGTGACTTGGGGTGGGGGGCACAGCCACAAAGCAAAATGGTGCAGCCCCTCAGCTGCTGAACTCCAGAGCCTGGTCGTGGGGCTGGAGGTTTAGGTGAGCCCCAGGGCAGGTGGGGACATGGCAAAGCACTGCCCTGCTGTCAGCCTGGCTCTGCGGCAGGCAACGGGTGCTGGAGTGGGCACTGCTGCCTTTGCCTTGGCTCCTGCTTTGCCTTGGCACCGGCAGTGGCTGGAAGAGGGTCCTGGCTGTCACAAGCCACTGGTGCCCAGGGAGGTTTGGCTGAAACCTTCCAACTCTGGTAAAGGCTGTGCTGGTCCCACTGGAGCTGCTTGCCTGCCCTCTGCTCCCGCTGCCATCAGCGCTCTCGAGCAGCTGGACATCCTGCATCTCACATCTGGCTGCTCTGGTGGTTTGTCTCACTGGGTCACTGCTCTCTCTGTGGCTCTGGGAGTCTCCTTGGGGTGAGGGCTCTCCTGGTCCTGCCCTCCCAACCCTGACCAGAAGCCAACAGTTGCACCCAGGGGAAAGAGGGAGATTTCTGCCTAAGGAATAACCCGTGAGCCCTTTAGGAAGGCACTCAGTACCCTGCTCTCTGCCAGCATCCAGGGAGAAGTGAAACCCAGGCTGGGCCCTCTGCCTCCTGGCCAGGTCCAAGGAACCAGAAGAGGCTGGGTCCATCCTGTCCCTGTGTGCCACTGAGGGGACAGCACTGTCACCCCCTCCAGCTCTCCCACAGGAGGCCATAAAGCTCTGCCTCAGGTGGGCCAGAAAGGGCACCTGGCCATGCTCGGGACTGGCAGATCATGGGATTCAGAGTTCAGCCACAGCTGTGAGACGGGGCCTCTTGGCTGGACCTGCACTGCTGGGAGGAACCAAACAGGTTTCCTGGGAAGTGGCCACTCTTGGTATTCCTGCTTCCTGGCCAGAAACGGCCCCTTTCCCCAGGCAGGGTGGTGGTTCAGGCAGCCAGAGCCGTGCAGGGAGCAGTGCTGGGGCTCCAGCAGTGGAGGTGCTGGAGGAAACCTGGGGAAGTGCCGTGCACTGGGGCAGGGTTGAGTGGAGGCACCAGGAGTGGGGCTGGAGGCCCAGCCCGGATTCCTGAGTCTATTCACTCCATCCAGAGGCAAGGAGCCCCTAGGCCCCAGACAGGAGCCACTGTTGGGGACAAGGATGAGCCTGGAGGAGAGAGAGGAGCCGGGTGGATCCTGCCCCAGACAGGTGTTTCCTGGTGGAGCACAGCTGGATGTGGGTTGAGCCCAGCCCCTGGGCTTGGCACTGAGGACTGAGATCCCTGCAGGTGCTGGGACTCCCGGGGACGCCCCTGCCAGGATCCATGTTCCTGCTGGCTCCTTGGAGCCTTGTGCATGCCTGTGTTCATGGCACTGCTGCTGGAAAGCCACGCTGCCCCGTGTGAATGGGAACCCAGGGATGGCTGGGGGCAGGAGCCAGGCACTGTGTCCTGGTCAGCGCTGGGGCTGCCCATCCCAGCTGGCCGGTGCTCCCGGGTGTGGGGAGAGGCCAGCTCCACTCTCATTCATAAATCATGGGGGGAGTTTCCTGGTGGAGCCTTGCTCCTCTCACTGGAAGGGAGCTGGAAACCCAAGTGTTTGGAGGGCACTTGAACCATTGTTTGAAAGATCTGTAATTTTCCAATCAAACTCCCTCCCCAAGCCTCCGTTCATCAAATATTCATGGGATCCATTTTCTCCTGGCACTCCCAGCCCACGTCTCAGCCCGAAGAATCAATCAGGCAGCTCCGCTTGCTCTAATGCATCTGCGTTTTCGGGAGCCTGGGGCTGCCATCTCCTCCCCCTGCCTCCCCCGTGCCCATCCCTGTCCCCTCCCCGGGCAGTGGCCGTGGCTGGGGCTGCACGGGCAGCAGGAGCAGTGTGGGGAAGGTGCCGTGGGAAGGAATGGGATGGGATGGGTGCTGGGGTGATGCAGCAGCAGTGGGGGGACGCAGCTGCTCCGTGGGGCAGGGCAGGGCAGGAGCAGCCCCTGGGTACCAGGACCTCAGCGGGGTTTGGCCCCTGTGCTGGGCACGCATCTCCTCAGCCACACGCATTTCTGGCCATCCTCGCCTGGTGCATCTGCCTTCATGGTCAATGCGTGGTGGCCGTCGGGGTGACTGCAGCCCCCTCCCCTTCCCTCGCTCCCCCTCCCCTCCCTGCCTGCCATCAGGGACGTTCGATCACGGCCCTGTTGCTAAATGGCTTCGTGATGGAGCTTTGCAGCCTCCCCATGGCCACGTCACTCCAGGCCCAGCCAAGGGGCCCGGCTCCTGGCAGGGGCACAATGCTATAAATCAGTGCTGGTCCCTCAACTCCCGCTGTTAGCACGGGACCTGCACCCCCAGCTCCCTGGGCTCGGAGTGGGGGTCCAGGCAATGGTGCCTGTGCAGGGCGCACTCCTGTGTTCCCCCAGCTTGGAGCTGAGAGGGTTAGAAGAGAGCGGAGGTCAGGGGAATGGAGAAGCAGCTTGAAATGGCTCTTCACACATTTGGATGAGCTAATGGGAAAAAACAGAGGAAGGCAAATAAACATTATTGTTTCATGTCAGGCGGGAGGAGACAAAAGGTCACGGGCTTCCCTTGTGATGGAGGGAAACGGCAGCATCAGCAGGGCTGGAAAGAGCTGGAGAGCCAAGGGAGAGCGTGGGTGCATGCACGGGTGTGTGTGTGCTCACACGTGTGTGTGGGTCCAGCTTCAGCTCCAGGGACTGGGGCTGGGAGCTCCCAGGGCATCATCCCCCATGTCCCTGCTCCTGCTCCCTGTTTCCTGTCTGTGCTGGTGGTTCCTGAGGGGCTTGGTGGCCCCCAGGAGCACCTTCTCACCCTTACAAATGGATCTGGGGGATCAGAACCTCCAGGGAGACCCCAGCAATGCCATGGCTTTGGCCCACCGGTGCTGCCGGAGTGCCGGGCCTGGGGAGTGGCACCCCCAGCCCCCAGGGGCCCCTCGGTCCTTCCACCCCCTTGTGCATCCCCCCACCGCTCGCCCGTTGCCATGGCGCCGTTGCCATGGCGCCGTTGCCAGGCAACCGTTGCCAGGGGACCGCCTCCATCAGTCACCAGGGCCGGTGGCGGCAGGGCCCCATCGCAGTGGCCCGTGCCGACCACAGGACACAGACCATGGCAGGATGGGGCTGTTGGGACCCCCAACCCCTGCCCGGTCGCCTGGTCCCAGCAGGCAGGGGCTGGGGCTGCTGGGCTGGTCCCTGCTCAGCCCCCCTCGACAGATGAGAACCCCCAGGCCAGGGGCTGGAGGCGCTGGGAGGGTGCAGCGAGGGGCATCCAGCCCATTTTGTGTCTCTCCCTGGGCCAGGAAGATTCCTGGCGTCCAACCCGGGAATGCAGAGACTGTAGCAAATAATGGAAAATAAAGAGGATGGAGGAGGGAGGAAAAGGAGAACAGAACGTTTCAGGAATGCCGTAAAAGTTTGGATCCATCGAACAGGGCAAGATCCAGGACAGAAACAAGACCTGGTCCAACACCCTGCAAGTGTGGGGTGCCAAGAGCTGGAAGGGGGGGACCTGAGGCCCCAAAGGAGGAGGGAGCCCATGAGGAAAGGCAGCCCCAGACCTGTGGGGCCGGTGCGGGACACGCGGGTGTGCGAGCGGTGCCGTGCGCCTGCGCCAGGGAAACAGGCACAGCGTCGCTGCAAACTGCACGAAAATAACCACCACAAAAGCGACACCTTCCCCATTTGTTTTCCTGGCCTGGATTTTGCGCACTGCTGGGATCCCCAGGGTGCGGGGTGAGGGGAGGACGGCGGCTCTGAGCAGCTCCCACTTAATCTCTGTCGTCAAGGAGGGGTCAGGAAGAGGCAGGGGCTCCTCTCAGCCTGCAGAGCCCGTTTGAGCTGTGGCAAAGCCAGTGGAGGACCCCTGTGAGGGCACATACGTGTGCAAGGACACATGCACTGGCATGTGTGCCCAGAGCCCAGCCCGGGGAGGTGTCGTGTGTGGGGCGCAGCACATGAGCCCGCCCTGTGTGTAAAACCATCTCTGGAAAAAGCCTTTCCTGGGAGTGTGGAGTCCAGCTCTCTCTCCCTTGCTCTAGGAAGCAAGTGGAGATGATCCATCGCCTGACGATACCTCTGTGCCTCCCACCCTAATTACTGCCACAGCTGAGCACTTCGTTAACACTGTCTGGTGAGCAGCCAGCGGCTCCTGTGGCACTGGAGCATCCCAGTCCCAGCCGGCCCCGCCAGCCACCCCGGCCCTGCTGTGGGTCCTGGTGCTGAACCCACACCTGGTGCTCTGTGGCTTGGGAGCTCTCGCTGGGCCCTGAGGGCTGCGATGCTGGTCGGGCTGGCCTGGGGCACCACACCATGGGGGCACAGGAGGGTGGGCGTGCGTGCAGGTGGCTGCTGGGGACAGGGATACACCTTCTCAGAGCACCCCAGGACCCTGGAGAGCCGCTCCAGGGCCAGCGAGGCGGCTGCTGCCAGCAGCGTTCCTGGCATGGCCGCGGCAGCCCATGTTGCAGAGGCAGGTGCTGAGCCTGGAACACGGATGGCAGCAGGAGGCGAGTCTGCTGCCATGTGTGTGTGTGCGTGTGTGTGTCCGTGCGTGTGTCCGTGTGTGTGACCGTGTGCGTGTCCATGCGTGTGTCTGTGTGTGTGTCCATGTGCGCGTCCTTGTGTGTGTCCGTGTGCATGTCTGTGCGTGTGTCCATGTGTGTGTTCGTATGCATGTCCATGTGCGTGTCCATGTGTGTGTGTCCGTGTGCATGTCCATGTGCATGTACATGCGTGTGTCCATCCGTGTGTGTGTCCACGTGCATGTCCGTGTCCATGGGCATGTCCATGCATGTGTCCATGCGTGTGTCCATGTGTCTGTGCACGTGTGCGCGCGTGTGCCTGTGCGCGCAGCCCGGAAAGGTCGCCGTCTGGGAAAGGTGTCAGCAGCCAAGGAACGGGCTTGGAATGGAAAGTGTGAGCCAGGTTGGAACGCAGGGGCGTCCAGGACCGTCCTGCTCCAGCCCCTCCGTGCTCATGGTTTCCATCTGTGCCATGGTAAGAGCAGGTCCCGCTGTGCTGAGTCCTTTGGGTCCTGGGCAAGGTGCCTGTCCCGAGGGATTTGGGCAGGATGGAGGGGCAAGGGGTCTCTGGAAGAGCCATGCAGGCAAGGGATGCCTGGCTCCAGGGGGCAAGGAGGAAACAGCTGACGGAAAGGAAGGGTTCAGCCTTTGTCCGTGCGCTGTAGTGTCTGTTTTGGTGGTTTCACAACGTCTCGGTCCCCTGCCACCGGTGCCACTGCTCACTGCTGCTCTCTGCTCTCCGCAGGGTCGTGGAGACCAGCACCCTTCAGCAGGAGAGGCTGCAGGCCATCGCGGTGAGTCCCTGCTGGGGCCAGGCCTTGGCTCAGAGTGCCCACATCCCCACCCCAGGCAGCACAAGGCACAGATGCCAGTGAGGAGGAAGGTGAAGGGGGCAGGCGAGCTGGTGCAGGTGCTCAGCCCCAGGCCAGGGGTCTCCAACAGCCAAATGAGGACTTGCAGTGGCTCCTGCCACCGTGTCCCTGCAGTGGCTCTTCCCGGGGTGCTGGAGCCAGCACGGCTTGTCTGCGTGGCTGAAACAGGGACAGAGCGAGCAACAGGCAGCCGGGAGTTTTAATTAACAAAGCAGCGCCTTGATGAGCCCCAAGTGAGGGAAATGAGTGATGATTCTCCCCCCTCCCTTTCCCAGGAAAGGCTGAGAGATGGTGCGATCCAGCCATGCTCGCCATGGGCACTAGTAATTACATTAATTAGCGAGCAGTCGGGGGCTACACTGGGCAGCCCCTCCCAGCACGGAGCAGGGCATAGGGCTGGATGAACCCATGGCTGCCCCCCTGCCCGGCCGGCAACCGGCTGATCTCTGCCACACAAAGGGCAAATTGTTCTGGACCAGAGGAGAAAGCGCTGGGTGACGCGCCCGGGCTGGATCTGACTCTGCTGAAATGATGTGGAGCAGCCCCGGGACGGGTGGCGGGGGGGGAGAGGTAGAGCCTGCGGGGGCTGTTCCCCCCCAACGCTGGCAGCTCACTCAGCGGGGCCAGCCGAGGGGAAAGTGACATTTTGAGATGGTGAACAGAGCCCAGGCTCTGCCCCGGTCGCTCGCCACCGTCTGCGCCCCACCATCCCAGAGAGGGCAGGGAGGTGACACTGGGCTCCCCGTGGGCTGAGCCCGAGGCTGGTGTCGCAGCCCCTCTCCCCAAGCGCAGCCCCTTGCCCGCTCTGCCCCCCCCGCCCGACCATGCCTGGCGCCCACCCCTTCCCCACGCCGACCCCGTCTCCGCCGCTCCCATCCCTCCAGGAGAAGCGGAAGCGCCAGACAGAGATCGAGAACAAAAGGCGGCAGCTCGAGGACGACAGGCGGCAGCTGCAGCATCTCAAGGTGAGCATCCCTCGGGACCCCCGGGCTGTCTCGGCACCGGGGAGCCCCCGGCTCGGGGTGGGCAGGACCGTGACCCCCCCTCTGCTCCCCAGTCCAAGGCGCTGCGGGAGAGATGGCTCCTGGAGGGAGCCCCAGCCTCTGCCTCCGAGGAGGAAGAGGCCATGAAGAAGCAGATGCAGGAGGATGAGGTGAAGACCAAGGAGCTGGAGGAAACCATCCAGAGGTAACGGGGCCAGCGTGGGGCCGGGTGTTGGAGTGTCCTCAGAGCACCCGCGTCCCTCCAGAGCCCTCCCGAGCAGGCGGGTGCTGAGGTTCAGCTGTGTCCTCAAGGATGTCCATCCCCACGTCCATGGCTTGGCGCTCGGGAAGGGGCAGTGGGGAGGTTGTGGAGGGAGAACCTCAGCCCTGCCCAGCCCCCCTGTTGCTGGGCAGCCGAGGGCCCGGAGCCCCAGCACGGAGGTGTCCCGGCAGCGCAGCAGGAATGCAATCAGTCACGGCGGTGCCGTTAATTACCGAGCATCGGTGCAGAGAGGGGTCAGGCACGAAGGGGCCTTTGTGTCCGGCTAATGGCGCGGCGCATTCCTCCGCCGGCGCCGTGCGGGAGCCCAGGGGGGCTCTGCCACCGTGCCAGCCCATGGGGACTCCCCGGACCTCCGCCGAGTCCTGGTGGGGCCCCGCTGCTGGCGCATCTTCCATGCCAGGCTGGTGGCTGGGAACAGGCAGTCACCCCTCTGGAGAGCTCACCCAGGCTCCAGGCGCCATGTGCCAGAGCCGGGGGCGGATGGAGTGGCCACACTCTGGCCACCAAGTTAAAGACACTGGCAAGTGTGGGGGGATTGGTCCCCCTGCCTGGTTCCTGCGATGGCATCTCTGCCATCCACTTGGACTGAGCCTGTTGGCTCTTCCAAAGAGACAGCGACATCCGTGCCAGAACGTGTCTGTCCCTGCACCTCGTGAACCCAGGAGGACAATTTGTGCCTCCAGTCTCCTCTGCACTGTTTCACTGGCCCGTGTTTGCAGGTCTGCTGCGGCTGCCCACCCCACAGTTACCCTGCCCCACACTGCCCACCCCACAGCTAACCTGCCCCACACTGCCTGCCCCACGCTTCCTGCATCATGGCTCCCCGTGGCCTCTGAGCCCCAGCTCTCCCTGCAGGCTGGAGAAGGAGCTGGAGACGCTGGAGAACAGCAGCTCAGTGGCTTCTACCAAGGAGAACCTGGCAGAGGCGGCAGCACCAGCCAAGGAGGAGAAGGCTGAGGCTGTCTCCAACGCACAGAAGGTGGGCACGGTCGCTGGCCATGGGCAGGGCTGCCAGCAGTGGGGTCGGGGTCCCTGGCCCTGGTGGGCACGGGTGTGTGGGTGGGGAGTGTGTGTGTGCTGCATGGAGGGTCCCAGCAGCTCCTATAACCTCTCCCTTCTGTTTTGCAGAGTCCCCTGGGCACAGTTAAGGGTAGGTGATCCTTGAATCCCCTTGGATGTGGTTTGATGCCTGCCATCCCCTCGTGCTGCCCCGATGTTGGGGCCAGACGGGTAGAGAGCCAGACGGAAGCCCCGTCCCGTGTCCCTGTCCCCTCCCTCGCAGCGGTGCCCTGTGGCGGGGGAGCCCATCCCAGGCACCAGCTGCAGGGGACACGCTGCCTTCCCTGGGGCTTGTCCCATGGGCACATGGACAACCAGGAGATCATTTTGGCTCAGACAGTCGTCTCTCCTCTCCATCTCCAGCCGAGAAGAAGGTCTCCAGCAGCCCCATGAAGGCAGTGGAAGGCACTGACATGATGAAGGCGGGTAGGTGCCCACTGCCCCGGGAGGAGCGCTCCTTCCCGGCTGCTTCCCCCTGCCCTTCACGCCACCCCCGGCTCGCTGCCACCGCAGCCGCTCCCCCCTGCGCCGCTCGATGCCTTTCCAAGCCCAGGGCAGAGAACATCCGTCATTGCAATCACAGGGCTTGGTTTTGCTTCCACCCCACAGCTGGTTTGTGGCTCAGGGTCCCCCCCTTCGCTCCAGTTCCATGTCTCTGCTCCGTTTTCATCCTTCCTGCTGTTTGCAGCTTCTCTGCGCAGGGGCGAGGGAGCAGAGGTTCAGCTGCTGGCATGGCTGGCCCTGGGGCCGGGCTGCCTGAGCTGGGGGGGCTGCAGCCAGCTCTGCTGCTCAAGGGGTTTGCTCTGGTTTGGGGCAATGGCTCAAGACCAGACCATGGCACCAGCATGGAACAGAGCCCATTCTTGGGAGCCACGGAGCAAAGCACCACGCACAGGGCTGAGGTGACCCTGGTGCCAGCAGGGACTGGCCGAGAGCTGAAGGAGAGATGCCAAGGATCGCCCATGCCACGAGGGTGGAGGGGCTGCCCCAGCGCCAGCACCCTCAGGGAGGGTTGTGCTTCCGTGAGCATGAGCCTGGCTCCCAGCCCGGCCCCACAGCCAGCACCGCTCACCGGCTGGACAGACAGACATGGCACTGCCAGTGCCTCCAGGGCTCAGCTAGACCCGGCCTGGGGGCCACCACAGCCATGGAGGTAAGGTGATGCCAGCAGTGCCAGGATGGCGACGGCCCCACGGGTGCCGGGAGGAGGGATGTGCCAGGGATGCCACACCTGCCTCTGCCATTCACTGCTCCTCGCTGCCGCCTCGCTAACACCGCTGAGCACCGCTGAGCACCACGGCGCTGCCGCCACGTGCCATCCTGCCACCAGCCGCGGAGCAGGGGCTGGGGAGGGCCGGGGCCGCCGTAACGTGCGCTGTCCTCTTTGTGTCCCAGCCATGTACTCGGTGGAGATCACAGTGGAGAAGGACAGAGTGACTGGGGAGACCAAGGTCCTGTCCAGCACCACCCTGCTCCCCCAGAACCACTGTCTGCAGGGGGTCAAAGTGTACGAGGATGAGACCAAAGGTACGGGCCAGCCTGTGCCGCTGGCCGGTGGCAGGAGCGAAGGGCCGGGGACGAGGGAGCAGCCACAGGAACATCGCAGCGGGCACCCACCAGGGCGAGGAGGTGTGGGGGCTGCTCCTGGCAGACAGCTCTGTGAGGGCAACCCCTCATGGGCCCCAGTCCGTTGGATCACAGGATTGTCCCAGCAGGATGATGCGGGTGGTCCAGCCCAGACAGGCCAGCCCTGGTTTGCGCATTGTGATCCTGCACTGCGGGAGAGGAGAGAAGAGGATCTGCTGTGTTCCAGACTCAGGAGCCCCTCCTGTGGGCAGGGAATGTGGCACTGGCACCGCGGCACCACGTTGGCCTGTCCCACAGGCTGGCAGCAGGGAGCGTGGCTGCTGCATGTGGAGGAAGTGCAGCAGTAGGGACTGATCCCTGTCTGCAGCTCCTGCTTCTGGAAGTATCTGGGAACCTGCTCTGAAGGGCCTGGTGACATCTGACACACCACTGTGGTGGCAAGGACCAGCCACGGAGCTGGGGCATGTGGTGGCTGAGTGCACCGACCATCTCTCCAAGGAAACCACGGCATGGCGGTGCCATTCAACCCCCTCCCTGTGGCCATGGCCGTGCTGGTCCTGCTAGGCTGGTCACTGGCCCTCTCTCATCCACTGCCCATTGTGTGATGGCCCAGGTCAAGCTGAAAGCGCCACAAACCGGCAGCGGCTCTGGCCATGACGCACATCTCTGCCTCCAGTGCCGTGAGCAGCCGGCACAGCGCGTCGGGGAGGGAGAGCCCCGTCTCCTCCTCCTCCTCCTCCTCCTCTGGGGACGGGGCCACCTTGTGCCATGGTCCCGGCAGGACGCATCAGGAGGTGGTGGGAACGCGGTGGGGCAGCACCTGCTGGGCCTTGCTGGGTCTCAGGGGTGGCAGTGGTGACGTGCCACAGGGCACCGTGTCAGCGGGGCCGAGCCGGGTGCCAGCAGATGCCGTCCCGCCGCGGCGAGCACGGGCAGCTTGGCTGGCTGTTGGTGGCCTGGCAGAGAGCCGTGACTCCCACAGGGTTTGCTGAGCCGGAGGCTTTGGGAACTGCTCCTCACATCAGTCTTTTCTTTTGGCCTCCCTGTCTGCTGTCAGGCAGGAGCCAGGTGATGGGGAGGGGGTCTGGCAGCAGTGCCAGCTGAAAGAGGCGTCGGGATGCCGGGGGGAGTCCCAGCCTCGGTGGCAGAGCCATTGGAGAGGGGAAGGAGCCGTTCCCTGGCCACACAGGAG
Organism: Grallaria varia; assembly: GCA_013396735.1. NCBI lineage: Eukaryota > Metazoa > Chordata > Aves > Passeriformes > Formicariidae > Grallaria > Grallaria varia. Next base: position 78,908 of record VWZG01008237.1, read on the forward strand.
CCAGGTCCGAGTGGGTTGTGCCAGCAGGAGCTTTTCCAGGTCACCTTGTGCCCCTGTCCTGAGCCCCCCTGACCCTCCCTCCTCTTGTCCCCACAGTGGTGCACGCGGTGAGCGCCGAGGACGGGGCCCTGCAGAACGGGGCCCACCCGCTCAGCTCCTCCGAGGTCGATGAGCTCCTGCACAAGGCGGACGAGGCCACGCTGAGCGAAGCCGCAGGGCGCGGGACCCCGGCCAGGGCGGGCCAGGGGGGTGGCAGCGCCCCGGGCAGCCAAAAGGCGACGCCGCGGCGGGAGATCACCGGGCTGCAAGCGAAGCCGCGGGAGAGCACCACGGTGCCACCGGGCGAGGGCACGGAGCAGCCCGTCACCATGATCTTCATGGGCTACCAGAACGTGGAGGATGAGAATGAGACCAAGAAGGTGCTGGGGCTGGAGGGCACCATCAAGGCGGAGCTGGTGGTGATCGAGGATGCCGAGAGCAAGCCAGAGCCAGCACACAAGGACCACGCGCCGCCCAACGGCACCGCGCTGGAGCCGGCGGCCGCCCAGCCACTGGGGGAGGAGGGCACGGGCGGGCAGAAGCCAGGTGCCAACGCCACAGATGCCAAGGAGGCTGAGCAGGAGACAGACGTGAAGAAGCAGCGCTGCAAGTGCTGCACGGTGATGTGAGCCCCGCCGGCCGCCGCTGCCGCCGGCACAGGCTGCCCCCGCCGAGCCCTCTCTGCCCCGGCCCCTGCCAGCCAGGCCCGCCGCCCTGGCACGACGGGCTTCCCCCAGACCAGACACGGACCCTCTTTCTGCAGAGCCGGGGAGATCCAACACGGTGCCCACGAGGCCGCAGCGGACAGCGGCAAACGGCGGCTGTGGCAACGCTTGCCCCACCTGCCCCATGCCTGCCCCACGCCGCCCCCCACCAGCGCTGCCTGTGGTATTTATTAGAGACCCTCTGACCCCACGGTGTGCCCACCCCACCACGGCCTGGCCTCAAACCCACCAGAGCCCTCCTGCTGCCAACACCAGAGCCTTTCCCTCTGTCACTGACATCGTCCCACCTGCCGTTGGAGGACGGAGCCACCGGGCAGGGGATCGGAGGACGCCACTGCATCCGTAGATGACTCCCCGGGAGCCGGCACCAGCGGGACCCACACTTGGCCCAGCCCACAGTGGGCGTCGGACCCAGCCCCATGCCAGCCCCTCTCTCTGTGCCTCCATCATCTGCTTCTCCAGTGAGGAAAGGCCTGGCTCTGTTCCTCTCTGGCTGTCCATGGACATCTGCGCTCCACCCCATGTCCTTGTCCCCCCGGGCTCCCCATGCCAGGAGCGTGTCCAGGCGAGGGAAGGGCATTAAGGGCAGTGTCCCCTCAATGACGCTCAGCTGTGGTCATGGCCAAGGTCACGCACAGCTCCTCCAGGGTCACCCCAGCCTGTCCCCAGGGCTATGGGCAGGAGACCCTGCTCTGTTCCCCCGGGCACAGCTCCCCATGTGGGAGCCCCTCACCCTGGTGCTGGCATTGATGGCCATCTTGGCTGCTGGCTGGCACCACCAGGCTCTGCCAGCTGAGGGGGCTGAGCTGTGCCATGGCCAGTGCCCGTGTCCTCCTGGGGCAGTGGCAGTGAGGGAAGGGAAGCTGGGGGGCCCAGCCTGGCGGGGGCAGGAATGGGGCAGGGGTCCTGTGCTTCCTCATAGCAGCAGGAGTGTGGCCCAGCATCCCGTCCCCTTCCTGCCTCTGCTTTGGTGAGAGCCACGTTCTGGGGGCCCAGGTGGCAGCTGCAGGTGCCCCAGGGGAGCAGGACAGCCCAGTTCACCCCAGCACTGGCACTGGGAGCTGCCAGGGGTCCGGTGTCCCACGAAGGGCAGCCTCCCTGCTCCCCTGCCCCAAGCCCCAGCCCTTCAGTGGGGATTTCACCACCAGCACCAGCGTTTCCTCCCCCCTGAGACCCACTGGGGCAGGCGAGGGGGTCCCCGTGGCTTTGGGCACCCAATGCCCACATCAGCTGCCCCCGAGCTGCAGCAGCCGGGCTGGCAGTGCCCAGACCCCATGCCCAGGGGCAGTTGCCTTGGCTTTGGGCAGGGTGCAGCCACCACAGGGATCCTTTTCTGAGCGTGAGAGGGACCCTGTGGCCAGGTGAGACCCCAGGGACCCCCCAAAGTATGTGCAGAGCAGCCTCCACACTGCCCAGCCCACTGGGACCCCAGTGGTAGAGCAGCCAGGGCTCGGGCTGGGCCACCCAAGGCCTTCCCTCCCCCACAGCCCCCTCATGTGAGCAGTGACCCCTCCCATGACATCCCAGTTGCCCCATTACCACCCACGCTCCAACTTTCCCCCAGTGGAGTCACTGTTGGGCTGGGGACTGCGGGGGTGTCGTGGGGCCATCCCCAGCCCCAAGCCCTGTCTGGGCACCCACAGCCTCTGGGAGGGGCAGAGCAGGGCAAGGGAGAGGTTTGGGGTGGCACGGCCATGGGAAGGGGGGGCTCTCCTGCCCCTCCTGCCGATGGGCATCCCTGGAGCCCCATCGCTGCAGAGCGGGGTGCAGGGCTGGGTGCCACTGGGTGCCCCCTCAATCTTGGGGGGAACGTCGTCTCTTGCCACCCCACACCAGGGACCAGCCCCACTCACCCCANTCCCGCGCCCCCGAGCTTTTCACTTGTGCCGAAGCTGTTTGAACTCCCCTCCCACCCTCCACTCTCTCCTCCGTTGTTTGTAAAACACCCAAACCCAGCAAATAAACTGTGTGAACAACCAGCCTGGAGCCACCGATGGGTGGGAGAGGGCTGGGGTGGGGATCCTGGGGGTGGGAGGAAGAGGATGGAAGGTGAGGGATGGAGATGCTGGAGGTGGGAGGATGAGGATGGAAGGTTGGGAATAGGGATGCTGGGGATGGGAGGAAGAGGATGGAAGGTTAGG
>VWZG01008237.1:84474-113710 GCA_013396735.1 Grallaria varia
GGGTGCATCGAGGCCCGTGTGTGTCGGTGCATTGGCACACGGGTGCGTTGGCACATTGGTGAGTCGGTGCATCAGTGTGTGCCACAGGTCGGAGCCAAGGGCAGCCCCCCGGGCGTGGGACCAGCCACAGCGGGGTGATGTCGGCATGGGGAGATCAGGGACAGGGCACTGAGCCCAATGTCGTTCTTGGAATTACCCACAGACTTGTGGGGAGCTTATCAGGGCCCCGCAGCCGCACCACCCACGGCCCCCCCCANATCCCATGCCAGGAGGCAGGGCTGCTCTGGGCACTGGCGATGCTGCCCACTCCTCTGGGATGCAGCAGCATGGCCATGGGCACTGAGGGCACCATGGCCACTGTGCCACAGTCCTGCCCTTGTCCTGGCAGGTGCCCAAGGTTTCCAGACTGGGCGCAGGGGTTTGTCTCCCGAGGGGAGGAGGGAGCTGCTCTACTGCAACAGGCCGGGGCTGGCAGTGCCAGGGCTGCCGCCGCGGCGAGGGCACCCGCCTGTGCACACACGGGGTTATCGGTGACCACGCCAGGGAGGCCCTGCGGTGTGACAGGAGAGCCCAGGCTGCTCCTGGTGCNCCCCGGCCACTCCCCGGCAGACACGGCTCAGCTGGGTGGCCCCTGTGGCCTCCCCCAGGGCTTGGGGACCCCCACCCCGACGGCTTCCTTGACAGTAAGTGCAGCGTGGTCAGGGGCGAGGGCAGTGCCAGGTGCTGGGGGGGTCACCGTGTGCCCCAGCCTTGAGGGGATCGGTGCCCACGCAGGGGTGGTGGCAGAGAGGGTGTGCAGTGAGGGCTGGTGCTGCCTGGGGTGGGCAGGCCGGGGGACGACGGTGACATGCCGGGACACTCACACATGACTCGCACATCAGTCGGTCTGGGAGCACACGCAGTTGCTGGCACAGGGTGGGCACAGGGAGGGNGGCTGCTCCCGGCCGTGTCCTCCAGGGCTAAGGCTGCCCTGGGGCACCGGGTGACAGGAGAGCCAGGCATCCAGGCTCTCAGTGCCTTCAGGGCTGCTCAGTGCCATGGCTATGCCCATGGAGAGGCAGAAGCACCTGGAGGGAGGTCTGTGGGTGCATTGCCACACCACCGTGCCACTGCACCTCTGCATGGGTGCATCGAGGCATGTGTGTGTTGGTACATTGGCACACGGGTGCATCGAGGCACGTATGTGTGTCGGTGCATTGGCACACGGGTGCATCGAGACATGTGTGTGTTGGTGCATTGGCACACGGGTGCATCAAGGCACATGTGTGTTGGTGCATTGGCACACGGGTGCATCGAGGCACGTGTGTGTTGGTGCATTGGCACACGGGTGCATCGAGGCACGTGTGTGTTGGTGCATTGGCACACGGGTGTGCATTGAGGCACGTGTGTGTCGGTGCATTGGCACACGGGTGCGTTGGCACATTGGTGAGTCGGTGCATCAGTGTGTGCCACAGGTCGGAGCCAAGGGCAGCCCCCCGGGCGTGGGACCAGCCACAGCGGGGTGACGTCGGCATGGGGAGATCAGGGACAGGGCACTGAGCCCAATGTCGTTCTTGGAATTACCCACAGACTTGTGGGGAGCTTATCAGGGCCCCGCAGCCGCACCACCCACGGCCCCCCCCCACCCCACTGCTGCCACCCCGGCCACTCCCCGGCAGACACGGCTCAGCTGGGTGGCCCCTGTGGCCTCCCCCAGGGCTTGGGGACCCCCACCCCGACGGCTTCCTTGACAGTAAGTGCAGCGTGGTCAGGGGCGAGGGCAGTGCCAGGTGCTGGGGGGGTCACCGTGTGCCCCAGCCTTGAGGGGATCGGTGCCCACGCAGGGGTGGTGGCAGAGAGGGTGTGCAGTGAGGGCTGGTGCTGCCTGGGGTGGGCAGGCCGGGGGACGACGGTGACATGCCGGGACACTCACACATGACTCGCACATCAGTCGGTCTGGGAGCACACGCTGTTGCTGGCACAGGGTGGGCACAGGGAGGGTTCCCTGCAGCTCTGTACCCTGTGCAGAACCCTCGGCACAAGGTGGGCACACGGAGGGGGCCCTGCAGTGCAGAACCCTCGGCACAAGGTGGGTACAAGGAGGGGGCCCTGCAGTGCAGAACCCTTGGCACAAGGTGGGCACAGGGAGGGTGCCCTGCAGTGCAGAACCCTTGGCACAAGGTGGGCACAGGGAGGGTGCCCTGCAGTGCAGAACCCCCGGTGCAGAACCCCAAGCACAGCAGGGGGAACACCCCAGATACGTCCTTAGGGTGGGGAGCCCAAGCCACAGTGGTGGGTGCTGCAATGCCACCTGCTCTGGCCACCACATCCCGTGGTGCTTGTCTGGGCTGGGGCCAGCCTGGCACAGGGGGATGAGCCCAGGACCCCCAAACGCCCAGAGCCCCTCCGGGCCAGGCCGGGCCAGGCTGAGCCGAGCCGGGTGGATGGATTTGGGCACAGCTCTGGGAGGGGCTGTGCCACTCGTGGAGCCCCGATAAGGGCCCAGCTGGCTCCCCCCTCCCTGCTCCCCTCCTGTGCTGGCCACAGCACTCCCCAGGGAGTCCCTTCCAGCCTTCAATCCCCCCAAACATGGGAAGAGGCAGATGGTTTTCGCCATCCAGGTCGCTGTGGTCAATAAAAGAGCAAGAAGGAATCACAGGTAGGGGAATTAGAGGGAAATTCAGCCGAGCACAGCTGAAGGGAGAGAGGCTGAGCCCCTGGGGGCCGGGATATCTCAGGTGCCGCTGAGATCCAGGTGTTCCTGCTGCAGGAAAGGCTTAAACTGCTCCTGACTGGCTTGTCCTGTGGGGTGATAGTTCATCCCTGGAGGGCTGGAGGTGAGCGGGGGAAGCTCAGCCACGAGTGTCACTGCGGGAAGGAGCCGTATCCAGAGTGGTCTCATCCTGGGGACAAGCTGGGATGCTCTGGATGAAGGGAGAGCTGGGCACCTGCCTCTGCCCTGGGGAGCTTCACTCTGAGCTGTGCTTGCCAGAACCCTGGCACCCTAGCCCTGCGGTGCCCCTGGCATCACCACAGCCTTGTTCCCGTTTTGCCCAGTGCTCCCAGCAGGCTGCGAGTGCCCCGGAGCGGTGCCCGGCAGTGCCACACCCTGACCTGCCGGGGCTCACTCGAGCCCAGCCAGGAGCGGTGACGGGTGACAGCAAGGCTGTGGCTAAGCCTCGGCAAACAATGGGACAGGGCGTGCTGCTGGCCCCGGGCACGCCCGGCTTGTCCTTGGGTGACGCGTGTGTGTCACCGGCTCCGGGGCCGGGGATGGCATCTGCAACGCGGTGGGAGCTGCTGTCTCATGGGGACCCACCTGTGCCACCCCTCCCTGCCTGGCACCCGCTGTCCTGGACGGCTCTGACCCAGTCAGTGCTGGAGGATCGACCCCAAGGTCAAGGCCGTTCACTCCCTCCCTGCATGCCAGGGGGGTTAAAGTCCCCTCGTTTTATGAGCCATGAAACCATTTTTTATGACCCAGCTATTTCTACAGCTCGGCTATTTGGAGGCTCCCTCCTGTAAGTGCACGAGGAGATATTCCAGGCAGGGGTGGCCTCGGTGCCACCGCTGCCACCTCTCCCTGCAGGTGCCACTGGGGACAGGAGATCGCTGCCTTCCCTGTGCATGTGGAGAGGCCCATGTGACACCTGAGGGTGTCTCTGGGGCGATGTCCGGCCGGCCCATGGTGATGCCAAGCCGGTCAGTGGCTGTGGTCTCACTGTCACTGGTGGTGCCGCAAACCCGCAGCAGGTTTGGCTCCGCTCCCTCGGATCATGGCCAGGCTGGGGGACAGAGGTGGGAGGAGGATCCGGGCTCTGCCACGGATCCTATTGGGAAAGGTGCATTGTGCTCTGCCTGCTGCTGCCCCGGACGGGGCAGGTTGGGGTGGCAGGGTCTGTCCCCAGCCGAGGACAGCAGGACCAGGCTGGGAGAGGGGCTGTAGCCTGACCTTCACTTCTCCTGCTGCTCTTAACAGCCACTCTCCCCTCCTGACCAGGTCTGGTCCCTTGACCTCCACTGAGCTGGGAGCCCGTGGGTGACCTCAAAGCTGAGCAGCGGCCCCGTGTCCAAGGCGAGGTTGGCAGAGGGGTGACACTTCCCAGGAGATGGATAGAGTCACCAGGCACCTGGTGTTCCAGCTGCCCCAGGGCTCGCACAGGCCTGACTACGGCGATGGGCACCAGACTGGCTCGTTGGCAGAGCTGAGGGCAGACAGCGACGAGGATGTGTTTGGCTCCACTCAACACGGCACCCAGAGGGTGGAAAACGGCTATGGCTGGAAAAGGAGGTCCAAGTCACCCTCATATTTCCTGGAGGGTGAGAAAGAGATCTGGACGCCGTCCCCAGACAGGGAGTCCAAGCTGGAGGTGGTGAGGTCGGGAAGCCTGTACGACCTCAGGGCTTACAGGGGCGAGCAGAAACCCTCCAAGCTCTACGATGAGGAGGAACAGGACCTGTACAGGGTCCCTCCACCCAACATCTCACCCGAGAAAGCCAGAGAGCTCGAGGACGAGAGGAGGGAGGTCATCCGGAGCCAGGTGATGAGGAAGAGCTCCACCATCGCCGAGCGGTGGAGCTCCATGGATGAGCTGAGCTCCATCAACACCAGCGTGGGCATCCAGGATGAAACCAGGAGTGCAGGCAGCGTCACCCCCAGCTTTGCCATCAGCTTTGACAAATCTTCCCTCGGCAGAACTGTGACACCTGTTGACTCTGAGAATATTGACACGGAGCAGATCAACTTCTCTGCAGCTCGGCAGCAGTTCCTGATGCTAGAGAAGACCAACCCAGGCTCTTTTTTCAGCCCAGAGCAGCAGGCCATGTCCCCAAAGCCAGAGTCAGTGACAAAAGTCTCCAGGGAAGCATGGCACAGCCCTGAGATGGCCACAAAGGCTGCAAGAGGCTACGGTAGTGCTGGTGCATCAAGCCAGAGCAGGATGGACAAGAGCATTTACCAGGTTTACAGTGCGTCCTACAAGGCACCTGAGAAGGAGGAGGTTTACACTCCCACAAAGGCTCACATTGAAAGGTCACATCCTGTCAGGAAAATGTCCAGCCTGACCAAAGTGTCGTCCAGAGAGGACCTGGACTCTGGTTTGGGTGAGATGTATAACGAAGCCAACACAGGATACACCAGTGATGGAAGTGCCTCCAACGAGACCTTCAGCGGCCTTATGGATCCGAGGGCTGGCAGCAACAGGCTGGGCAAGGAGACAAAGGTCAGCAATGAGACACCCATCGAGAGGGAGATCCGCATGATGATGGAAAGGGAGGAGAACCTCCGGAAAGAGAGGGGCATCCAGCGGCTGACCTCTGGCAGCGAGCTGGTGGAGATCCAGACCAAGCCTGTGCTCGCCCTTCATGCCTCTCCTGGCCCAGGCAGGAAAGGGAAGGACAGAGGCCGCGCTTCCCTTTATGTCCAGAGGGAAATTGAGCAGGAAACCAAGCGGGAGGAGGATCTGAAGAGGCAAGGGAGGCTTCTGGGGGCGTATGACAGGGGGACCCAGCAGGAGCTGGATGAGCGCAGGAGGGTGTTTGAGCAGGAGGAAGCCCCTCCGCAGAAGCCCCCCACCCCAAGGAGAGCAGAGGAGCGGAGGAGCTGGATCAAAGAGTCTGTGGTGGAGCAGCCCTTGAGCCCCAGCCCTGCAGAAGACACCAGGGGTGGGAGAAGCACTTCTGGCTACACAGCGAGCATTGCGCACTTCCAGCTGTCCCAGCCACGTTTCACCATCAGCGAGGGGAGCTGGGAGAAGCCCTCGGTGTCCCAGCACGCTTCCGCCAGCACCAGCAAATGGGGGAGTGAGGATTCCTGGGGAGGAAAGCTTCCCGACTCCACCCCAAGCCCCGCCAGCACTGCTGTCCTGCCCAGGGAGTACTTCTCCCAGTCCTTCTGGAAGCCCAAGGTGTCCTTCGTGGAGGACATGGGGACACAGAGCCCGCTGCGGAGGGAGGACGGCCGCGAGGAGCAGTACAGGCTGCGCACCTGGAAGCCCCAGACGTCGGCGCTGATCGAGGAGGAGATCCGGAGTGACTTGCAGAGGGAAGAGGAGCTGCAGGAGCAGCGGCGGCGGCAGCGGCTGATGGACACCTACAGAGATGGTGCTCCCCAGGAGGGTTCCCGCTCTCGGCACAGCTCTGGTAAGGGAGGAGAGGGGCAGAGTGGCAGAGCAATGATTTGGTGGGATGCCCATAAGGACTCCTGTGTGCTGGTAGCAAGTTGTCCCAGGAGAACTTGATGCCAACACTCTGGAGTCAGCAGGAGAACTGCTGCTGCGGAGGCACAGGCTCCACAGGATTCCAGAGCTGCTCAGCTCTCCATGACTTTGTGTCACATTACAGCAGCACACAGGGCTGGAAGGGCCCAGCTCATGCATTTCCCCTCCTTGCTCCTGCAGTCTCTGGCTGAGGCCCAGGCATGAGGTCCCAGTTGTGACCAAACCTGCTGGACCGGCTGCGGATGTGGGTCTGGGGCAGGTCCCTGGCCCTTGAGAGCAGTCCTGGGGTCCCTCACCCTCCAATGCTTTCTTGCAAAGCTGCTTCAGGTGCCAGCGGCAGCTACTCGGTGTCTGGGTCTCCCACCTCCACTCCTGCCTCACACCAGACGGGGATCCTGGGGCTGATGTCATCCTTCACCCCGCTGAGAGTGGCCGGTTCCTCCCAGGGCAGCATGGAGACCCCCACCCCTGACTCGTCACATTCCAGCCCCTTTGAAGAGCCGAGGAGGAGAGTGAAGGAGGAGGGAAAGGTGAATATGCTCACCCCAGCTGTGCTGGGCAGCACAAGGTTTGGGAGGCTGGAGCCCAGGGGAAGGCTGGTGGCTCTGGGGCTGGAGGTGGCTGTTCTGGTTCCCACCTGGAGATGGAGGTCCTGCTGCTTGGCTTGGTGGGAGACCCGGCAGTGGTGGCACCAGTGAGGGGCCATGTGAGCCCCCTGGGCTGCAACCTGCTGTTCAGAGCTGCCAGCACTGGGTGGGACTGGAGAGGAGCAGCAGCTTTCTCCTGGGGGGATCCTGTCCTGAACAGTCCCCTCACCCTGGGGAGGATATGACTGCACGTGCCTCCCCTCCTGCGACCACCCTGGGGGCCAGATCTGTGGGTATCCCCCTGCCAGGCTGCCATTATCTGATCCTGTTTTCCTCTTGCCACAGTATGCAGGCATTGAACCCATTGACAAGATCAACACAGAGGTAAAGCCCTTCATGAACGCGGGGGCTCTGCTCGTGCTGCCCTGACACCCCCTGCATCCCCCGGGCTCCCCTCACTCCCGGAGGCCAATGGGATGGACGGGCCATGGGCACCGATCGGGCGGGCACTGCATCGAGCAGAGCGGGTTGGGGGGGGGCTNATCCTGCTGTTCTGATCTCTGCAGGTGGTGGAAAGCACCCGAGTGATTCGCCACAAGAGCGCCATGGCCCAGCGCTGGGAGGCCGGGCAGTATGTCCGGGATGAGGACTGAGAGACCCCTGGGCTGGGGGCTCACCCTGTTCAGGATTAACTGACTCGTGACCAAAATACCTGATTAGTTCCATCCCTGGCCTTTGCGACAATCAGGGAGACATGTATCCTGCAAATTATCCATTTTATTGTCACTGATAATCCTTCCATGCAATAGATCTGCTCCTTTCTCCTCCTCCCTGTGGGGTGGGGGAACAGTTGTTTTTATTTTCTTAAGTGGGGAAAAATTGGATCAGTATCTTTTCAATCACTTCCACCTAGAGTCAGCTAGGTGAAATCATTTGGTAATTCACTTTGCCCCTTGGGAGCTGTGCCTCTGGCTTACAAAAAAGCTGTTATATTTCTCAGTGGTTTTAGGTTTTTAGGTACCAGGAGGCCGGGCATCGCCTTGGGGGTACCTGGACTGAGGCCTCTGGATCAGCATCACCGTGGGACTGGGGAATCAACATTGGCGTAACTCCTGTGATCCATGGAGATGCAACAATGGAATATAAATATATATATAAATGCTGTTTATTTTGCTAATTTATTAAAGACTTGTTGCTCTCTCTTGCTCTTCCTGGCCTGTTCTATTCACCTGCTCTGGTGGTTCTGCACTGGTGTTTGGGAGGAGACCCAAGGTTGGGATGAGGGGCTGGGGCTGGAGCCTGCTGGGGGATGTGGTTTGGGGGTCCCAACAGCAGCTGCGATGGAGGAGCACTGGGGACCCACCAGCTGGACCTGGGAGCACCCTGGGCTAGGGGAAGGGGTGGCACCGAGGGGTGGCACTGGGTGGGCTTTAAGGTCCTGTCTGACCCCAACCACACAGCGGTCTGTGCCTGTCTGCCCTGCTAGGAGGGTCCCTGTGCAGACCCCACTGGACCTCAGCCCTGCTCTGTGGGTGCTGACCAGGGGGCTCCTTCGTGGAGCCCCAGGGAGCCAGGAGGTGCCCAGGTTCTGTGACAGGTCAGAGGGGGCTGATTGTGCCATCTGTTTTCTCTGGCAGCAGCTGCTCCTTCCCAAGCTTTTGGCATGGGCTGAACTGACCAGTGCAGGGGAGGGAAAAGCCTGACCAGGGGTGGTCTAAGGGCTGAGGGAAGCTTGGCCCCACGGGGCACAGAGCTGTGCCCATGGCTGGGTCACCCGGGCACAGGGGGGTTCTTTGGGATTGCTGTGCAGTCCTGGTGCCATCGCGATGCCATCGGTGCCCAACAGCAAAAGGAGAGCCAGCAGATGCCCTTCAGCACTCGGTAAACTGAGTTTGTCTTTTTTAAATGTCTCTTCAAACATCCCTAAGTTATCTGGTGGTGCTAAATTGCTCAAATGAGACCAATTCCGGCCACCAAGAAACTGTTCAGAAACCATGGGGGTGGCTTGTAGGGCCTCAAAGGGCCCAAATCCCCCCCAGGGGGAGCTTTGCACCACTGGGCTGGGAGCAGGGGATACCACAGGGAACAACAGGGAACATGACAACTGTTCCAGGAACCACCACCTGCTGTTCAGGGCTGCATCCTGATAGAACACAGACAGGACTGAGCTAAAGGTTCTTTTATTTGGTTCTGTCAACAACGCAATGAACAACCTGACTGGACCATAACTGGCACTGAGCAGAGCTGAGCACATCTCCCAGGGCCTTTGGGGAGCTGTATTTTGTACTCTGGGGAAACCACATCAATGCTTTCAATGCTTCAAAACCTTTCAACACTGTCAGAGACAGCTACAACTTCTTCAATCTATGAATCTTTCACTACGGGAAATGACCTGAACCTTGTCAGAAGTGTTACTGTGCAGTGGAGATCAGCAGCATCGTTGCTCTCCTTGTGTTGCTCATCCTTCCCTGCAGGTTTGTGCCCCAGACTGAGCAGTGTCAGTCCCCAAAATGCAGGTGCAGCTGACACTCCTGGCTGGGCTGTGCCACCCCCGACACCTCCCCATGTCAGCACTGGTGGTTTCTCACGGCATTGACTGTACAGTAGAACATTAACTTGCTTGGCAAATGTGAAACCGAAGATTCTCATTAACTCAATGAATTATCAATTCCAGTAACATTCCGGTAACAAGAACAACAGAGGAATTTCCCTGAAAACCAAGATGCTGCAGCTCTGTAGGTGCCTTCAGTGCCAAGGCAAAGCCCAGGAGAAGGACATTTGTTCTCAACCTACACCAAATATTTCTGTGGGATTCTGTTTCAGAGCAGCCTTGGAGTGGTTTAAGGGGCAAAGTTGAAAGGACACCTCTATTCATTGGGCTTCCTTACAGCTCCTCTGAATTGCTGGGTAATAACTTTCAAGATATTTTCCATTTTGGCTCTTGACAGCGGCTTCCTGCAGTACCACACCTTGTCACAGATGGAGCACAGTGACTTGGGAACCAGGTAAAGTGGGTCGTAGTCATTCAGCGAGTCCGGTGGTCTCCTCCTGGCGTACTCCTTGTAATTGGTGACTGGACAGTTCTCTGGATCATGGGGCCTGGCAAAGAGCTGTGGGCCTGGCTCCCTGTTGTTTTCCTCTGGGCTCAGATCATCCTTCCACTCCAAGTACTCCACCTCTTCTTTGCTCTTCCTCAGCACCAGCTGTCCCCAATACAGGTGGTGGGTCTGGCTGTGGGTTCTTGCCCCAAACCCTCTAACAATGCTGGTGAACATGAGGTGCAGAAAGCCCTGAGGGTGCATCTTGCTTAAAATTCCCCTCTTATGAAGGTTTTCCACATCTTCATCTGTCAGGTTCTCCAAAATACTCCACTCTTTCTCCCTCTTCTTTTGGAACAGGTGCTGAAACTTTAGTTTCCAGACTTCCTGAGAGGCCTTGAACTCCAGCCCTCCCACCATGTTGTACTGGTAGTTGTGCTCCTTGAGGTACTGCTTGATGCTGCGCTGCAAGCAGCCAAAGGAATGGACAGAAAACTCCATGCCATCTTGTCTCTTAGTGGAGCTGAAGAATGAGACGAGGTAGTTGTCAAGGTCTTCAGGTGGTAGTGTGTGGATCTCGCGTGTCTCGGAGGGGTGGTGCAACATCAGCCAGTCTTTGAACACTTTTATGTCACTACTGGCACAGTTTTTCTTCCTCTCCTTCTTTTTCAGCACATCTAAGAGACAAGACACAGCTTTGTGGACAGCAAGAACTCATGAAGAACAGTAAAACACAAGGAGATGCAGGATGGTGTCCACCTGACTTCTGAAAGCCATTCAGAGCATAGGACTCTTCCAAACCCCCTCCCCTAGAGCTGTGGATCAGTTTTGTGTTCTCCAAAGGCCAGCACCACCTGGCAGTGCCCAGCTCTCCACGGAAGGCTGGACTCCTTGCTGCTCCCTCTCCATTGGCTGCTGGCCCCGCTTGCTGGCAGACAGGGGGATTTCCCTCTCATCGTGAAATAAAAGCATGACCCCAAAGTTGAGAACAGTGAGACAGGACAAACAGGTGAGTAAAAGTGTATTATTATTTTCTTTAAAGGATTGCCAAGATTCCAGTTGGGCTCTCTCTCAAGTTGCCATGGCAATACTACATCTACCTAGTTCGATGTAGCATGAGAAATGCATTCTTTGGATCACTGGAAGCTCCATCTGCTTGCCTGTGACTTGTCCAGGGCTGAGGAGGAGAGATGGAAAAGGACTCAAGAGCCAACATCTCTAGATTCCCATCTCTGGATTCCCCATTTTGCACTGGGTTCTTTTGTTGTCATCCTGAAATATTGTGGATGGATCAGGTGTATTCCTCTGATCCCTGTCCCACTGGTTTGGGGTTTTGGCCTGCTTTGTACTGATTGCTCTGGGTGCAGAGAGCAACAGCTCGTGAATCAATAATGCCGAGGCCTCCTCTGAGCCATGAACCAGTTACTTTGGCAGAAACAGCTACTACACATACATTCCCAGATGAATTCCCAATCCCTTCAGATGACACATGATGTCAATTATGAAAACAGTCAAATAATGCTCCCAAACCCCAACTGTGGCAGTTTGTGTGGTTGAGGCTCCGTAAGAAACACAAGTGCCTGTAACCCCAAGCCCATTCAGGACCAGCACTGGCGCTGTAATCACATCACAGGCAGACCCCAAATGCTGCCTCAGCAACCTCTGGCCCTCCCAAGGATGTGCCCAGGCCCCCACACTGTGGAAGAGTGCATATGAAAACCTTCTTTCTTGAAAAGACTAAAGCAATGCATGGAGCTCCTGGCATTTTCCATGCAGGACTGACACTCTGCTGCCACTGACAGCACTGGGATCTTTTGCCACTGGCTTTGGTGCAGCCAGAGCTTCAGCCACAATTTCTCTGTGTTAAGTTTTCTCCCCTTGTTTTCTTGAGACCCGATTTCCCATCTCTGGCTTCAGTTTCACACAGGAACTCCCTCAAGTACAGCCAATGTACTTTGTGGGGACACTGGGTAAAATGGAAGACCAAAGTACTCAAAACTAGGACACTGGGGCTGGGCTGCAGCCAAGAGCACCTTTGGGTAACTCAAGGAAGGGCATTCCCTACAGAAATCCTGACTGCATCAGGCAAGGAACCTTTTCATTTGCTTTCAGTAGAAACAAGAGTGTCCCAAATCTGAGGGATTTACTCAGATGCTGCAGAACAGATCTTGGCAGGGATGTGAACTCCCCCCTCCATTGATATTTTGGGAGCGTGATTAATAGAACCCCCCCACACCTCTGCAGGCACAGAACTCTGGGCTCTCTTACCTCTGTTTGGGGCTGCAGGTGGATGGCTCTCTGGACTCTGGAAGGCTGAAGGATGAGGTGCCTGCCTGGATTCCAAGGGCTTGCTCTTCTCAGCCACATTCTCAGTGCTGTTCCCACTGGAGTCCATTCCTGGTGTGCCATGCTCCTGAGGGCTCAGCTGGAGCTGCTGCTGGACATCAGCAGTGGCTTGGAACTCAAAGAATGTTACCAAGGGGCATGACTCAAGCTGGGCCTTCACATCAGTGCTGGAGACAGAAGGGGGTTTGAAACAGACTTTGGGTGCTGCTGACCCTGAGGGGTTCCTTGCTCTGGAAGTTTCAGGTGTGGGCCCTGCAGCAGTGAAAAGACCTAACTTCAGCATGTTCCTGCCAGAGTCCTCCAGGTTGCTGACAGGGGACTGCAGAAGATAGGCATGGGTTACAGGTGGTCTTGCCGTGGGGACAAAGGCAGCTCTTTGGGTGGCTGTTGGCTGGTGAAATGCCAACTTCTGGCAGTGGAGCATCTGAAAATCCGCCTGAGCAGGTGGCTCTGACACATTATTCTGTTTGATTCTGTCTCTTTGGTTGTCCTCATCTGCTACACACTGTGTTTTGTCGGAGGTGATCAGTAAGCCATCATCATTTTCGAGCTTCATGTTCTGTCTGCTGCTTTGGAATTGGACTGTCAAGTGCTGCTCTGCTTCAGAGCATGATGTCATGGGTTTCCTGGTATTCTGACTGCCTCTGGACGAGGGCTTTTTATGTTCTTTATGCCCTGTGTCAGCCTCTTGCTGAGTGACTCCTGGGGATCTGTCACATGACTCTGTGCTCCCAGAATCTGTTTGACCCCTCTCAAAAGATGATGGGGTCAGCCTGAGCCTCTTTTCCCCAAAGTTGTCTTCCCTTTCTGAAGTCTCAGAAAACTGGAACCTCCTTCTTCTTTCTACAGTCTCCGTCCCTTCTCCACCTCTGTCATGTAACTTCCCATACTGCCAGTGATAGGCGTGTCCGACTTTGCACATCCACAGCACGGCATTGCCCTTGCTCAGGTGACCCGTGTTCTGCATAAATTTCAGGGTTGGAATATGGTTGCATATGGTCCCATGACTGTGTGCCCAGACCACAAGTTTGGAGAGATCCATGCGAAGGGAACTGGCATCGCTGCACCTTTCATCATCAGAGTTCTTGTTCTGTAAAAGCATGTTGGAAAGAACCTGAGTGAGAGGGGATGTGCAGGCCTGGGGCTGTTTCTGTCCTTCCCCAATAGAGGGATAATTGTAGACTGGCAGTTTTCTCTCATGATTCTTTTTAAAAAACAATTTGTTCATTCTTTCTGTCTGTGCTATCATTTATGCCATATACAACACTCACCATGCTGCTGCTTTCTGTCTCACTGAGCCTTCTCTCAGTTGGAGATCAGTAAGTGACTCTTTGAATGGCCCTTCTCTCTCAGAACCTGAAATAATCATCACACATGTGTGTGTCTATATACATGGATGCATGTGTGTGTATATATAGACATATATAAACCCCTGGCCAGCAGATGCAACTGAACTTCTCCATGCTCAGCCCAGAATAAAGGCCACTACAGGCCTGTGCCCTCCCTGGGCTGAGCTCCCTGGGCTCCCAGAAACTCTGCACACAAAACCTGACTAGGGTAAATATTTGCAGAATCAGCCTCTGCAGCACCAACAAAACAGAAACAAAATATAAACATTGAAAAGAGAGTTTTACAAACCGAACTCGCTGAGTTGTTCCTTCAGCACTCCGTGGTTGACAAGCTCTGCACCTCTGAGTCCTGAACTGCAAGGAGAGAAACAGGAATAGTGAGGATGGTTCAGTCTGACATTTTCTGTACAAACAGTAACAAGAGGCAGTTTCCCAATGGAAGGATTTGCCCATTTAACTCATATATATACTCAATACTGGTGACTGCTGCCTGTTCAAGGACAGACACATTGGTTACGTAATCAGACCAGTGGATGTTCAGGATAGTGCGGAGGCAGCGCTGATGGAAGCGTTCGAGGAGACGCAGATGGCGGCGGTAGATGACCCACGATTCAGACCCATATAAAAGAGTGGACAGCACAATGGCTTTATAGACACTAATCTTGGTACTTTTCTTCAAGTGTTTATTGTGCCAGACTCTTTTATAGAGTCTTCCAAAGGCACTGTACGCCTTTGCTAGCCTGTTGTCTATCTCTTGGTCAATCTTACCATCTGAGGAAATGATCAATGGTCGGGAGGCATGGAGACACACCATCTATAACGCTGCTGATTCCTTTGAGAATGCACGCAGAATCAGTCTGGAGGAGAAAAAACAACGCAGAAAGAACCGTACCTCGCCAACACCACCTATGGAGACTTTCTGCTGTGCCTTTTGCAACCGGACTTGTCTATCTCGCATCGGCCTCTTTAGCCATCAGCGCGCTTGCAGCAAGCGTGGGTAGAGCCCTTCCCAAATCTTCGTTCGCGAAGCCCAGCCATGATGATGATGATGATGATGATGATGATGATACTACAGACTAAATCGGAAACTCTCTTATCAGTTCGAAAGGCTCCATGTAGCAGCCTGGACATTCATCCCTGTTTCTGTGTCACAGGGAACATGTAATGTACCCTCAGCACCACAGCAGCCCGGGTGCCCCCCTGACTGACACTGTGTGCTCACAGACCGGAGCAGAGCCTGTGCCCCAGGCATCTCCGTCCGTGATTAATTAAAAGCTTTGCAATTAGTGGTGGTAAAAGAAGCCAGGCTGAAAACACTGGACACAGGAACCTTGTCTAAACCAGTTCTTTGAGCAGTTCTGGCCTAAACATTGTGTGGCTCTTGGGGAGAACAGGCCCTGGCTGGTGGTCAGTCAGCACATGCTGCCAACAGCCCAGCACACCTGAGCACCTGCAGTGCAGGTATGGCAGCTCCAGCCCTGGGGCTCTGCTCTCCCAGTGAGCTGTGGAACACGGGAGAAGCCCATTCCAGCTGACAGCTGTAGGGCTGCTCTGTAATCTGTGAACGCTGTGCTTGTCCACAGGGATTTATCTCAGAGTGTGGTAGTTAAACTAAAGGCACACCTGGCAGCACACGGGTAGGAATGGCTGTGCCTGCCTAAGGAGTGCTGGCCCCAGGGCAGAGAGCAGAGGTGCCCTTGGTGCCTGGGGCCTTTGGTGCCCACCCACTGCTGGCCCAACTCACCAGCTCTACTCTCCAAAGAGAACAGGTCACACCTCTCACAGGTGCCCAACGGGGGATGACCAGGAGGCACAGCATGTGCTCCCTTTGGGGTGAGCCTGCAGCACAGCAGCACAGCTCTCTTCTGCACTTAAGATCCATCAATCCATATGTTCCTCCCTAATGATAGCATGGATAATTTTAGCCTGAATGCTTGGCTGTTGTGTGTGCCAGCGCATGAAATGTGCAAAGCCAGGATTTACAGAGAATTTTTTTTTTACTGAAATCTGCTGCTGCTTAACCCAAAAATCAGAAAATAAAAGCCTGTTTGGAAGCAGCAAATGCACTTTGAGCTCCTGACCTTAATCGAGGTCTTGTATGGGATCTACTGTGCCTATGAGCTCGTTCCTGATGGATCCCAGCAAATAGGATAGGGAGTCACCTCCAATGGCTGTTTTGGCTGTCCTGACCCCTCACAGAAAGCAGCTCTGCCCAAGCTTCTCCCTAGAGATGTTTGACCTGCTCCTACCTCCCCAGGCTAGGGAGCTCACACCCTGTGCCCATTGAGCCCCAAAAGCTGAACCTAAACTTGGGGGAGAGCTGCTTTCCCTTCTGAAGTCAAAGAGAGCTTTATCTTTGAGTTCAGCCTGTGCAGTTCCCCAAAAGGCTGAGCTGCTCAGACAGACTCGAAGGAACTTCCATGCCAATAATCCGGTGCCTTCAATCAGTGTGGGAAAAGGTAACAGGAACGGAAGCTCCGCATGGTCATAAGGCCACAAAATTACTGACTTGGCAGATGAACATCTTGATCCCTATCACAGCCCTCTGCAAATGGAATGCTTTTATCTTTCCTTATCTCCAGACACATGTCTTCCTCTTCCTGATCTCTTGGAAAAAAAAAGCCTTTTTTTCTCTTGCTGTTTAGTTCCCAGCTCAGGCTCTGGTGCTCAGCTACAGGCTCTTCAGCCCACTGCAGCCCTTGGACTTCCAGCAGCTGAGAGTGCCCCAAAGGAATGGCAAATGGAATCAGACTGGATTCACAGTCACAGCTGAGCAAGAAAAATGACCCCTGTCCTTCCCTCAAAGGCTGAACTGGCATTTGTATCTTCTCTTTAAAGAATAAAAATAATAAAAATCCATCTTGATCATTGCCACAGTTTTTACCCGCTTCTAACAACCCTGAGATCCCTGTGGGGAGGGATCTGGGCTTGCAGTTTTGTTTTGGAGCCTTGTGCCTAGTTCAGTGTCTGTGTGGCTTGGAGTGATGTGGTGGGTTAATTTTCTTTCCAGGAGAGGCTCCCATCTGATAATGGACAGTCTGTGCAGGACCCACACCTTTCTACAGGAAAACAGGACATTCCAGAGCTGTACAGTAAAAGATTTAATTTTTTTTTAACCCATAAGGAATTCAGTGCACTGCTAAAACCTATAGCTAGGTGAATTCAGGCTCACTTGAGGAAAAAAGGTGTTTTGTGTTTTTTTTTAAATCTACAAGATTTGGCTTTCTCAGGCCCTGCTCTGCCCAGCTTTCCAGGCTGTTTTGTGCTGCGGATGCTGATTTTACCTCTCTATTTCAGAAAATGTGGCCATGCAATTTCACAGGAGTCTCCAGTGTTTCAGGGGAGACTGACCTCTAGGATGACTGAATCACGGAAATGCTCTTTCTGTTTTAAGACTTTCCTGTTTGTACTTTGAGCCTTTGGGGGTGAGGGGAAAGCATACTCAGCACTTTCTGAAAAATTATCCTCCTGTAAGGTCTGTCAAACACGGAATCGCCTGAGAATGTCACCATCAGGATCTTCTCCCTCCTGGGTGTGCCGAAAGCCCAAACCCGTGTGACACACACAGCCTTGTGCAAACAGGAGCATTAAATAAAGACACTCATTTTGAGGCACTAAAAGCCCTTTGCCCCCTCTGTCCCTGTCCCCCCCCGCCCTGTGACAGCCCTGGTTGATTCCTTTCACAGGCTCTAATGCCTGTTTTCCAGATTAGAACCCAGGGACACACAGGGAGCCAGCAAATCAGAGAGTGCTGGCTTCCCTGCTCCAGATAAGACAGTGCAGGAAACTGCAACAATCCTGGTAGGAAAACAGGATACAGAGCAGCAGTGCTTAAACTTGACTCCTGCCCATTTCCCTGCCCCCTCGTGAAACCCTCCCTGGAGGTAGGGGGGAAAAACACAGGTGTGGGGCATTACCAGAGGTGTGTCCAGCACGGGGGGCACTGCCAGGGCTGTGTTGGAGCAGGAAGGGCTGAAGCTGCACTCGAACACATCTGGCTGCAGGACAGAAGCTGAGCAGAGCAGCAGCAGCTTGTGGCTGCCAGAAATCATGGAGCTTGTCCCACCCTCCTTAGCAGAGGCCTGGGGGTGGATCCATCATTTCCCAGCACATTGTTTTTCCTGTTCTCTGAGATGTTTGTTTCCCTCCTCCTCTGCCCTACACAAGAGCCTTCTTAGCACCTCTTCAGCTCCTTTCCTGCTTCCCCACATCCTTCAACCAGCCCCCTCCTGCCCTGTTTGCAGAAATACGATTCCTAGGATACATCCTGTACTTGTTCCTCCATTTTGAGAGATGCTTCCAGAAAATCCCACCCGGTGTGCCTGAGGAGGGCAGGGTCTGACTGCAGGCACGGGCTCCAAGCAGGAGACAGACCCTGCTGGCAAACATTGGCCTCCAGCACCACATTCCTTAAACAAGAGCTTTTTTGTTCAAAGATTCGGACACCACTTTTTCCCTGAGTCCTAATTGTCTCTGCTCCTGAGGGGACGTCTTCTGGAGCCACTGGCCTGAGATGCAACTGTGAGCACTAAATCAAGGCCTCTGAAAAGTGCTAATAAAAGCCACGGGCAGCTGGCACTGGGCCTGGGCCACCAAACAGGGATCAGCCACCAAACAGGGATCAGCCACCAAACCAGCCTGAGGGACGGAAAAAATTCATAGGAAACCATGAACTCCTATAAATAGGAGCGCACGTTTTATCCCCAAGGAGGAAGTGGGAAAGCTGAAATCAGTGACAGGCAAATCTGTGACCTGTGCAGGAAACGCTGCAGCGTCATGACACTTTGTCAGGGCCCTGGTGGCACCCCACACCTGTGCCAGTGCCATGGGGACAGCTGGCCAGAATCCTCACGATTCCACATACAGGCTGTGACTCTCCCTGGGATGTTTTGTTCCCAGCCCGGCCCTGGGATGAGCACGGAGCCATTACCAGCACAGCCAGGCCGTGGGGACTGACCGTGTCCCCCAG
Organism: Grallaria varia; assembly: GCA_013396735.1. Classification (NCBI taxonomy): domain Eukaryota; kingdom Metazoa; phylum Chordata; class Aves; order Passeriformes; family Formicariidae; genus Grallaria; species Grallaria varia. The sequence goes on from VWZG01008237.1 coordinate 102,961, forward strand.
TGCTCTTCGTGTATGATGGTCTGTGACCTCACCCCGGGCAGGAGCTGCCCGGGAGGCCCGTGCGGGAGTGTTGCTGCTCTCGGGTTTGCCACTGAGCACCGGGCACGGGGCGGTTCCGGTACCTCCTGCCATACACGCACCTTTGGTCTTCCCAGTTCCGCTGTGTTTGGGCGCGCCAGGCTCACTGATCACCGGGAACGACGTGAAACGAGCACCTTTTTGTTCCAGCTCCCGGCGACCGGGGCCGGAGGCGACGCCGCCACCGCCCGGTACCGGCGGAGGGCGCTCGGCCCCGGTACCGGCAGGGGGCGCTCGGCCCCGGTATCGGCGGAGGGTGCCCAGCCCCGGTACCGGCAGGGGGTGCTCGGCCCCGGTACCGGCGGAAGGTGCCCAGCCCCGGTACCGGCAGGGGGCGCTCGGCCCCGGTACCGGCGGAGGGTGCCCAGCCCCGGTACCGGCAGGGGGCGCTCGGCTCCGGTACCGGCAGGGGGCGCTCGACCCCCGGTGCTCGGCCCGGCCCCGCCGGTCCCGGTCCCCGGTCCTTGTTCCTGCCGGGAGCCGCAGCCCCGCAGCCGGAACCGGCTCTGTGGCAGAGCAGGGAAGGGTGTCCCGGGCTGGGCTCGGTCCGGTGCAGCTCCGCCGGTATTTGGTACCCAACAGCCAAAATGAACAACCTGCCGGGGCTGGCCAAAGGAGGGGGCAAACCTTGTTTGGTTTGTCAGAGCGTTTATTGCAGGTTTTTTTTGTATTTCTGAGCGGCCTTTTAAAGTTTAACTAAAATCACCGTGAGCCGCAAGGCACCATCCACTAAACTGAACCAACCCAACCCACCAGCGCTGTGGGCAGGAGGACACAGCCCCTCTGGACACAGCCCCTCTGGACACAGCACCGGGTGTTTCATCCCCGTTTCAGGGCCTGGCACCCACCCCTCCCTGAGCTAAGCCAGAGTCCTTTCCCCTGCTGTCCCACCCCATGCAGTACCTGCCCGCAGACCAGAGCTCACCCATTTCCTCCACATGCTTTGGCTGGACCATGGCAGCAACTTGTTATTAAACAGTATTTGTGGCTAATCTGTGACTTGTAATTAGATGTAATTGTTCTCAATGGAACATTGTAACCTAGTTCTTTCACAATACAGACCAACTTTAATGACCAACACCTCAGCTCCTTCCCAGGCATGAGGGTTTTCTCTGTCTAAAGCCCCTGCAATCGAGGAGACTCGGCCTGGGGGTGCAGGACTGGGCCTCACCAGCACCAGACAAATACTGTTACTCCCTTCTGCACCTCAGGTGTTTATGGAGGTTCACTGGGATGTGACGGGAAATGGCTCCTGGAGGGAGGAGAAACCACTTTGTTGGTAACAAAGTACCTTGCAGGGAGGGGAAACTCCCTGGCTGCAGGATGGCTTGTTCCAGTTCCGGCTGGGTCTCTGGCATGGCCGAGTGCAAAGGGAACTCTGAGCACTTGTCCCTCACAAAATATCTCCCCAGCAGCACCCCAGGATTTTGGCCACAGGCAAATGCATTGGTTCATGCTCTCTGGCAGTGCCATGGGACATTGGGCTGACTTGCAGGCTCCCACCTTGGGAGACTTGGCTCCTGCTCAGTTTTCTGCTGTTTCCTTGTTCCCAAGTGCCACTGACTCCCTTACCTGTTCCAAGGGCATGCGGACGTTCTGGGGAGCCTCCCACTGAGCACAGCACTGCAGAAGAACAGGATCTCACCCAGGGCAGCCTAGGAGAGAGGGGAGAGAGCGGTGTTAGCTAGGAAAGGGATCTCAAAGCAGCCTGCCAATAATCCCTTGGGTGGGATGGAAGCAATGTGCAAAGCTCTCTGTCCTGGGAGTTGAGAGCCCTCAGCTTTGGTGGGCTCTGAGCAGCTGCCTGGGGCAGCAGCCAGGATCGGCAGGATCTGGAGAGGCACCAGTGAGAGGCAGTGGCTCCCTACTGCTGTCCTCTACTCTTGGAGAGCAGAGCTGAGAGCCTCATGGATGAAAACCCCACAGCTGGATGGCACCTGTCCCCTGGGAGAGGCAGCAAGCCCAGCACTGGCACACCTGGCCACTTGTTTGAAAAAGAAACACACACTCTGGCATGAGATCCAGGAGAGCAGCCGATCCTGCTCCAGCAGCAGCCATAACATCCTGTCCAGAGCATGAGCAAGAGCAAACCATCAACTCCACTCAACAGATTCCAGCAAAACCAGAGCCAATGGGTTTGGAGTTCTCAGCTGAAATTGCCCCAAGGGGCAATTCCCCCTCACACACAGTCCCTCTCCAAGGGAAGGATCCTGAGAACAGACTTCCCACTGCTGCAGAAGGAACTGCTCATCTCGCAGTAAGGAATAAAGTATTGTTACGTATTTTTTGAGCTCAGACCGTAACGCAAGAAAATGGAGCTGAACTGCCTTTCTGGATGGAACTTAGCTCCATAGGGAGAGTGTGTGAGCTCATGGAAATGCTCCTCTGGCTGCAGGTTCAGGTAGCACCTGCACGGGAAGGAGCCAGGAGTGGCATATCCAGACCTGCCACCAGACAACGGGTGTCTTTTTTGGGCCATGTTGATACTGGGTTTACCCACAACAAGGAATTCAGTGCTGTGGAGTAGAGCAGGGTGCTGTACACACCAGGAGCCCCTATGCCTCTGTGCTGGGGGCACTGGGGTCCCATGGGGGACATTCAGTTCCCCTTGCATGGACTCCTGTCATTGTCCATGACACTCACTGCCCTGGTATCAGAGAGCTCACCAATTAAATATTAAACCTTCTAAAGGATATTGAGTTTCTTTTGTTCCTTTGGCATCTCCAGTGCTCTCAGTTCTTCCTGACTTCACACACTGCATGTTCCTGCCTTCATGTTCTTTTAATGCTTAATTTCATACTCTGAGGGCTTCCTCCACCTCCTATCTGTCACAGGGCACATCTGCTGTAGAATCCAGGTAAGAAGACGGCATTTAGGGAGCAGGTTCCTCACCCAGACTCCAGCCTACAATCAAACAACCAATTCCACGGTTCTGGACATAGGCTGCTGTGTCTCTTTGTACAATTCCATCTGGTTTGATCAAGAACATTCTGAGTTTGACTCTGGAATCAGAACATGAGATTTCTGAACACTTTCACTCTCTGAAGCCCAAGCAAGCCTTCACACTCTGAAAGCAAAAGTCCCTCAGTACGGGAGCAAGACTTTCCTGCACTGCTCCATTGCACAATTTTCTTCAGGCACATACGGGGCGGCAAAGACAAGACGTCCACAGCATAATTACAGCACTGACAAACCAACTGAGCCTCAGCAGCTGCCGCTGGGGAGGTTTCATTCATTCCCAGTATTGCCTTTTAAACTTAAGTGCCGCTGGAACAAATACATCTTTGATCCAAGTAGGAAATCATTTGGAGCTTTGTGTTTAATAGAGCTGCAGCCCTGGGGAAATGATGTCGTTCTTGGACAGGATGACAATGGGGCTCATGGCGGGTACAGAGCGCGGCTGTCCCGGTCCTCTCTGAGCCAGCTGTGTTTGGACATGTTTGCTCTTGACTCCGTGTGGAAACAAGCAGTTGAACTCGGCTGTGCTGCCGAGATGCCTGAACGCACACGTGTGGCACCAAAATGCAGGATTTGGGGAGAGGGTGCAGCATTTGGGCAATCCCTCCTGTACTTATGTTCCTTCTGCCTCCTCATGTCTCCCTCGGCTCCAGGGGAACTGCAGCACGGATCAGGGGGCTGCACACACAAGCATGGAGGAACACACAGCCAGTACTGACTGGGCTGTACATACCTTTGTGATCCGTGTGCCTGGGGATGGGGCACAAACACCTATGTGATCCATGTGCTTGGGGTGGCACCAACTCCTGTGTGATCTGTGTTCCTGGGGACACATGCACACACACACACACCTGTGTGATCTCTGTGTCTGCAGGGGGGAACACACCTCTGTGACCCATGTGCCTCGGGAGGGACACACATCCCTTTAGACTGTAGACACTTCTTCAAATGTTGCTTTGATTTCTACCAGCAAAACTCCATGCTCACGGCAGGGAGTGAGAAGCAGGCAGACTCCACACCTGAGGGAGCCCTCTGAAGTGCTCTGCAGGTGCCCCTCTTTCTGTCAGGGCCCTTTTTCATTTAAATGATCTGTGCTCAGACTGTGACATTCCCCTGTCCAGTGTCATCTGGCATCTGTGCCAGGTCCATTCGAATGGCAGATGCAACAGGAGACACCTGTGGACAGAGGGGCTGAGCTAAAGTTTCAGGAACAATCCCTGAGCCTGGCAGGTGAGCTATGGAGATGCTGCAGCAATAATGCATGAGCTTCACCTGGCTCCCCTCAGCCCTTTGGTGCTGCTCACCTGGGAGCTGCCATTCCAGTTCCCTCTGGGCTCCCCCACAGTGTCACAGCACTGCGGGGAGAACAAGTACAGCGCAGTGGCCCAGTAACAAAATGGGGAACACCAGGCAATGGTGTGCTGGGAGAGCAGCAGGTACGGCAGGCTGAGCATTCCCAGAGCCCCACAGAGCCCCCCAAGGGGCTGATGAGGAAACCAGCACCATCCTTACAGGGTCACAAAATCAAATCACTGGAAGAGAAGGAGCTTTCCAGGCCATTGCTGAGCAGACCTGAGGCACGGCAAAGTGACAGAACAGCACTCAGCTTTCCCTGCAAACAAGAGCCTGACTAAAGCAAAAAGGAAATGTAGACCTAGAGCTACAGACAGACCAGAAATAGTGTTTATTTCCCTGCCCTGGGATAGCAGGAGATGTGCTTGGAAGGAGGGTTGTTTGTATAAATAAATGTTCATTCTTGGCAGTGGAATGCAAACTATGCTGAGGGGCTGGAACCAGGCACTCAGGAAAGCTGAGGCCAGAGCAAGGGAGAGAGGGAGTGAGGCTGTGGGGAGGAAATTCACATTCATTTTTAGCAACTTGAAGAGGTTCTCAAGGCTGTTTGACATTTTTGATTATGCTGATGTTGAGCCTATTCCAAGGACAAAAGAAGTCAGGATTACAGGTTAAGCAATTAGGAAATTTCACACCAGGCAGTGAGGGGTAGTGCCGTCTGGGGGTCTGGAGACTCTCTGAAACACAGGATCATCTTTCAGCCTTTCTAGACAGACGGAATTTGAATGTCTTACAGAATCCTCGCCCGGGTCAGGAACTCAGAGCATGGTCCTGCAAATCTCTCCTGATGGTATCTTCTGAGATCCCCCAGTAGGCAGGAAAAATGAGCCTGAGCTGCTGCTCTTTATGCAGGCTTTCCTGCAAGGTTTCTGGGAGGGCAGGGAACGACCCTGCAATGTGGCATCAACTGTGTCGGAGTCTGTAACTTTACAATGAGAACAAAACTGCAATTTCTTGTGGAGAGTGAGCTCAGCTCTGTGGTGTCACATCACAGAGTGAGGGCCTCTCTGTTTTCCACAATTAGAATATGTTGCATTGTGACTGCAGGGTCTCACTTTCCCTGTGTATCCACAGAAAAGAGCTTTACCTGCACTGTTCCTTTCTGAGCAATGTGCAAGGACCTGTCCCTACATTTTGGTTTGGGTGTCAGGGGCCACAGCTGGGGCCCTGGAAGTGCAGGAGTTGCCTGTTTGTGTTGAGCAGAGACATCAGTACCCCTGCTCCAAGCCCAGCCTACGAGCTGGCACTGGGCTGGGGCAACGGAATCAGAACCCACATTCTCTTTGAGATAATGGAAAGTCACAGGGAGGTATCCAGGTCTGGGCATGAATAAATCATTACAGGTATGAATTATTCAGGGTTCAGCCCTCCACATGTGCTCCATTCAGACTCCAGCAGCAGCATCCCCACTGTGCAGGGTTTCTTCCCAAACATTCCAGGTCTATGACAGACTGATGAATTCAAGTGTTCAAATTAAAATAAAAGAACAATTTAAAATCCGGCAGTAAAAAGCTGCTTGAAAGAGCTGACACCCCAGGCTGGCATTGCAGTGGCCAGGCAATGCCTGAGCTACACAGGGTCAGTGTTGCAAGCTGTCCATGAGTTAGTCACAGCATGGGGTGGGAATAAAGAGTGGCTCAGGAAAAAGGGAGCACGGGTTGAAGGGAAGAGCTGGAATAATGGGCACAAAATCAATACAGGAGCCAACCCAGCCTTCTGGTAACCTGCATCTAACACAAACACAGGTATTACCTGGATTTCTCAAACATCAACATGCAATTTTGGTAGCACTTAGGCGATAACTTAGAACTTCTGGCTTAGATCTGTGCTGTGAGGTCAGTGGCTTTTGCTCTGCGGAGCTTTTTTAACATCCTGTTTCTTATAAACGGAAATGGGTTGGATTAAGAGAAGACATGGTTTGCAGTGACTGGAAGTATCACACTGTTAGACCTGGGCCACTGTGATTACTTCAATGCCATAGCCCAGATCACTGAGCCCAGGGTCCAGGTGAGCAGGGGCAGCCACAAGTCCCAGGTGATGCCAGGTGATTTTTGGGGAAGGATGTAGCAAAGAGACCTGTGAATCAGACCACAAATTAATCAAACCATAGATTACTCAAACCATAGCTGAATCCTCAGCACTCTGACCCCGACTGGAAGAGAAAAGAAGTCCTGTGTTGAACAGCCACGAAATGGCTGGTTCATCCTGCACAGGAAATGAGTCACCCCAGAGCATCGGGAGGAGCCATGGGGACAGGGAAGTGCTGAAATAACATGGACAAGGAACAGCAGAAATACAGAGAAGTCTCTCATGTCACAGACAAGAAAGAAGGAAATATGTAAAACGTGAGCTCTTGTGATTCTACTGAAATTTTAAGCCAATGTAGGTGCTTGCAGCATAAAATACCTGCAGCTGCAGTTTGGCAGCCCTGAAAAAGGGGAACTCGGAGTATGCAATGGCAACACCAACCATGCCCCAGGTGCAGCTCTCCTGACTTGCAGAGTGTTTCTCAAATGCTCAGCTCTGGCCCTGCACAGAAGGCCTCACGTTGCTGTGGTGGCAGAGCTGTCACAGACACCCCACTCCGGGAGCCCATACACAGGTTAGGAATCACAGAATCATGGAATGGTTTGGGCTGCAAGGGACCTCAAACCTCACCCTACTCCACCCCCCTGACATGGGCAGGGACACCTTTCACTAGAACAGGTTGCTCCAAGCCCCATCCAACCTGACCTGGAACGCTTCCAGGAATGGGGCAGCCACAGCTGCTATGGGCAACCTGTGCCAGGACCTCACCACCCTCACAAGGAAGAATTTCACCCTAATATCCCACCTAACCCTGTCCTCTGTCACTTTGAAGCTATTTCCCCTTGTCTGGGCACTCCAGGCTTTGTAAAAAGTCCCTCTCCAAGAACACTTCCGTTTATTACTGTTTATTAAGCTTGATTCTAAACCCCTTTATTTATCCATTGCCAATCAGAACACTCTTTAATAACACTCCATGCTGCCAAACTCTTATGGATCAGTGGAAGAAACATTCCCCTCACCCACGCAGTGTCCTGCTTGGAAAGCCACGTGTCTGCAGGGAAGAACTGCACCACTCCCAGGGGCTGGAACTAACACAGCCGGATTTCCCGGGGTCCTCCCTGTGCCTGCTCCTCCTCCTCCTCCTCCCACTCCAGTTGCAAAGGGACTTTGGGTCCCTCTCCTCACCCCTTCCCTCTGGCACAAGCAAGGGAAGCCGTGGGTCAGTGCCGGAGTTTGCTGGATTGACAAACCCTGCAGGGACTCTGCTCCTGCTCCGCCCGCTCCCCACTAACCACTCCCAGAGCTGTGATGTGGCATCCTGAGCGATGCACAGAAGAATGTTCTGGCACCCTAAGATGCTGCTAAAGATGCCACTATGCTTTGAAACAAAACCACCGTATTCACTGGAAGGGGTTGGAAATAAATAAAAGCGACAGAAGCAGAAGGATTGGAGACACTCACTGCTTCCCCCCACCCCAGGTTCTCTGAGATACACTGGTAGCATGGTTATTTGTGAAAGTTTCCTGGTTCAGGGCATTGCAGGGTGCTGGGAGTAGTGGGGCAGGAGAGGAACTTCCAGGAAAACAACTGTCACTGACACCAGCATCTAGAATGCACCACTCTGCCCAGGGCTTCAGGGCCCTGAACTGGGGCCGTGTTTTAGGACGGTTTCTGATTTTCCAACTGCTGGCAGAAATATCGGGTGGTAGAGGAAGGAGAGGGGGAAAAGTTCTGCCAATTTGCAAAGGACACTGTCACACAGAGAAGTGTCCGTGACCTTGCACAGGCTGCAGAGCTGTTTTAAGAATACAAAGGGAAAAAGCAGGAAAGGGTCCGATTTGTTTTCAGAGGGTTTTTCTTCTCTAAACACCAAGAGATAACATAGGCAGGAAGGGCTCAAAAAGGGAAAAAGCTGGGTGTGCCCCGAAGGCCTTTCCAAGCTGGAGGAACCAGAGCTGCTGCTGGATCCTACAAAACAAGCTCGTTCATTTTTTTCCCCCTTTGCACTTCTCTTTTTTTTTTTTTTTTTTCACATTGCCATTTTCATCTGGGTTTGTTTTTCAAAACAAACACAAGGACACACAGGGGCAGGTCCTGCTCCCTGCTGGGTTTTCATATCAAGTGTGATCTTGTTCCAAAATGCATTTTCCTGTTTGTCCCAGAGAAAGCCCCAACAGAATCACTGGTCACTCTGCTCCCCGAGCAGGTGCTGCCTAAAATATTCTGTTCATATTACCGGAAAACAACTGATAAAATGTTGCATAATCATAATTTCTGCAACAACTGTGGAAAATCAGGGCGAGCTTGCACAAACTCTGAACAGCCTTTTAAATCAGACCACACCTGCAGAGAAGAGGCCTCTGGAAATCAGGAATCCTGTACTGGCATCCTCCTCATCGCTCTGCCAAAGATGCCTGAAAAGTACCTGGGATTCCTGCACATGCCATAAATTCATGTCAGCAGCCCCTGGAAAATCAGATCCTGGCTGAGCATTAATGAACGTTTTCAGTCTTTGTGGCATGTACCTTCTTTAAGGTATTGAAATATCTCATATTAAAAAAGAAAAAAAAAAAAAGGAGGAATTCTGTCTCCACAGCATCCTCTACCCTGGAGGATTCCTTATTTACAGTATAGAAATCAGGTCAGTGTGAAGGGAAGATGAAGTGAAACACCTCCATGGAAAATACACCTTAAACCAGGCACAGATCAAAGGAGTGCAGGAAGCTTGTGTTGGCAAATTCCAGGTCTCTTTGATCACATCACTTTATCTCTCTGGCTCTCGGCTACAGTGGATCCATGATCCCATCATTTTCCCATTCTTTGCCTCATCAAAGTTGTAAATCTCTTATCTGAGGCAGCAGCCAAGCCTTTCATATGCAGGACCTAGTAAATAACCAGGTTTCAGATGGTTTTATTTCCCTTTAGCAATAGATCAGAACACACTTCTGGATTTTAAACTACACAGGGGCCAAACTGGGAGCCCGTAACTCAAAAGATTCAGGAATCAGAGTTCCCAGCTCCTGGCAAGATCCAAGGCAAGCTCCTGCATTTCACACATGGGAACACCAGTGAGGGAGGCAGGTGATGTCTGATCCTGACCTCTGAAACCTCTCAGAATCCCCCCAATAAAGAAACCAGAGCTCTGGCCAGAGGACCTGGCACAGCAACATGGGTTTGGGAGAAAACAGACCATTTCACTTACAACTTTTTCTAACTCGGGTTGAGTGTATGCTTGAGACACAAGAATCCAAAATGCATGTCTGTACCTGCCAGAGTTACCTGACATGCAGCAGAAACACTGCCTGCCCAAGGACAACACTCCAAACTGCCTTTGCACTCCGTTTTCAAAACAATTTTCTGGGCGTTCACAGAGGTCTGTGTTTAAAACAAGAGTGTTTCATCTATAACAGGAACTGCTCCATGGGGAGATGGGGGGAGGATCCAGTGGCATCCAGGACTTGGGGACGGACACAGACCCCCACACCTGCCCTGCTCACCCTGAGGGAGCCACAGAAAGGACCTTACACAGAGCCACCACGAACCGGCTTAAATTCACCACAGGCGGCCCAGCACCTGCAAAGTAAATCTTCCGAAGGTCTGACAAACCCCAAATATGTGGAATTTACCTGAATCCCTGCAGGATTGAGGCCTACAGGCAACGACAGACATGAAGCCTGGGACAAGCCGAACCAACCCCGCACTGAGCTGTTTTGGGCAGCAAACGGTGTCAGAGCGGTACCTGAGGCACAGACCAGCCTCATGCCTGAGAGGCAGGAACGTGAGACGTCTTACCTCACAGGATCTCTCTTTCTCTCCCTCACTGGGTAATCTTTAACCATAAGACATTAACCGCGATTACACTCCATCCTGAATCTCAAACAAACCCTCCGGCCTCGGGCGGCCCCTGAGGGGCGGCGCAGCCCCACGACCCTCACCCGGGACGGCGGCGGCGCGCAGCGTCCCTGCCCTCACCCAACATGGCGGCGGGGCTGAGGCGCCCCCGCAGCCCCTCACGGCTCGACGCGCACACGGGGGCCCTTGCCCGTATCCAAGATGGCGCCCAAGCCCGTTGAGCCCGGCGCCCTGCCCCCACTCAAGATGGCGGCCCCCGGTGTCATCCCGGCCTCCTTCCCGCTCTGAAGATGGCTCCTCCCCACCGCCTCCCTCCGCCTACCGAATGGCGCCGCGCACCGGCGCGTCGCCCCGCCCCTCACCCCGCCTGCAGCCAATCGCCTTCGCGCTGAGCGCTGGGCAGCCAACGCCGGCGGGGCGGGCAGTCCCGCCCCCTCGTCAGGGTGACAGCTCCGCCGGCCAATGGGAAGCCGGCGCGGGC
>VWZG01008237.1:114546-142208 GCA_013396735.1 Grallaria varia
TTTTTTTTTAGTGATCTGATTTTTTTTGTTTCTTGTAGCGCGCAGTAGTTAAAATATTTCTAAAGGCCTCCGAGTAAGCAGTTTGTTTTCCCAGAGCCGTAAGTACAGGAAGCCCAAATTAGTGCCTTCTCGCTTTCTGCCTCGGAACGCTGGTCTGGGGAGAATTAGGCGTAGTCACATGTCTGGTGGGTTTTTTTTTTTCACACTGAAAAAGTGGCATCTCGGTGTTGTTTTCATCTTAAGATCCGTAAAGATCGTGCATCTTACGATTTTTGCAGTCCAGAATTGTTCTCCTGCTTTTAACCAGTTGCTCACCGTGTTGAATATTTAAAAAAAAAACCAACAAGCAACACATTCTCAGCACATGAGGTCACACATTCTAGTGGCAAAAATCGGTTTGATATCAGCTGTGGTTTCTGGGAAGGCTGATGTTCTGCGTTTTTTAAAGTAGTTACTATTTGAATGTCGAGGTTTTAGTGAAACACACAAGTCTTCTCAGTTACCTTTCCTCCCTTTGAGATCGTGGTGCGAGATCGGTTTGCCCCGTGAAAGTGTCTCCTGTCCCCTGCTGAAACTTCAAAAGCTGCTTCAGAAAATCGTTTTAGGTTTTTGCCGAGTTGGCAGCAACTGGTCCTCTGGCTCCAGGCTGCTCCCGTCTCCTTCTCCCGAAAATGATCCCGAGCTGTGCCCAAGTGATCCCCTTTGAATAAGTTGCTTTGTTAAAACATGTGAGGAGTCCGTACGGGCAGTGCTGCTTTGGAAAATGACCTGGAGGTTTTACTGGTGCTGCTTAATTTTTTCCCTTATTGCGTAGGAATTCTCCCATTCTCCATGGCAAAAAAAAACGTTATGAAGGGCTTTATTGCCTGGGTTTTTGGGACTGGGAAAAGTTCTGATCCCCTCCTAAAGGCTGATATGCATGACGGTAGAAGGAAGTTTGGGATAATTTATTGAGGGGGTGTGTGAACTGGAAGTACGTTGCACATTTGAATAAAAATTCTGAAATACTGTGGAGTTTGTTTCCTCTGGTATTTGTTATCAAGTGGGCTACAACAATATCCCAGGAATCGATAGTTCTTGGCAAATAAAGCGGCTCTTCCTGTTGGATAGTCCTAAATGCCATCCCCTGCTAAGGCACTTTATGTAAAACATTTCCTGTGCCAGAGGCCCACAGGAGGAACAGGAAGTGGGAGAAACTGCTCTGGGGTAAGTTTGAGAGTTTGGGAAACCTGGGACATGCCGTGTTCTTACTGTGCTTTGTTGGCAATGGCTGTTTTAAGGGTATGGAAACGCCTGGGTTAATGTTTGTGTGCTGGCTGAGGAATGCGTGCCGTGTTTAGTGATGCTGGTTCCTTGAACTTCTCCGTGCAGATGGGTTTCATTAGTTCATTACTGCTGACCCTTGGGTGCAGCCAACCCATCTGCCCTGGGGGGTGACCAGTGCTGGCCCTTGGAGCTGTGTCAGACACAGCCTCCTCCGAGTACTTCTCTGGAAAACATGGAACTATGGCGTGGCTTCCCGCAGGAGCCACTGGATCGGGCTGTGGCTCCAGCTGCAAAGCGCTGGGTTATGATGACACGGCAGGTTGGAGGGAAGAGGAAGTGTGAGGAGCTGAGCTGGCTTGAGCTGGGAACACTGGGATGGCCTAATGGGATCGAGCAGGACTTAATTACGTGAAAAGTTATGAGGGGAGTGAAGAAAGAACTCGTAAATGCAAGTCCTCTCACATTAACTCACCAGTGTTGAGTTGTTCTTCAGTGCTCCAGGTCTCATTTCTGGTTCAAGAATGACTGCCCTGCCTGCTGTGTGTCCCCCTGCTCTGTGGAGCTGCTGCGGGTTGGTCAGCCAGCCACTGCTGGGTCCTGTGCTCTGCAATTGTGGGCAGCTCTGTGAGAGGAGTTGAACCAGGCAGGGCTGTGGACATGGCAGTCCAAAGGGGTTGTTTCTGCTCTCAGTTTTGTGTCCTGCTTTACAGGGAATTGGAGTTTAGTAAATAAAGCTGCAGTCTCCACTGCGAGGATGTAACTGAAATTCTTAGGCGGTCCTGAGCATTCCCACAAAACAGTAATGTGGTGGTGCCGTAAGGCTCTGGGAGATCATAGGCAAGCTATTCCAACTGCCTTGGTGGAAAGATGTTGCTCTAAGGAGGTGTGTGTTGTGGTGTAGAGAGTTCACTGCTGACAAGCTGGCATGGGTTACTTGATGTACAGCTGGTGCTGATTTTAATCTTAATCAGAAAGTCCCATTCTAGGAGGTGTAATTGTCTTAAGGTAGAGTTTAATAAGTAATTTTTCCTAGAACTGATAGAGGAATGCTGTGTAGGGTATACCCCAGGCTGGGAGCTGCCAGGACCTCTGGGTGCTCTGCCGCTTGGGCCCTGCTCTGGCTCCAGTGGTGCCGGGCATGGCCCGAGGGCTGCTCTGAGCCCAGCCCCAGGTCCTGCTCTGTGGGGACTGTCCTGGGGACCACCAGAGCTCTGGCACTGGTTGTCTCTTCAGCCCTGCAGGAGCTGGCCCTGGGCCTGGCAGAGGCTCCACGGGTGTGTGTGGGACAGGAACTGCAGAAGGGGATATTGGTGGCAGAGCTGACTCGTGACTCTCTTCCTCTCAGTGTGGTCAGTTGCGGTCACATTGCAGGGCTCGTGGGCGTTCGTTCCTGCTCCCCCATGCCTTTGCAGGAGGAGCAGGTGCTGACATAGGGAGTGGGAGAGCTGCAGTTTTCTGGCACTGCTGGGTCTTGGGTCTCCACCATCACCATCTAATAATTTTTCTTTGTATAAACTGTCCTTGGCTCACCTGCAAAGACAACTGTGCACTTTGACTTGCTTTTTTCTTACTACTGTAAACTATGCTGGATTTTTGTGGCAAACCTATCTAACTTTTTTAATCCTTTTCTTTCTTTTTTCTACAGCATTGTCCAAGATATAACAGTTGGTACAAAGGTAGGCACTTCTCACTTTTTCTCTCTTTTTACACTGCTCAGCATCTGACCTAATTTTAGCCTTACCAAATGTAGATCTTCAGCTGTAAAGGATTATTTCTGGTACCATATAAATTGGTTTTAACCAGAAGGTAATTTAGTTCCATGTGCATTTAAAACTTGTAATATGGCTCAGCATTTAGCTCTTGGCATTTGGACATTGATTATCAACTTTATTGCCTTTAGAAATAGCCCTTTCCCCTGCTAAAATGTCAGGCCATGCTTGTTACTTGTATGCTAGACAATGCTTCTCCATGGAGAGACTGATCCTTTTCCTTTGGAGAACTCCATTTCCTTTGTTTGTGTGAATTCCTGCTCAGTTATATGTCAAAAATCCTTCTGCCACAAAAGGGAGTGTTTAGCTGTTGGTTTTTATCTCCTGCAACTACAGTAAATATGACCTTTGCCCTTCTAGTCTCAGGTTTGGAAAGTGCAGCCTTAGCCCTAAACTCAAAGTGCTGACAAAGGAGGCTCCTTATCTGCTGTGGGTGGCAGCAGGCGTTGTGTTCATGGGATTGACGCCCGTCCTGTGAAACGCCAAACCGGAATGTGCAGGACAGGCTGACACTCCTTCCCGGACTAAAGGGCTTGGTTTCACCCAGTGGATGTTGTAGCTCTGGGATCAGGACTGCAGGGAGCTCAGCCTTGTGTGAGTGTTGGCCAGCAAAGAGCTCTTGCTTCGGAAGTACAGGATGTGTGGCTGCAGTTAAGCACAGGCAGCCTGGTAGTGCTTTAGAAGTCTGAGAAGTGTTAAATGCATGAAGGGACTCTGCCAGCTATAGGGGAAAGGTTGCTCCAGCTTTTCTTCCTATGGGAATCTGAAATTTGAGTTAATAATAGTGTCTGGTTCTGGGTGAGAATGCTGCCTGCTCAAGGAGCTCAGTTTGCTCAAAGAGTGGCAGGACTAATCGGGTGTGAGGAGGAGAGGCTTGAGCCAGCCTGGACAGCAAGGTTAGTTAATAGTTCATAGCCATTATGAAATGTGGACTAAGGCATCCCTTGACACCGTAGAGCAGTTTGATACAATGTCTACTGGTAAGCTAATTAATGTCAGTACAGGTCCCCTCAGTGGGTTTTAACAATGTGTAATTTGTAACTTTAAGACGTGATTTTTACATACTGAACTTGACAAGGAAGCTTCTGAAACTGTAATTGTAGTCCTTGGTGAATCTCAGAATTTAGGGCTGGGGGATTGCCTGCCTCATCATTCTCATCTGGAGGAACTCCAGTCCCTCGTGTGGATAGGCAGATGGCTTAGATGAGGGCAGGGAGCAATCCCATCCAAGTGCCTTCACTCCTGGCATGGGACAGCGCCATGCACATGGCTGTGCTGGCTGGACAATGGTGGTGGTGAGAGTGGCAGGACTAAAGCGGGCATGAAAATTAGGTTTCTTGTCAAGTCAGACAAGGCAAATTTTGCGAAAGTTGAATCAAAATATAGAGTGGCAAAAGCAAGCAGGAAAGCTGGATTATCTGGGTAAAGGTAAGTTTTCAAATGGTTTTTGCTGAAGCCATGTTATCTGATTGCATTTAAACAAGTCATTGAACATGCCAGCATAGCTCATGTAGCAGAAGTTCCCTCATTAATGCTGGAGTGTAACGTGTGGTGGGTTTGTGTAGTTGAGTCCGTTTGTGCACAGCTGGCAGCAAAGTGAAGCTTCTTCTGTGCCCAGATCCTCTGCCTGGGTCAGCCATCTCAGACAGCTTCCCCTGCTCTGCTGCTCCTGGGGTACAGCACTGACAGGAGTGTCCATTCTGTCACCTGTGCTCACGAGAGCTTCCTGGCTGAGCTGCCAAATCACACATGGAAATCTAAGCTGGAAAACTTTTTAATCTGGAGTGTAAACTTACCATGTATGTGCACAAAAAGTAGGAATGGGGACAGAAGGTAGGAATTTGTTAGGTTGTTGGAAGATGACAGTCTCCAAAAGCTGTCAGCTGTTGGCATACTTGTAACCTTGTCCATGTTCTGTCACTGTGACTGGGATGTCCCCAAGCTGGAGGATTCTCAGACAAGCAGGAAAAGTGCTTGTGACTTAAACCATTGCTGAGCAACATGTCAGAGCAAACTCTCAGTGGCCTCTTAGTGTCTTCCTGCTGTAAGTGCTGAGTTTAACTTGTAAATTGAGGACTTTGTGAAAGTCAGTTTTTTTCAGTTTGCTCTGCTTTGTTTTATAAGGCAGGCTGCTGACATTTTTTGTAATTTTCTCACATTCTTAATTTACATATTAAGAGTATTCACAGCCACTTACTAATTTTTCAGAGGTCTTAATTTAATTTAGTTTCTTTAACTTAAGAAGTCCCCAGGTGTCCTGATGGCTTACTTCTCTGAGCAGTGTACTGCGCAATGGTCTTGTTCTTAATCAGGTGTAATTGTAGTAGCCATTCCTGGTTTCTCAGTTTAAAGTGTGTGAATTTGTTTAGGAACCTCATTGCCATTCCGGTATGGGGCTTCCTGATGCACAGCCTTCTGGAATGTCCTGCAGATTAGGAACACATGATATAAGACTTAGTTCTTCCTATAGTTTCTCTGCTGTCTGAAAAGGAAGTATGTCCCTAAGATGGAAGCACTGTATTTGAGCTCTGAGTTTCTGGTTTTACTCAGAGGTTGCCTCTTTAAAGTAGTCTGATCAAAGTCCCTCTCTGTTGTATCTCCTTGCTTTTTGTTTAATTTCCCTGGATATCAGTGTTCCTTCACACTAATGGTCTCTGAGCAGAACTGACTGACTAGGGAGAGGATGAACTGTGACATGTCCTTCTTTAAGTGAAATTTCATTTTGGTAATTGGGAAAGTCTCAGAATAGTTTAAATGCTGAATAATCCTGTAGTTTCTTGCTTAAATTAAGCTCTGCTTGAAAGATTTTGCTTCCATAAACCAAAAGTGTAGTTCTCTGTTGTTTGAGAAGTTAATTTTTAAAACAGGCTTTGCCAGAGTGTGATACAGACTGACTGCATAGAAGTGATTTGTGGTGAAGCCAGGATCTTTGCCATGGGAACAGTAATTATGGCTTCAGGCAGCAGGCCAAGAATGTTGTGAGGAAATTCCAGTCCCCTCCTATGGCTTTAGTTAGAGGCTGCAACAAGCTGGCTCTTGTGGCCTCCTCAACAGGCATGAGCACACATGGGAGCCACATGTTGGTGGCAGGGGATGGCAGTGGCTGTTGGGGGGCATTGGGTCAGCTGGGTGTGCCAAACAGCTCCCTCTCACCTGAAAGTGCCACACACTGCCTTATGCACCTGGGTATTCAATTTATGTATCTGGTCATAAAATGGTTGGAGTAAATACTGGATTTTAAGCTCAGGCTTACTGTGCCCTCAGTCTGGAATGACTTAAGAAAAATAGGAAAATAATACATGTAAACTTAGTCAACTGCACCTTTTTAATCCTGTAAGTGTAGGGATAGACTCTGGTCTCTGGCTCTGATGTCTGCTCAGATACTGTCAGACTGGAAAATGCGGGTGTGCTGGTGCCATATTTGTTGTCCTCTCATACCAGCAAGAAGAGGAAGCATTATTTAATTTCAGGTTCTCCATGGCTCTGCTACAGCTCCTTCAAGCTGTGCTTGGTTGGGCCACAGTTTGAGCCGTCCCATCCATTGGCCCTTTTACAGGTGGGGCAGAAATCTCCTGCCATAGGTTCTATATTCCCAGAGTGACTCATCCAACAGTATTTCTCTCTGACTGGATTTGTGTTGAGCTTTGCCAAGGCCCTCTCTGCTCCATGGCAAAAGCTCAAGGTTGACGAGTAGTTAAATT
Organism: Grallaria varia; assembly: GCA_013396735.1. Lineage (NCBI taxonomy): Eukaryota > Metazoa > Chordata > Aves > Passeriformes > Formicariidae > Grallaria > Grallaria varia. Next base: position 121,283 of record VWZG01008237.1, read on the forward strand.
TCAGCTTGGGAACAGTAGATCATAAAGCCTGGGTGTGTGCTGCCCTACAGAGCCAGCATGACTGCATTGCTGCAGCACTTGGAGTTTAGGAATTTTGGGCTATTTAAACTGGCCACACCTTTTATTTGCTGAAAGGGCAGGTTTGTTTCACAGGGTGTCTCCATAGTAGCAAAGACAAGCAAGTCGGGAGGGGCTGATGGGTGAGTGGGTTCAGGATCCAGCTTTGCTGTGAGGCTGGTGTGTGCTCCAGCTCGAATGCAGCTTGTTGCCAAAGCCCAGCCGGTGCTCCTGTGTCATACTAGAGGGGTCTGGTGGCTTTTAGGAACTTCAGGGCCTGTCTGTAGTCCATAGAAACGGTGCTGGCGCTTGCAGCAGTACCATGGTAGGAGGCTGCTGTGCTCTGACCAGCTCACCCAGCTTCGTAAGGGCTGGGAGTCTGTCTGTGCCCAGTGTGCCAGTGGGGATGCCAGTGAGGAGCGTGCTATTGTGTCCTCTGGAAAGGTATCAGCTGAAATCTTGTCCAGGCAAGAGGGAGGTTGTAACACTTTTAAAAGCCTGAAGTGGCAAGTGACTGGTGTTGGCTGAGCAAAGTGTGGGTTAAAAATACATGTCCTCTGCGCCTGCTGGATAGGCTGTTGCCTCCACCACAGATCCACTGTGTCCATGGAATATGCTGACTGCTGAGTTGAATTTACTGTGGTTAATGTATAGGGCTTTCTGTGTTCGCATTGGTAGATCAGGCATGAGTAATTCGGTGAACTAAAGTGAACTCAACTCTTCTGGTTTTGATCAGATGATTAATTTTTTATCCAAGGGGTGAGTGACACCAAGCTGGGAGCAGTGATGTGCTGTGATGAAGTTGTAGTTGCTTTGTGTTGGCCTAAACTACCCAGCTTCCCAATTGGGATGCAGGTGTGGAGTGTGTTCTTCAGAAGTGTTTCACTAAAAAAGTTGGCTCATGGTTTGTGTTTGTGACCCAAATTGGAATGTTTTTCACACTGCTTTACCTCTAACTGACTAAAGAGTGCTGGAGGCAGGAGTGGGGAATAGAGGGAGAACATAGGGGAGCCTTGCTGGACGTGAGTCTTCAGTGGAAGACAAGGAAAACTGGCATCCTTCCTGGTAGTTTAAATTTAGTTCCATTCTTGAATCTCAAATCTCTCAGCAAAAAATGTTGGAATGTAACATGAGTGTGATGGTGATGTCATCAGACTGGATTTCTCTTAATAGTTTCTTCACAGAGATTTGAGCTGTGAACTGAAGGATCAGAGCATTCCTGTGTCCCTCTGGGACTGACCTCGGACAGCCCTTGATGAGCCGCTTGGTTCCTCCTGTGCTCAGAGGCATTTTGTTGCCTCTTTGATCAGAGCAGAGGGTTTGTGTGAACTCCTCGATGATGTGTGTCATTTTCATGAAAGTATTATGGTGGTCTTCTCTTGGCTCCGCAGTATTTTTTCAGTCATAGAAAAAGTGAAGAACAATGATGCCCATGTGCTCTGGCTTCTTGCAGGACAGATTTTCTTTGGTTTCATTTCAGAGGGGGTTTTTCAGGTGCAGCTGTTTCCTGCTTGCTTTCTGTAAGTGCCTGTTAGCTGATGACCTGTTTGCCTCCAAAATCCACCTTTTCCCTCACAAGGTACTGCCATCCTGAGTCTGTCAGAGCAGTGTAAGGTGCTCCACATCCAAAGGCAGAGAATGCTGCTGCTCTGTAGGGTTTTCTCAGTGAGGTGGGAAGAGAAACAGCTTTTTGTAGATCTTGGGCTTGACTAGCCTATGCCTTTTGACCTTTCTAGTCCTTGTCCCCTTCCTTCCCAAGTGCCTTGTCTTTTTGACATTGCTTTAATTTTGCTTTCTGCCTGAAAGTTGATTAATATCACTTGTTTGACTTGCATGAATGTTTATGGTCGTTCAGTTTGTATTTGTTTTCTAACCTAGTGCACAGGCAGGATGCAGTTGACTTACTGTAATCCATTTAAAATAAGTGCTGGATCTTAAGTAGATAAAGGATTATATAGGGCAGCTGGGAATTTGTGTAGCACTTCTAGGTGTGCTGGTAGAAGCTGAGGCAATCTCTGGCCTTGTTCCAAAGTGTGGTAAACCAGGTAAATTCCCAGTGGCAGTGTGGAGTGTGTGAACGAGATGTTGCTTTTCAAGCTGTGAAAGTCCATACAGTCTTAAAATTCTTAGGACTTGTTAAAATTTTAAGGAAAACAAAGCTTCAAGTTTGGGGGGTGGTCAAAAGGTAACTGGAGAAAATATGAAATGTTAAGTTGTACCTTGCCTGCCTGTCCCTAGTTCAGAAAAGGGAACGAAGGAAGTGTTGGCAGCAGGGCTACCCCGGAGTGTGATTAAATTAGTGCAGCTTGGGCAAGGGGCCTTCTGTAGCCAGGAGTGTCAGGCTGGAGGAGGCTGCTGGCATGGAAACACATCCCGATGGGGTTTCCCTGGTGCCGTTGTGCAGCTGACTGGGGATTTGGATGGTGGAAACAGCCCTACCCTACTCTAGGCAGGATCTAGCAGCGTAACTCCAGAAGTGGTGGTTGTTTTCGATCAACAGGAAGAGGAGATTTGTTAGTTCAAATGAGGAATTTGATGTGCTGTGAGAGCACTGTGGCTTCTGTTAATCTCGTCATAAAAATACCAGCTGCAAACGAATGGCTGAGCAGAAATGTCAGCATAATTAATGCCTCTGTGAGCAGGGGTGGGAACTGAGGGCTGGAGAACTGTATCTTGATGTGCAGCTGGGCCTCCCCAAACGACTCAGCGAATGCAACAGAGAGTAGTGCAGTGGGTGGACTTGAGTGAGCACTGAGCACCCCACAGCCCTTGGCTGGGTTTCCTTTGTTTTAAACCTAAATTAAATTACATAAACTTTGGAATGAATAACTTTCCTACTGGCTTTCCCAGTATAACTCAGAATGCCCAATGGATACACTGTTGGTGAAAAACTCTTCTAAACCTGTTCAACCAACCTGGCATACTTTAGTTCCTCCGTCTCTACTGAACTGGATACTTAGTATGAAGCATTGAATTTATACTGTGTTTTTTTTTCAGAGTTTAAGAGGTACAGAAAGGAAAGATGAATCTGGAAAGAGGCTGTAGTGATCCCTGCAGTGTAAGGGCAGAGGGCTGATCGAGGGTGCTGAGTGCCTGCTACTGGGGGCAGGGTCATAGAGAACTGGGTTTCAGTTTGCCTCAGGTTTGGTTGTTTCAAAAAGCAAGGATTTCCTGCGGTTATCCAATATGAGCTCCAACAGGAACAGAGGAGGAACACACACCGATAAAAAGTCCTGGTCAGTGCAGTCTCCTGCTGCTGGGGACTGGCCTGTGTAGTGTGGGGAGAACAGCACAACATGACCACTGCATCTCCTTGGGGTGCTGGATCTGCTCCCCTCACACTTCAACAGCCACCCCTGTAAAGGGAGATGTGGGGAATAACTTTGCTGTGACTGTGCAGTACTGCGTGTACTGCCTGTAAACTTCCTTGTGTAGGGAAAAGACCTTGGAATAACTGTGGTTTTCCAGCTACAGCAGTCTTCCCTCTTCGTTTGCATGTACTTCCAGCTGGGAAGCTTACAAATTGACTGCTGCTGCTTTTGATGTCGAACAATCATCCCCCTCTGCCTCCCGGCTCTGGTCACAGTGGGCAGCACAGGCTGTGTCTCCAAGATAAGAGGGGAGTGCTTTGGAAATTGCTCTCATTAAAGAGACAGGGACACACGGACATGTGGAGCCCAAGCCTGGCTGCAGTGACATCCTCATTGCAGGGCCCCCAAGGAAGTCTTCAAATATGCAGGAAAATGTTTATTTTAAACAAGCCATTAGGAAAGTTAAATTCACGGAATAGAAATTCTTTCCATAATAGTATAAATGCTTGTTTTTCCAGTTTATAGTTTCCTAGTGTTGCCTCCATGAGAGCCAAGTATCTGTCTTGTTCTCCTGGCGTTTCCATGATGGATTGCAGGAGCTGCCCAGTGTGCATGCACAGACTCATCGAGTTGTACTGGAAGATCTGGAGCTCTGGATGTGCAGAATTTTACAAGTTAATATTACAGACCATGTCTTAAAACAGTGCAGACCCGTTAAGTCCTGATGCAGGGGCTTTCATGAGGCTAGAAACGCCTGTCTGTATGGCTAGGGCTGTGCTTGGGTGGGTAGGTCTTGTCAGTAGCTACCAGGTGTATCCCAGGCCACAGCACAGAAAGCTGTACCTAGAGTGGCTGCAGCAGTGGAGACAAAAGAGTGTTCTTGCAGTAAACTGGGGAGTTTCTTTTAGCCTTGGAGTTTTGCCTTGATTTGAGTCATCAAAGGATGGGATCACAGTCTAATAGTGTCCCGGCCCAGCTTGCCTCTTGCTGTACTCAGGAATCGAAGTGCTAATTAGAGCAGCTGTTAAAAGGCCCATTCCTAATGACTGCGCCATGTGAGGAGGAGGAGGCTGAGGCCTCGCTGTGCCCAGAGCCTTGGTGTGGGACCTGGTCAGTGCTTGCAGGTGACCAGCAGCAGCACATGAACTGAGGTTTGGAACCTGGCCTAATTCTCGTCTTTGGGACATCAAAGTCCTTGAAGCCTCTTTGAAGAGCTGGCAGTGAGTAGTCGAACGAGAAATTCAAGATTTGAGGGAGAAAGAAAAAAAAAGCCCAAACCATGTGTCTGTAGCTGGGTGTTCTAGGGTTCTCGGTGACCTACTTTCCCAGCCTTTTTGCTGGGGGAGTGCACAGAGCTTTTCTTGTTGCACAGATCCTGTTTCTGCAGGTGCCACCAGATACAGGGCATGTGGAAGATAAGGGTTTCTGGTGCCACGGTGTGAAGCGGGGTATGTTTCCATCGAGGTGGGTGGGAGTTAGCTGAGGCAGGGATGAGCTCTGAGCTTTTTTCTTTTGATAAAAGCCTTTTAGTGTGGCATTTCTGTGGAAGAGTAATGTAGAAAATGATGAGAAAGTGCTCTTATGTGTTAGATCTGTAGTATTGTGTTCGCTCACAATTTACGATGGGATTTGAAGTCTTCTGTGTAACTTACTTGAAATTAAGCTGTGCTGTTTGTAAGCTGTATTGTGTATGCAAGTACAGATTGTGCTAGGAAGTCATTTGTAGTCATGTTTGCTTTTGTCTCAGTAGTGTTTTTCTTGCCTCCTACTTGGGTTAGTCCGGTCCTGGTCAGTTGAGGTGGTTTTGGTGACTTTACAGGGAATGCTGTTATCAGAAGACACCTTCCATCAGATCAGGATGCTTCAGGCCCTGTCCAGCCTGGCTGTGAACAGTTTCAGGGATGGGACACAAAGGACACAATTTTGGTTCATAACTGCCAAGTTATACCTGACCAGTTTTGGCGGTCTCACAGTGAAAATCCTGTGAGATAGGAGTAGTCAGAAACCTGTTTTGCTGGGTATGGCAGGAGAAGATGCCTGTTGGTGCACAGCACTGCATGTAGTGGCTTCACACAACTCAGGAATGCTCCAGCCCCAAGATCCCTAATGTTGAGCTGAAAAGAGATACGGGATAGTGCTGCTCCATTACCACACTGGATCTGACTGATATTTAATTCATGGAGGTGAGCTTTACTGCCCACTGTCAGTCTGTTTTCGCTTACACTTGTGTTCAGCTCCTGTCCAGCTTTCTCTCAGTTGTTCTGCTTTAGGAGTGCCTGGGTAGAATTAAGTAAAATGCTGTCTGTTTACCTTTCATCTGTTCTCTTCCAGCGGGGACCTGACGAGCTTTTCTCTCCTTGTGTTACTAACGGACCCTTTATCATGAGCAGCAACTCTTCTTCTGCAGGTAATATTGCGTAGAAACAAGCACAGCAATTATTTCTAAGTATTGCAAGTACTGTGAAGAGGTCTGGGTTTTCCTACTCAGTTGTAATTTTAAATCTCTTCATTTTTAGTACTTATTGGGCCTTTTGTAGGACAGTGCTGAATAATAAATAATAAACTTCTGCCAAGAACACCAGGCCAAGTGGAAAGGAATAAAGCAGCAATCTGGGGTTAGTGGCTCAGGCCTGCACTAGAAATATGGGTGGGTAAGTGTGTGCTGTAAACAGGCTGTGAAATGGCCACTGGAGAGTTGATTCCATTGCAGTGGCATTCAGCTGCGTCACTGCCATCATGTAATTTGAGGGGAAAAGAGAGTAAAACCATGTGTCTTCAGACTCAAGTTAACTTAGACTATGGAATTTCTCTGTAATAGCTCAGTAACTGACTGGGGAGCACAGTCTGTATGTCAGCAGTTGCGAAGTGTGTGCTTGTTCTTCCAGACCCTTCTCACCAGCAGTAATTTTTGCTTCTTACAGCTAATGGAAACGACAGCAAAAAGTTCAAAGGCGATAGTAGAAGTGCCGGGGTCCCATCCCGAGTAATCCACATCCGTAAGCTCCCCAGTGACGTCACAGAGGCAGAGGTCATTTCTCTGGGCTTACCTTTTGGCAAGGTCACCAATCTTCTAATGCTGAAAGGAAAAAACCAGGTATTGTCTCCGTAATTGAAAGCAAGGGTTGTGTCAAGGGCTCGATGAGTTCGTCATCAGGAAACCAGCTCCAAATTGTTTAAACAGCTGCCATGTGTTAGGAGTCAATAACTTCTGCATACTCTTATTTTACTTTTCTGTGATTATCCCATGAGCTGTAGAAAATACTATTTTCAGGCTGCAGAAGGAACTTGGTCCATAATTGCAGGTTGTCACTTATAATTAACGTTAGGCCTCGTTTGGAAATTGCAGGCCAGGGAATTATTTGAGCAGCAGTGCCATGAGTTGGCCTTTTTCACTCGGGCTGGCTTGACAGCCGAGTTAGCAGTGTGCAACGTGGCCAATTGAGGACACCTTTCCAGATCCAGTAAATGAGCTGGGTATGGCTGAAACACTCTTGGGTAATGCAAGAGGTGTGCACTAATTTGGTAACTAAAATTGTCTTGCAAATTAAGGAGTAAAAAAGCAAGCCAACTTTAATCATTGCTTAAAATAATGTCTTTAATCTTAATTATGGAAAGGTGTCTCTGATATATTGCATGGTATGATTATACATAAGTGCTTACTGTAGTGACTCACTGCAATCCCTTACATTTGTGTTCTGAGGGAGAGAAGCCTTTGGGAGTGTGAAACAGCAAGGAGGGCTTCCTGCCCTGGAGAGAAATGAAGAGTGGATTATTGCTGTTATTTTTGTGTTCTTGCAGACACTTGTGTCTAAATACATGTAGCATGGAGATCTTAGGATGGGACTGAAGCATTGCATTGAATCAGTCTGGAGAGGGAGGATCCTCATTTGTTCTACTTAGTTCTTAAACAGTTCCATGTACAAAAACATTTGTGTAAATGGGGTTGTGAAAATCCAACCCTGCTTCGGCTTCACTGGAGGTTTGGGTCGGGGTGACCTCGTGCTCTCCTGATGTGATGTGTCTGTGTTGGGTTTGGCTTTCCAGGCTTTCATAGAGATGAACACAGAGGAGGCAGCCAGCACCATGGTGAACTACTACACCACAATTGCTCCAGTGCTCCGGAACCAGCCCATCTACATCCAGTTCTCCAACCACAAGGAGCTGAAGACAGACAGCTCTCTAAACCAAGCAGTCAGTTTGTTCTCTGTGTTGTCGTCCCAGGGCGGGGGGACAGCCAGATCTCAGCTGGTCGTTTGAGATCCGGGGGTTTGAGTAATGTCTGGTGCTTTAGGACATTTGTTTCTAATGTTTGAAAGATTTCTATAAAGTGATGGGGCAGAACTCACCTGTGGTAGAGCACAGCCTGGTGCTCGTAGGTGCAGCTTTAAGGCAGCAGCATCTAAACCCAGCAGGTCTTCAGGCTCTGTCTGGGCCCTCAAGGGTCTCTGTGCACCACATGCTGTGCAGAGGGGAAGAAGTTCCTGTTTTCAGCTCAGTTACTCTTGGCAAACTTTTAGGAAAGAAGTTTCAGTTACTTGTGGGTCTTTATCAGAGGTGGCTGCTTGTACAGCCCCTTTGTCTCCTCTCAGTTTTCAGAATCAGAGCACCCAATGCTGTGCAGAGGGAATGCTGCTGTTGGGTGGCATTGCTGTTGCTGCTCTCACAGCTGGAGCACGTGAGTGCTCTGTGTGTGACGGGGCTCTGGAGGAACACCCACAGGCACTTCTCACTCCTGGATCCCTGTGGTAGATGGACATCAATCTTTTAGTCTTGTCAGCTTCTCTGTGATTCTGGAGGTGGTGTTTCACCCCAGAAAGAGCCTCAGGTTTCCCTTTTTCTAAACAACGGGATAATTTTGCTGCATCTGTTGATGCTGAGCAAGGTTTTGCAGTAGTACAGGTACTACATGTTTGATTTAGTTTGTGTTTTTGCATTACCTTTACTGGTTGGGTTGGTCTGTATTGGTCCCATTTCAAATGTGCTGAAACCATGGCACCCCCAGCCCTGGGAGCTGCACGAGGCTGTTGTGCTCGTTGCCGCATCCAGCTGGTTGTTCGTAGGCAGGAAGTTCCAGGAAAGCTGACAGTGTTTTTGCAAGCAGAAGTTGTGTGTCTGACGAGGTGTTTGGTCCTGCAGCGTGCCCAAGCAGCTCTGCAAGCCGTGACCACAGTGCAGACTGGGAGCCTGGCACTGGCAGCCACAGCTGCAGCTGTCGATGCTGGAATGGCAATGGCCGGCCAGAGCCCTGTCCTGAGGATCATTGTGGAGAATCTCTTCTACCCTGTCACTCTGGATGTTCTCCATCAGGTAAAATACATCACCAAACTACCTGGAAGTTCTTGGAGGTAGGGGCAGCAGCAGTTGGTGCATTGTTTGTTTGCAGTCTCTGGTTTGTGTTTGTACGATGCAAGTTCTGAACAGAGCTGTCAGACTTCTGGAGACCTGGCACCTACAGGAGATCCTGCTCATGTTGGTCTCACTCTGGCTAGACTTTAATTTCCAGAGGTTTGATTCCTGGTCCACTTTAATTGGGTTGATTACAGTTAGGTTTTAGCAAAAGTAGATGCTCCTCATCCCAGTGCCAGGGCAGAGGAAACAAATACAGTGTCTAGGAGCCATTTAGACAGTGGCCAGTTTGCAGAGTTCCCACAACTGCAACTGCTTAACTTCATGTTTAAGATGCAGTCTTGACTGCATTAAAGAATCCCTGAAATTCCTGGAAGAGGTCCAATTTGTGAAGGTGTTTGTGAATCTTCCTGTGTGATAGTGCAGAACAAACAAACTGTATTTAGGGGTCAGTTCAGTCACTCTTATGTGTTCTAGGCCAAAGCCCATGGTGTGGTTTAAAACCTTCAGTGTTTCAACTGGAAGCTGACAGCTGAAAGGATGACTCTTGTTTGTGCATGTGATAAGAGAGATCAATATGAAATTATCATACTGGAAATGTGATAATAAGATGTGCAAATATTACCTTGCAGATTTTTTCCAAATTTGGTACAGTCTTGAAAATCATCACATTCACGAAGAACCACCAGTTTCAGGCCCTGTTGCAATATGCTGACCCCATGAGTGCTCAGCATGCCAAACTGGTGAGTGCTGCACGCCTGGATTACTCTCACTTGGGTTTGCCTTGGTTAATCCAAGTTCAGGTGGCACACTGGGATTGGGATGTGCTCGGGAGGGTCCTATGGGCTGACACCAACATTGCCCTGAGCGCAGAGCAGAGGTGGGAGGGAATTGCCCCCGCACACAGCGTGGGTGGCTCACAGGCTGCCAGAGGGTCTGAATGAGGCAGAGCTGTCTCCACAGGAGCTACCTACCTGTGCCCAGGTGGAGCCCTGGAATGGCCTAGCACCTCTTTCAGAGGGTCATTGCTGTGTGCATTTGGGTGAGGACTGATTTGTTTCCTCGCAGTCTCTGGATGGACAGAACATCTACAATGCCTGCTGCACGCTGCGCATCGACTTCTCCAAGCTCACGAGTCTCAATGTAAAGTACAATAATGACAAGAGCAGAGACTACACCCGCCCAGACCTGCCCTCTGGGGACAACCAGCCCACTTTGGACCAGACCATGGCAGCTGCTTTTGGTGAGAGTTCAAGAAGTGGGCGCAGGACAAATTCTACTGGTGTGTATGCCAGTGGGGGAAGGGGCGTCATCCTGGTGAATTTGGCCAAAATTTTAGAATACAGTGTGACTAAGGAAGAAAATTTGGGAGTCGTTGAGGGTCAGAGTAGTGCAGAAAGCCAGGCGGGTCCCTGCCATCGGTGTCTCTGCTGCCACCTGGTGTCCTCCTGCAGCCGGTCCTGTGAACACTGGGTGGGTTCAGGACTTACCAGAGCGATTGGTTTGTGTCCTGATCACAGGGCTGTTTCACAGCAGCAGGGTTAGCAGAGGAATAGTTTTTGTAATCTCTTGAAGTTCAGTGTTACAGGAGAGGCATTTTAGATTGCTGGTTTGTGTTTTAGGGTTTAGCTTTCAACTAAATCCTGGTGTTGAAGGACAGATCAAGACATTCCAGCTAACTTTAGGGAGGTTTAGGTTAGATATTAGATGAAGGTTCTTCCGCCAGAGGGTGGTGGGGTACTGGAACAGGCTCCTCAGGGAAATGGTCACAACACAAGCCTGACAGAGCTGAAGCAGCATTTGGATTACTGGGCTACCCTGTGATCCTTATGGGTCTCTTCCAGCTCTGAATATTCTGTAGCTCTGGGAAGTCTAGCATTTTCCTGGTGTTTTGTGTCTTTGCATAATGTGTGTGTCTTTCCCAGGTGCCCCAGGAATAATCTCTCCTTCTCCATATGCAGGAGCTGGCTTTCCTCCTACTTTTGCCATTCCTCAGGCTGCAGGTACTGTATTTCCTAAGTTGAAATTCTGTGTAGGTTTTCTGTTGCTGAAGCATCTTGATATTTTAAGGCAAAGTAATAGTGTTTTTGTTGGGGTTATCCATGTAAATTCTAAATGCTGGCATTTGGGCATGGTAGGCACTGGTGTTCCAGTTCATCACCTCAACTAGGAATGCTGTGTGCAGCTGCAGCACCTCTGACCAATGTCCTGGTGACAGGAGGAAAATACATGAAGCAGGATGGGAGAGACAGTAAAGGCAGGCTTTAAAATAACTGAGGGAGATGGGGAAGAGATACAAGTTCTTATGCTTTGGATTTCCTCATGTGGTTGCAGAGGTTGGGAACTTGCTTCAACAGCTGTAAATGTGGTCAAAAGCAAGGAATTTGACTTTTTTATTTTAATATTTTGAGAAAGCTGGTATTTAAACAGTAGCCTTATTACATGCACTGAAACAGTTGCACTGTGAGGTTCAGAGCTCATGTTGCAGGTCAGGTCATTGCTGCTTCCAGAAGTGGCCAGGAGTCTGAGGTGAAAGCTGGGAATGCTGAGCACACTCACTGGAACGCCATCCTAAACAAGCTTTCCTGGAACTCTCAGCATTCCAAGCCATGTTGACTTTCTGGCAACCTGATGGAATTTTCTTACTTATGACAAACAAGCACAGACAAAGGTGTTAAGGCAGTGCTGTTTTGGGAAACAGGAAGGGCAACTTTGGAGAGTACTCCATGGAATTGATCACTAGCAGTTGTTTCTCGAGCTCTAAAGCTCTTGCCCTTGGAGGGCCAGTACAAGAGGTTCCAGCTGGTTCTGGGAGCAGCTTAGGAATGCCTGTAAGTCCAGCTGCAGTGGTTCCAGTTCTGGAGAGCTGGGTGATGGTGGCACAGGGTACCTGGTGGTTGCATGTACGGTGAGAGCACGTTGTGCATGCCCTGGTTGGACAGACCCTCCCCATGCCCCACGTGTGACTCCTGCCCTGCACAGCAGAGCTGAGGCTTTGTGCTCATCCGCTGCTTGTGAAACGCGTGAGAGTGCTGAGGAACCTGCTCAGCACCAGGCACTGCAAGAGCAAATCCTGTTAGAAACCAGAACATTTCCTGCAGCACCAAAAGCGGAGGCTCCTGTTGCCGTTAGGATATGTGGTCACTGTTGGGAATGATGACTGGCATGGTTCAGAGGGTGTGCTGTTTTCCCTTCTGGTGCAGCAAATACACTAGAGTACATGCTGTTAATTCTTTACTGGTTAATATTCTTTAATTTCCAGGCTTGACAGTTCCAACTGTTCCTGGAGCACTAGCTCCTTTGGCTATTCCAGCAGCAGCTGCGGCGGCTGCAGCAGGACGGATTGCCATTCCCGGCCTGGCTGGGGCAGGGCACTCCGTGCTGCTGGTTAGCAATCTGATCCCAGAGGTTAGTGCAGTCCTAACTTTACTTTTTTCTCCTTCCTGTTATCTCTGCTTTCACTTTCTGAACACAGATTGGGCTGAAATTCATTGAAAGTGAAATCCTGCTGTATCCAAAGGAAGCGGCATTGCTAGAGCAGCCGCTGCCACGCTCTGCCAACCCTACATGCAGAGCAGAGCAGTACTCTAGTTCTAGTTGCTGAAGGGAAATGGGAAAGTCCATCTCAAATTGAAATTGCTCTTCCTTGGTTCAAGGCCAAGGATGCTGCCTGCCTGCTCTTGTCCCCCGGAGACTACAGTGCCTGTCCCTTCCTCCCTCTTCTGTTTGGAGTCTCCCTGCCATTCCCATGAAATAGTGTCATTTGGATCACAGAATAGCCATGTCCATTCCTTTTCCTTGGCATGTTGTAGTTTTTAATACATTAATTCAGAACTACAGAGAGGCTTCATGCTGATCTTTGCTCTTTCTGTGTAGTGTCTGGACCCCTGCCAGCTTGACCTTGTACCTGTGCAGTATTTCCTCTGCCATGTGCTTGCACATTTCCCCCTTCCAAGATTCCTGGAAGTTTTTCCTTAGCTAAACCCCTTAACAGCTCACAGTTTACATTTTCAATTCTACTTAACTGAGTGAGTTGAAATATTTGGGTTTCTTTAAAAATAAAGCAAGCAATATTTGAACAAAAATCTTCTTTAACGAAAGACAGCATCGTAAGGGAATTGGATATGGGGGGGCTCAGATTTTCCTTCAGTCAGCCCCTGGCTCTGGTTGGATTGAAAGTGTAGAACCTCTGGTGTGCAGAGTGATGAGGCTCTGCTGAGGAGCTGTAACTGATGGGACTGTGCACACACGTTAATAGCACTTTGCAAAGCTGTAAAACTTACCAGTGCAGAGTCACCACAAAACCTCTTTGGATCAAAGGGGAAGCCTGGATGTGATGAATGATCAAAATGTTTTAACTCTGGATGAGATGAACCAATTGGATCATGTTTCATACTGCTCTTACCTGTCATTGCTGTTTTCTCCAGGGCATGAAATAATGGCAAGGGCTGTGGAACAGCTTTGGGATTTGCTGCTCATGCTGCCTGGGAACTGCTCTGCCATTCCAGGGATTCATCTCTGGCTTATTCCATCATAAATCTTAAGATCTGGCATCGTTATTCCTGACCAGTGTGATGCTGCCAAGCATGTGCTCTGGGGATGCTGTTGGGTGCCAGGATGGCAGTGGCAGGACAAGGGGCTGTGCTGCACCTCTTTGATTTCTCACAGCCCTGAGCAGTGCCAGCGGGCACAGCTCTGTTTAGGCACGAGCAAGCACTTATTTCATGCCCTGTGTTTTTTTTGAGGAGCTCTTCACTCTCCATCCAGCTTGTCTTTGGGCTAGAGAGACTTTGGGACTTGGACTGAAGCTGTGAACTAACAGACATGAAACTTTTTCCATTGCCTGTATAATCAGTGTTGTAGAAACTTACCTGTGCCACAACCAGTTAGTAACGAGACAGTATTGCCTGGATTGACTGCTCTGCTGTTAGGGTTTCCTGAATGGGAATCATGGGAACTGAAATGGCTCCAGTTTTGCTTTCACAAGAGTGGGAGCAATCTGGACATCCTTTGTGGTGACCCAACACTTTGGGTTCTGCACAGTGAGATCAGGCCACAGAGTGGGAAGGGAGCAGACCTCTGCAAACGAGGTTACCAGTTCCATTATCCAAGTGCTTCCAGCAGGCCTTGGAGACAGGGGCCTTTGGGCCAGTACAGCTGCTCATCCACATGATCTGTTCCCTTAAAGCAGTGCTTGGTATCCGAGGTGGTGGATGTCCCTTGGTTTTCTCTAGCCAAGCACTGTGGTGTGGATTACTTCATGCAGTGCCTGGCCCCAGAGCATCAGAGGCAGTTGTTTGTGACTTGGTCCATGAAGTCATTTCTTCCAAGGAATTCTTGTGCATGGAGAAAATGTTTTTAGTCAAATTTTAGGGAACTCCATTGTGAGTCAATTCGATTTTGCACCTTGTGGAAGTCATTCCATGGGGATACTGTCTCTTACGTCTTTGTATATCTGAAGTAAAAATGCCTTTTCTTTATCATTGTGTTCCACTAGGTAAAACCTATTAACTGTTTCTGTAAGCGAGTTATTGTATGTAGAATTCTATAAATCTGACTGATGGAACACTACATATTCCTTATGTATTTACTGACCTGTGTTTTTTGCTACTTTTTTCTTTTCTCCCCATCCCTGAATTTTTTTTCTTCCCCTGATCCGGAATTTCTTTGCCAACTGACTGCACGGTACTTCTGCTTCCTGTTGTTGCTTGAAACAAAAAATAAAAACATTCCCCTTCCAAAAAAAACCAAAAAAACCAAAAAACAAAACAAAAAAAAAACACACCCTGCTCTTCGGAAACCAACCTGCCCTTCAATATTAACCATCTTGAAAACTTCATCATCCATCAACCAATTTCGCCATTTCCTGCGGGGACTCTGCCCTTCCTCGTTGTGGACGATTTGTGCAACCTCGCTCTCCCCTTCGATTCCTTACCTCTTCCCTGTCCCTCCGCTGCCTTGCTCTGCTGTTCTCTAAAGAGAGTTACACCCCAATGCCTCTTTATTCTTTTCGGTATGTTATTATTCACACTTTTTATTACCTTGTTTTTCATTTATTTGAGATTACTTTTTGATACTTCAGAAATGTACAGTTTGCAGTTTGCCTTTTTATTTTTTTTTGAATGCATAATTTCAGTTTTACATTGTTTACTTAGTTTGCTGTTTAATTTAGTTTGCCTTTGGTTTTGGTTCAGTTCTGCATGGGTTGTTGCTTTGCATGTCTTTGATAAGAGTTTTAAATTGTGAGAGCATGCAAAATTGTCCAGTCTTCTGGCAGTTAGATTTTGGCTTTTTGCTGAAACCCAATGTCTTTTCTTTAATGTATTGTTCCATTATTATTCTGCTATGTAAGAATTCCCTTAATTAGAGCAGAATATGTAACCATGGTTGGAATGAGATCAGTTCTGGTTGGGAATGGATGTTTTTGCTGTTGGATTGATTAGCTGATGTTAAGTTAAATGAGATTTTTTGTTTCCCTACCTAAGATTGTTTTTGTTTACTCCCTCTTTGAAGGAGTCTATGGTGATGTGCAGAGGGTGAAGATTTTATTTAAGAAGAAAGAGAATGCCCTAGTTCAGATGTCTGATGGGAACCAGGCCCAGCTTGGTAAGCTTGGGAGTGTCAGACTCTGGGCAGTAGGAGACAAAATGAGTAGCTCAAGCTTTAATATTGTCACTTTGTTCTCTTCCGAAAGAAGACCCAAAACCCTGAATGTGTCCATGCCTTGTGGCATGGCTGTGGGGCAGCTCTGGGGCAGGGATTGGCTTGTGGGTCCGAGAGGGGAAGCAGGTGAGTCTGAGGGTCCCTGCAGGGTGTGATGTCTGCAAGGGCAGAACTAGAGTGAAATTCTGGCTTTGAATTCGTGTCTGAACAAAACGGAAGTGCCCCTGCAGTCAGGTGTGTCCTCCCCCTTGCAGCCATGAGCCACTTGAATGGGCAGAAGCTCCACGGGAAGCCGATCCGTATCACACTGTCCAAGCACCAGACAGTGCAGCTGCCCCGTGAGGGCCAGGAGGACCAAACCCTGACCAAGGACTATGGGCATTCTCCTCTACATCGTTTCAAGAAACCAGGCTCCAAAAATTTCCAGAATATCTTCCCACCTTCTGCCACTCTTCATCTGTCCAATATTCCGTAAGTATCCACAGGGCATCTGAGTATGGCTGAGTATTGAAGTGTTTGCAGCCTCAGTCTGAGAGCAGCCACAGGCAGCTCTGTACTAAAGTCTCTGATAAGAATTAGTTTTTTGAGATTAACTTGGTCTGTCAATGTCTGTTTGATTGGAAAAACTATTTGTTTCAGACCCTCAATAACTGAAGAAGATCTTAAGATGTTATTTTCAAACAATGGTGGGACAGTCAAAGGATTCAAATTCTTCCAGTAAGTGTTTTGTCTTAAATCCTCTCCCTGTGCTGGGCTTTTCCATATGGGAAGGGTGGAAGTACTTAGCTCCAGTCAAATCCCAGCTCAGGCTCAAAAAGGTGAGCAGAATCCTCATTAATGCAGCAATTTGACTCTGGAATAAAGAATTCTCAAGTAACCTTGGGTTGAGCACTTAGTGAGCAGTGGGGCTGTGTGTGCTTGCTACAGAGGTACTTCTCTGTGTAGAGAGTGAGTGTAGTGCAAGTACCCAGAGAGGTTAGTTCTCTTCCCAGCCCTGTTGAGTGCTGGATGGGAGAACTTGGATCGAGTTGGGGAAGCTCCTGCAGTGGAACTGAACATGCCTGAAACTTGTGTCTTGTCAGGAAGGACCGTAAAATGGCTCTGATCCAGATGGGCTCTGTGGAAGAAGCCATTCAGTCCCTCATTGAGCTCCACAATCATGACCTGGGGGAGAACCATCACCTGCGTGTGTCCTTCTCCAAGTCCACCATTTAGAGCTTGGGAAGGCCTGAGACAAAAATGGACTTGACTTAAAACCTGTGGGGTTCAGCCTCGACCTTAAAAGGCTGAACACCAAGGTTTCAACTTCCATCATTCCAGAAAAAAAAAAGAAGCCACTTTAAAAATGCAGCTGAAGTGACCTTAAAAGACCAGAGATTTTATTTTTTTAAAGAGAAATCAGTTTACCGGTTTTTAAAAAAAAAAAAAAAGTAACTCTAATTCCTCTTGCTAACCTTGCGGTGATGGGTAACAATCTTGACTGTTCCAATAAAAATCACAAGTTCAAGTTTACACTATGGAACCTGCTCTGGGAAATTCCCCTCCCCTCCTGCTCCTCCTCCCCCAAAAAGCAGATCCCAACAAGTTTATCAGGTTTCACATTGATGCCTTTTTTAATTTCTTTACCCACCCATGCCTTGAAAGACCTAAAACCACTGTGTGAATTCACTGTAGCGCCTTGGAGTCAGGATTGTGGTGACCAGGAGCTCCCAACCCACCCAGCACAACACTCGATTGCATTGATCCCACCTTACCCTGTGCACCTGCTGTCCTGTGCCTTAAACCTTCTACTTCTTTGGGGAAAACATCCGAGCTGCAGGGAGGGGATGGGCAGAGCTGAGGGGGAGGAGCGGCTCTGGCTGACGATCAGCTGGGAGAGCTGGCAAAGTGGATAAAGGAAATATTGGGCTGTGACTCGGGGCAGTCTTACCCTGCTCCCTGTGAGTGTCTTGGTCCCCCTGCATGTCTTGTGCCACTTCCCAGTCTGCTCGTGGGTCATTGCCACCTGCAAACTCAGGTGGGGGTCACCCAAGATCCTTTGTGACACTTGGACTGAGCAAAGGTCTGGGTGGGGGAGCATTCCCAAGGCCAAATCACATTCCAGTGTCAGGAGCAAGCCCGTGGGCTCTGCCCTCCCAAAGCATTGGAGAGAGGCAGAAGAGCCACTGTGGGACACTTGTGAAGATGAATCAGAGTTTGTCAAAATTGTGTATGTATATACCTAAACGCTTGGCTAGGATTTGGAGAATCCTTGGATACCCCATGATTAGAAAGGTGCCTGCAAGGCACCTTCATGCCCCTAATTGGAGATTAAGAGGCCACTGTAGCTCCGCCATCGTTCTTAGAGCATGTCTTCAGCATTTGAGCTTTTGTTTGAATCCTTGTATTATACTTTGATGCCGTTGCTGTCCTCTGTGCCTAGCAATATTTCCAGTTGACCAAATATTCTAATCTCTTTATATGCAAAAGAAATAGTTTAAGTACCTTTTATAGAATGATAAGATGGTATAAACGTAATCTAAATTTACTCCTTTGTGGTATTACCCGTGTATACTGTACTTTATTTTCTTTGTTTTGTAATTGAAGCTGTAGGGCAGGAGTAGTTTCCAGGCTGAGGTCGTGGCTGAGGATGAGCAGAGCCAAGGGTGTGAGAGAATGAGCACAAACAGCTCAGGAATGGAAGGAAAAGGACCCAGGCTAAAGATTTTTTTACCTTTTGAACCTATAAGCCCAGATGTTGTTCTAGGAAGGGAATTTATTAAAAGTAGAATGCAGCAGATCGGGTTTTCCCAATGATACAACCATTATTTTTTTTTTTTTTTCTGGCTTACAACTCTTTCCCGGGCCATTCTGCCTTCTATTCCGTGTGATCCGATGTTGCCTTACATTTCCCTCTAACCTGCAACCTGTTCGGATGCAAAATAACAAGAATCTTGTACTTTTTTTCAGGGTTTTTCTGCAAATTGTGGACCAAAGTTTGTTTTTTAATTGTCTTAGTGTTGCAAGTTCTGATTTCCTTGCTTGGTGTGGGAGCTCTTGACTTGCCTAGCACTGAGTGTTTGGAAAAGTCTTAACTTTCTGTAGTTCCTCCCTGGACTCTCAAGGATGTGAATTATGCTGGAGAAGTGTGTGAGGTCCGAGTGAGGGTCTGGCTGGGGCTGTGGCCTGCTGGGTCCCCCGTGTTGACCGAGGAGGGGGTGACCCCCAGTGACAGCATTGCCCCGGCTGCTTTTGGGTACCTCTGAACCCGGGTGAGCCGTGCTGGAGCCAGGGATCTGCCCCTGCAGAGCTCCCTCAGGCCCCTGCCAGTGTCCTGTGCTCAGGAAGGCACATCTGGGGGTCTCAGTGGCCGTCGGCTCGTCCCCTCCCCATTGAAACACCCGTTCCTCCCACAAGGGGACCCAGCCTGCCCAGCGTGGTGGCACTGGGGTAACTGGTCAGTGCCCCCATCACCCTCCCCCAGCGCTGGGGAGGCTCCTGGGGCCGGGCCCTGGCCAGGACACATTGGGTGTCCTAGGCAAATTGCAGCTGGATTGGGGTAACCGGGCCCCTGGCACGGCAGGTGCTCCCTTCGGATCCTGTGTTTGCATGTAAAGAATGTGAGTAACTAAGGGTGTACATATTTATAATTTTTTTATACCTGTTGTAAGACATGAGGGGCAGCAAAACCCAGTTTTTTATGGTGACCAGATGTATTGTATATTTTGATAACAGCAATTCCAGGTTCAGTATTGTGGAAGGTGGGTGGGGAGGGGAAGCGTACACACCATCAGAATTCCATTGCCTCTTTCAAAGAATGTTTGTAATGCAAAAAGAAAAGAAATTAAAACTATTTTATAACAACCTTTGTACATTTCTGTAGCTCCATTATTTCCTGTTGAGATTGTAGAAGCAGTTGGTGCCCAGTCTGTACTTGTGCTTTCAATAAATTCTTCTGTATCCTTTGCTCCTGATCTTCCTCCTCTTTATTGTGCCTGTTTTGCTTCTTATTTTTCCTTCTCATGTAATTCCAGCTGCCTCATTTTTTATAACTTTGACTCTTCACACACTCTGGGCTGGCAGTGTGTCCCTGTCTCTGGGAGCATGGGATGGGAATCTGGCTCTCCAGCCCCTCGGTGCCAGCCCAGAGCCCCAAGGCCTGAGTCAGGCCCTCACTGATGTTCTGCCTGTGTCACACTCCAGCACTTTTTACTTCATGTTCCTAAACTTTCCATATGTTCCAGCTAATATCCATGAAAAATAACCCACTTTGAGTCAACCCCTCCTCTCTCTAGTCCTGTGCTCTAGCTGTGGGGCTGGATGTGCAGCTCTCCATCCCCTGGGAGGAGGTGCAAGTCCTGTTCTCTCCATGAGCTCCCAACAGGAGCATGGTGCTTCCTTAGGGACCTGGTTCTTACCTGTGTGCTCAGCTCTGCTGGAGCTCCCTTCCAAAAGTCACCTTGTGTCCTGGGGGGAGACACAACGCCCACCCTGAGCTCCTGCTGTGGCTCTGCTGTCCCTCTGTGCCAAGCCAGCATTAGGCTCCAGTGTATTCCACAGGCGTAGGCACAGCCCTTGGGCTCCAGGGTTACCGAGGGGGTCCTGCCGGAGCTGGGGGCTGCTGAAAGGGACCACTGTTGTTCCTTGAAAGTCTAATAGGATTTGTAACAGCTGCCTCTCCCTGTGTGTGTGAAAGCTGGGCCGAGCGGGATGTGTTGCTGCCCCGCAGGAATGAGCAGAATCATCACTGCTGGGTTGGTTTCCACCAATTCACTGGGGCCCATCCCAGGCTTTGCATCCATCGGGGGATCCCTGTGTCTATCCCTGGCCCCTTGGACACTGATGGGCTGCTGGTGCGGCTGCGGGCAGAGGATGGATGGGGGCAGTGATAGATGGGATTCCCATAAGAAGGGTGGCAGCTCCCAGCGGGTGTCACATCCCTTCCCACGGCAGAGCCCTCTGCCCTGCCGGGCTCTTCCCGGCCTGTGTCCGGCAGTGGAAGGAATTTCCCTAAATCTGCCTTTAAACGTGAAAACTGACGTAGGGAAAGCGGATCCGTCCCAGGGGGAGCTCCCGGGTGTCCGCCCCGAAGGGCCTTTCCATCTCCTGCCCAGCGCAGGGGGAAGGAGCTCCCTGCGGGATGAACACCCCAAACCCCGGCATTCCCTGTGCCCCTGGCATGGCTGGGAACACAACCCAGCGCTGTCTGCCGGTAGGAACCCCAAATCGGGCACCCCTGGCTGGGGGCAAAGCAAGACGGCGGCTGGGGCTGAGCCCTTTGTGTGTCACAAAGGCCGGGGGTCCTTCCCCCGGTGCTGAGCCCGGGGAGCCGGTGACGGTGACGAGCCAGGGCCGGAGGGTGTCCCCCGGGCCAGAGGGTGTCCCCCGGGCCATGGGGCACGTGGCGGAGCCCTGGCCGGAGCTGGTGAGCTGGGGACTGGCAGCCCCTCCTGTGCGGGGCCGGGGAGGAGGAGGAGGATGCAGGTGAGGATCGTCCCGCTCCCTCCCGGCCCGGCGGGTCCCCGAGTGATGCGGGGGGGGCTCATGGGGGGGAGGGGGCTGCCCGAAAG
>VWZG01008237.1:147328-169560 GCA_013396735.1 Grallaria varia
TGCAGGGACCTGCCGAGCTCTGGGGAGGGGGTCGAGGCGAGACAAAGGGCCGGGAGGGGCCGAGGGCAGCGGCGGGACCGACCTCGGCCGCTCGGCATCACGGAGCCCTCCCGAGCACCGGGGGCACCAGGGGGGTCCCGGGGCCGCCCCCACCGGGGTTTCTCCGCCGCCGGGCCCCGGGGCAGCCCTTGCTGCCGTGGGCTGCGGGAGAGGGTGTCGCCCCCCGGCCCGAGGGCTCCCTCGGCTTGCAGAGCCCCCTCCCTCGCCCTGGGGCTGCGGGGACCCGGGGGGCGCCCAGGGGGGAGTCCCGCAGCACCGGGGGGTGTCCCCCCCAAAGCCACCGGCCCAGAGCTCTGCCAGCCCCGCCACCCGCCTGGGCTCTTTGGGCCGGGGGGCGCCTGCCCTTCCCGCGGCACCCGGAGCTTTCGGGGGGCGCTGGGGTCGGGTCCTGAGCCCTCGCTCACGGTGAGACCCAGGGACGGTGCCGGGAGCCACCGCCAGCAGGAGCCTCGTGTCGCCCGAGCTGGGACACGAGCGAGTGGGTGCAGCTGCCTTTGTTCCCCAGGGACTCCCGGCACCGACCCCGTCTGCTCCTGTCCCCTCCACCTGCAGAGGGTCCCGGCCGTGCCCTCCCGATTCCCCCACCCCGCATCCCATTCCCTGCATCCCACCCGCGGCCGCCGCATCTCCTCCCTCCCGCCGCCCACCCACTCCCGCTCCCGTCTTGCCTCTGCGTGGCCCCCACATGGTGCCCTTGTTCCATTTTCGGCCCTAAGTGGGCAGAAATCTCCCGGCGCATTTAAACATTTAAATCCCGAATCCCTGGAAGCCGCGATTAAACCGCAATCCCTGCGGGAAAATCCCCCGGTCTGAGCGACGGCGGCGACACCGCGTGCCGCGACCCCCGCCCGCCGTGTGCCACCACCACGAGGGGACAGTGGGGACACAGACTGTCCCCGCAGAGGGACCCCTGAGTCCCTGGGGACCCCCCGCCCCCGGTGAGTCCGTTCGGCCGCTGCCCGTGGGGTTGTTGGCGTGGGGGGTCCGGAGGGTCACGGGTGGGGGCGGTGGAGCTCCCGTGCGACAGGACAAAGGGGACGCGGCATCTCGGAGCCGCATCGGGAGAGGCTCGTGGAGCAGGAGNCCGTGTGCCACCACCACGAGGGGACAGTGGGGACACAGACTGTCCCCGCAGAGGGACCCCTGAGTCCCTGGGGACCCCCCGCCCCCGGTGAGTCCGTTCGGCCGCTGCCCGTGGGGTTGTTGGCGTGGGGGGTCCGGAGGGTCACGGGTGGGGGCGGTGGAGCTCCCGTGCGACAGGACAAAGGGGACGCGGCATCTCGGAGCCGCATCGGGAGAGGCTCGTGGAGCCTGCGGAGAAGGAGCCGCGATGGGTTCCAGCCCCTCGCCCGATGTCCCTGCGAGCCCAGCTCGGTCCTCACCGCTGTGCCCAGAGCCAGCCGTGGGTGGGCACGGGGGCCGTGCCGGGAAAGGGCGAGGGCAGCGTGCCCTCGGTGCGGGGAGGGCAGGGAGCGGAGATGGCCCCAGGAGGGATGAGCGGCTGCGGGAACGAGCCCGGGCGGGGCACACGGGCGGCTCCGGACCGGGCAGGATCCGAGGCGGTGGCTCCGCTTAGTGGCACCGGGGAGAAAGGCAGAGGGGACGGGGGATGCCACCGCCACCGGCATCCCCGGCACCGCCGTCACCGGCATCCCGGACGCGGCCCCTGTCGCTGCCATCGCCCCTCCAACCCCCGCAGCCGCCAGGCCTTGCAGGAGCCCCCTCGGGGTCGGGCTGTGCCCCCGGGGTGCTGACCCCGCTGTTCTTGTCGGTCCAAGGGCGAACCCAGAGGACTGGTTCGTGTCCCTGTGCACCCGCCGGGGTGTATCCCTGGCACCCACCAGAGTGTATCCCTGTCACTCACCAGGGTGTATCCCTGGCCCCCACCAGGGTGTATCCCTGGCACCCACCAGGGTGTATCCCTGGCACCCACCAGAGTGTATCCCTGTCACCCACCAGGGTGTATCCCTGGCACCCACCAGAGTGTATCCCTGTCACCCACCAGGGTGTATCCCTGGCCCCCAGCACCCACCAGGAGCCCCCCTCGCCACTCCTGGTGGGGGTTCCTGCTCCAGGTTGGGGTCTGGAATGTGCCGGAGCCTTCATATGCCGAGAGCCAGCAATTATTCGGCCTTCGGTGCAGAAATCCCCGGCGGTGGGTGCCAGGGCCTGCAGCTGGGCCGGGCTGTTTCCTCCTCCCGCCCTGTTTGTGCTGGGAACTCTTGACCCCTCTTATAAGTTGAATATTTCAAAACACTCGGCCCACGCTGCGGAAACCCACTCCGCTCCCCCCGCCTCCCCCTTCCTGTCCCCCCCGCACTGTCCCAAAGTGGACATAAAAGCGAGTCCCAGCCCCAGCCCCGGGTGAGCAGCGATCGCCCCGCAGCCCCCACGCACCTCCCACGCACCCCAAAACCCCCACGCACCCCCAGCCGGGCAGAGGCACCGCCAGACTCCTCTGCAGCCATGGGGCCGAGTCCTGCTCCTGTCCTTGTGCTGCTGCTGCTGCTGCTCGGGGCCACAGTGAATGGTGAGTGACACCCACCGAGCCCCGGGATGGGGACACCCCCCGAG
Source organism: Grallaria varia (assembly GCA_013396735.1). Taxonomy (NCBI): domain Eukaryota; kingdom Metazoa; phylum Chordata; class Aves; order Passeriformes; family Formicariidae; genus Grallaria; species Grallaria varia. The sequence goes on from VWZG01008237.1 coordinate 149,963, forward strand.
CCCCAGGATGGGGACACCCTCCTGAGCCCCGGGATGGGGACAGGGCAACGGCACCCCCAGCACCAGGGGGATTCCTGCCAAACCCCCCAGTTCCTGCCACCACCTGCAGCCAGGTGCTGCCACAACCCACAAGGAGGGGGCTGGGGAGCCTGGCAGGGGACCACAGGAATGACACTGCTCTGGGCCCCTCAGCTGACGTGGCCTCTCTCCTGCAGGGCAGCCCCGGGGCCGGATCCTGGGGGGCTACGAGGCCAAGCCCCACCTGAAGCCGTACATGGCCTCGCTGCAGCTGGATGGGAAGCACATCTGTGGGGGCTTCCTCATCGCCGAGCAGTGGGTGCTGAGCGCTGCCCACTGCACCGAGGAGACGTGAGTGGGGGGCGGTCAGTGCGTGGCTGCCCCATCCTGGGGGGCTGCTGGGCTCAGGCCAAAGCCCACTCGGTAGCCCTGATCTGGTGTGAGGGCTGGGCAGGGGGTGCAGGGTTACCGGGTAACCCTGGGGGGCTCTCTGGCCCCCCACAGCACCCTTTTCCATGGCTGGGTGCAGCGACACGCCCAGCTCTGTTTGTCCTGACTCTTTTCCAGGCATGGCAAACTCTTCCAGGTCCTGCTGGGTGCCCACTCGCTCACGGAGCCCGAGCCCCACAAACGCCTGTACCGGGTGCGCGCCCAGTTCCCCCACCCCAACAGCAGCATCCACAACAACAAGGACGACCTGCTCCTCCTCCAGGTGGGCTGGGGGCCACTGGGACCCTCCTCCCATTCCTGCAAATCCCACTGTCCCTTGGGACCCTCTTGGGTCACTGGCTGAGGCCAGAGGAAACCCAAAGGTTATGCTGGGTCTGGTTCCCCTGTCCCTCCTTCCCTGTCTTGTGGGACCATCCCTGCTTCCCCCACCTTTGAGCTGTGTCCAAACAACTCCATCTTCTGTGTGGCTCAGCTCTGGTCCCCGGCTGCATCTTGGGGCGCTGGTCAGGAGGCAAAGCCCAGAGTGTGGCCAAGCCTGGAGTTTTGGGGCCGGGCTTGCCACACCCTGCTGGATCGTGGGCACGGCTGCCCCCCTGACCCGGTCCCCTCTCACTCACTCGGTGGCAGCTGGAAGAGAAAGCGGAGCTGAACACGGACGTGCAGGTGCTGCCGTTCCAGCGGGAGGACATCGACGTGGTGCCTGACACGGTGTGCGAGGTGGCAGGGTGGGGCACCATCACCAACAGCGGCCAGCAGCCGGGCAGGCTGTACGAGCTGGAGCGGCCGGTGATCAGCCGGTACATCTGCAACCACCGCACGCGCCACGACGGCACCATCACCGAGAACATGATGTGCACCGACTCCCGCAGGAAGGACACCTGCAAGGTACTGCCGGCCTGCCTGCCTGCCATGGACCCCCAGCCAGACCCATGGGCCGGGGCTGCTGACCCCACCGGGAGGGCTGGGAGTGGATTCCCACAGCCTGGGAGATGCCATGGGCGGCAGGCAGGAGGAAGTCAGGCCCCAGGCTGAGTAGGCTCCTTGACCTGTGCAGGGCAGCTCACAGGAGCCTGGAGACAGGAAAGGGGGGTGGGAGATGGGTTTGGGCATCCCAGCAAAGCCTTGGCCGTGCTGATGAGTCTTGGTCCCGCAGGGAGACTCCGGTGGCCCCCTGGTCTGCAAAGGGGTGGCCGAGGGGGTGCTCACAGCCGGCTCTCGAGTCTGTGGCAACTACAAGAAACCGGCCATCTACACCCGCATCGCCCCGTACGCGGCCTGGATCGACAGCGTCATGGCCTCTGCAGATGGGGAGGGGGACACGCGCTGAGGGGACCCCCAGGGACCTGCCCCACGCCACGGCTTGCTGCTGCCAGCGCGGCCAGAGCACCCACGCTGCCGCCCCACTGCGCGCCAGGGGCTCCCACCGCTGCCCACCCCGCTCCCAGAGCGTCCCCCCACGGCAGGAGGAGGAAGGCTGGGCCAGGGGCCGGCGAGGAATCAGGGAAGGGGGTCCCCTGGCCCCCTGCTCACAAAGCACAGGGCCCAGCTGGGGGAGCATCGGGGTCACAGCCCCCCACAGGCTTTGCTGAAGGTGCCCAAAACGCTGCCTGCGACTGCTGCAATAAAGTGATGATGATTCCTGCAGAGCTGCTGGGCTGGGGGGTCTCTGCAGGAGCCCCCATTGAGGGGAGATGTCTGTGGGGTGGGAGATGGGGTGAGCCCTTGGGGACGACGTGGCGTTGGGTGGGAGCAGGGGACACATCCTGTGGCGCGGCTGCAATAAGATCTGGAGCCAGGACCTCCTGCAGGGTCATTGTGTGAACACTTGGGAAAGCAGAATCTGTCTGTTGCTGATATGGCAGCAGCAGCTCTGGCTCCTACAGAGGGATCTGTGCTGGGACCCAACAGAACTCTCACTAGGTCCCTCTTGCCCCAGGCACAGAAGGGCAGGGTAAGGCACATCCCAATCTTCCCACCACAACTGTGGTCCTTATCCCGCGTCGTCCCCACAGACCCCCTGCTCTCCCACTCCCCAGTCCTTGGAAGGAGCAAGACCAAGGCACAAGGGATGGGAGTGGGGCAGCAGCACAGCCAGACCCTTCCAGCCCTGTCCTGGGAGCTCCACAGAGGGTGGAGGGCCAAGTGGGAGAGGAGTGTCCCCCTGCTCCATCCTCCTGCTGTGCTGCTGCTCCCTGTTCCCAATGAAACATTAAATAACCCCCAACCTGTTCACTGAGAAATAGGAGCTCACCAAGGGCCTGGGTTGTTTTACTTACAGGGGAAAAGAGCCTTAACAAAGTGCAGTTTCCTAATCAGCCATTTGATTATCCTTAATTACCAGCAGAAGAGCGAAGCAGAGAGCTCTGTACAGATCCTACAGCTCTGTACAGTGAAACATTTGCTGGAGTTGAGGAATGAGCTCTCTGCCAACAGCTCCAATTCTCAATAATAATGAAAACGCAGCTCCAGAGGGAAAGGAATGTACAAAACCCAGCTTGTTACTTCCCTTAAAGGGCCTGTGGGGACATGGAATTGCCTGGCTGGGATGCAGCACAGCAGGAGGCTCCAGGCTCTCCTCCCTAAGAGCTGACGGACCCTTGAGAACAGAGCAGGCTCAGGTCATCCACCTGACCCCAAAGGGCCAGGGCTCCACAGGCACAGCCACATTGGCACTGGGAGGTTGTGATTTCCTGCCCAGTGCAGCCAAGGGAGAGCAAAAGTCCAACAGGATTTTTGGCTGCACCAAGAATGCTCCTCCTCCTACAAGCTCAAGTGTCCAGCTTTGCCTGAAGCTGGAGGCTTACACAACCCCAAGGATTTGATGTTCTTTCCTCAAGTGTCTATAAGGACCTGGCAGAACCTTGAAAACATCCATTTTCCCTTCCCCTGGCAGCTCATTTCCTGACAGATGCACTGGGGGCTCTCCCACGGCTCTGCTGCCCCGGCCGTGCCCTGGGCGGCCACGTCACACCACAGACACAAACCACATGGTTCTGTACAAAATTAAGGGCATTTTTATTTACAACAGCAAGAGCCAAAGGGAGGGTTCACTCCAGGCAGCAGCACTACTCGTGTTCCTGCTCTGATCCAACACCAACAGGCACGCAGGTGACAGCTGTCGTCAGAGGGGCAGATCTCAGGGATCAGGAGTGCCCAGCCCACATGGCACTTCTCAAGCAGCCAGAGGCACAGGGTGGACATGAGGTACCAGGTGTCTGTTCCCTTCACCCAGGACCCTGTCCCCCTACCCAGCCACCACATCACCTCTCTCTGCCCAGAGAGCTCCACTGACACAACCCTGACTCTCCCCTCCCAGGCCCCAAATGATGGGGAAACCTTTGGCATTCCCTTCCAGCTCTTCCCTGGAAAAGAAGAGCTCCCTCCACTCTGTTTTCCAGCACAGCTCAACAAGGCAGAGCAGCAGCAGCTTTTCCAGGAGAGGAGCTGCAGTGCCCTTGTCCTGACACCTCCGTAGAGGGAGCCCCACACAGCTCTTGGCCTCGACTGTGCGCCAGGAAGGGCTCAGGAGTAGCTGAGGGGCATCTTCCTCCATAGCCCCCCACACAGGCAGTTCTTGATCCAGCGCTGCTCCCACTGCTTCACTGCTGTCACCTTGTTGGGTGACTTCAGCATCGTGACACAGCCGCACCTGGGGGGACACAGAGGGTGCAGCCAGCACTGCCGGGGTGCTGCACGGATCACACACAGATCTGGGGATCCAGGGGGGGAAACCAGCTCCTGTCATCTGCAGGTGACTCTGGAGAGCACCAAAACCAGCTGAAACCAGCGAGCAACATCCCACTGAGGGCCCTCCTGGAGCCAGAGCCTGGCGCTGAACAGCCCCAGCTGCTGTTTACACACGAAACAGCCGACAGTCATCTCACAAAAATGATGTGCTACAGAGGCTTTCTATTAAACCCAGTAATTAAAGCTAACTCAATCACATGACTAGATGGATGTTTGTTCCCTGAGCCATTAGCCTGAAATCCAGGCTCTCCCGTGAGGGTGGATGAGGAGGACAGCACGAAACGAGCGCCTGCGTGGAAAGATGACCCCAAACTGGGAGAAGGGGTGCTGGGTTGTTCCTCACCCCAGCCCTGCTCCAAGCACAGATGTGCTTTGAATCAAGGACCAGCCCTGCAGAACTGAGAATCATATGAAGGAGTCACTACAGACTCCTCCAGGTGCAATTGTGACTCCACTGACCAGGCTGGTGATTTAAGAACTTGATCTGTTTGACTTTTAACCCAAGGGCCAGGCCACAGCAACGCCACTCTCTGACAATGCCCTGAATGTCCCAGGTTGGGGACACCTTAACCACAGCTACAACGGGCTTCAGAGAGCTCCTGAAGGACATCCAGGACAGTCTGAGTCCTGCCTGAGCCCCACCTGCCTCACTTACCTGGTACAGGACTTGCACTCCTCTGTCGGGTATGCGCCCAGGTGCAGCCGCCTCAGGTGGTCAATTTTGGGTTGTCCAGGGGCCCTGGGGAGGGAGAACAGGACTTTCCCAGGGTGTCATTTTCCCAGAGTGGCATTTCGGTGGCCAACATAGCAGAGGCTCTGCCCACCCAGCGCCAAGGGATTCATGGACACAATGACATCAATTAATCACAAACCAGCGACTTTTTCCCCCATTTGCTATTGCTTTTCACCACTTCTAATTCCCAGCCCATCACAAGTTGAGAAATGGATTTGAGCAGAGAGGACAAACTGCTCTTGGGTCCAACCAGCAAGAGGACAAGCCAAACCCCAGATGTCCCAAACCAGAGAGTTGCCAAGAGACCTCAGTGCCTTCAACACCACTTCTCACCACAGCACCTACTCATTCCACATGTCTGTACCTGACAAAGGCATCAAACTGGGAAGAGACGGTGTGGCCAACGAGCCCGGGAGCCTTCCCAAACTGCAGCCGGACCAGCTGCTTGTTCTGCAGCTTGCTGATGATGCCGTCATTGATGGGCAGCCAGTCGATGTTGGGAATGAGCAGCTGGCTGGGCAGGAGGCAGCACTCGTCGATCAGGGCATCGTCAGGCTCCGTGATGTGATTTTCCTCACGACCTGCGTGGAAAAGGAAACAAAGAACCAGCGTGACTTTTACAGTTTTGCTTCAGAGCTCCAGAGAGCTCTCTGCAGCCTCCTCCTCCTCCACTGCCAACTCAGCCTGGAAAACAATAACCTTGGCAGCTGCACTTGCCCTTTCCAAACGCGCCAGACCCCCTTGGAGTCACGTCCCACAGTCATTCCTTGCACGCACCAGCCCCACCGAGGCAGGAATTACTGTTCAGGGAACCGTTCACACTCACAGCACAGCCAGAGCTTGGTGAGGAGCCGGAAAAGCAGGGACATGCTGTCCTGGGTGTCGGAGGTGGCCGTGTACACAGGGAGGCAGCTTGGCTTCAGCAGCCCCCAGATGCGGATCACCACCATCAGCTCCCGGAACATGCCGAGGGACGCGCCATCACGCAGGAAGCTGTGCCCGGGGCGCACCGGGGAGCCCTGCAGGGGGACAATGGCATGGGTGGGATCACACCTGCCCCAGCCACTGCTCTGCACCCACACAGCTCCCGTTTCCAGCAGCACACACCCCACAGCACCTGCTGCCAGGGATGTGGGAGGCTGGAGGTGCCACCCCTGCAGAGCTGCATCAGGAGCGTCCCCAAGTTCTGTGGGTACTGCACTGCCAGCCATGGTGTCACCGGTCCCTGATGGGCACAGGAAGGACCATTCTCCAATTCTGCTGTTCGTGGCACTCCTCCCCAGTGCCCTCCCACACCCGACAGGGACATGTGGTCCTGTGTGCCCGGGCTAAAGCTCCCCAACACTGTCTGTGGTGGTTGTGCCCTCTCGGTCTGTTTCTGGGACCCCAGGTCTCACCTGGTTGGGAAGGCTGGCCAGGAGATAGAGCACAAAATCCCCCACCCACTGGATGAGCTGCTGCAGGGACTGCAACGTCGTCATCTCCAGGACAAACTCTTCTGTCTTGAGGTTAATCATCACCTTGTCAATGTCTGGAATGGAAGCAAGACATCACCTGGCTCAGGAAGATGGATCCAAACCTCACCCCCTCCCCACAGAGGTCACCCTCTTCCTCCTCCTCAAAGCCAGGAGGCTGTGACACTTTATACTGGACCACGGGGAACAATCAGATCCCGAACACCGGGAAGGCAGCGCGGGATGCTGTGAGCAGTCAGTACCTACATCCGTGATCTTGGAGCAGATCTCGGTGAGCCGGTCCCCGGGGCTCTTGTCTGGGGTGTTGAGGAAGTGCGGGCGCAGCAGCGACTTGAGGGTGCAGCTGATGGCAATGAGGAAGAGCTTGGCGTGGTAGTCACACACACGGGCGATGGTGCTGGAGGAGAGCTTGCACAGCGACGCCTTCATGGCAACAATGCGCGTGGAGAGGACCTGAGCGACAGGGAGACAGAGGGAAATGCACAAAGAAAGGCAGAATTAGCATAAGCTCATTAAAGCTGCTGCTGCTGCCTGATTCTCTGCTCTCCCTTTCTGCCTCAGGAGTGACAGGAATAGTGAACGCTGTGCACGTGAGCACTGCGCTGGGCACGTACAAACTGTGCTGCTGTTCCCAGAATCTGCCAAAAACAGACTTTGCCATGTAACCTGAAGTCTCCTACAGGTGGAGACCCGCTGATGTCAGTGAAAGCAAACACTGCTAATACGAAGGCCCATCCCAGCTCCAGCACTACCCGAGGAGGGAACTCAAAGAGAGCACAGCTGGGCAGAGCCTCCTGTCTCCCGAGGACTGGCAATGGCTGCTCCCCTGTCCCAGTCCCTGGGCCCTTCCACGCCCACCCTTGGAGTGAGCCTGGAGCTCCTGCCCACCAACCTGCTGCAGGGCTGCGTTCTGGCGCATGTACTCCTCGTGCAGCTTCTCCACGAGGTTCTGGACCATGCTGGGCTGGACATGGAGCAGGATGTCCCACCAGTCATAGCCTGTCACCATGCAGTACTCCAAGAGGAACAGCAAGTGCCGCAGGGACATGTTCATGTCCAGCACGTGGCCCATGGAGGGGGAGATGCGGAGCATGCTCAGCTGAAGAGGGGAGGCAAAGGAAAACTGGTATCAGGAACAGGCTTGAAAAACATCCCGCAAAGCTACAACACAACACAGAGCCAAATGCAGCTCACTCCTGACCCAGCAGCGATGAAGGAATCTATCCAAACCTTCCCATCTAACACAGATCATACAGCTGAAATTCCCAGTGTTTTCTGAGCGATCCATCATCACTCAGAGAGCCTGGATGAGAACTAACCCAGCCGTAAGAGAGCACCAACCTTCCCGTGGCTGTCCACGCCAGCCAGGGCCAGCGAGGTCCAGGAGAGCTGCATGGCCTTGAAGTGCACCAGGGGCCCCGCGGCGCGTGGGCGCTTGAGGGACGGCTCGTCCACGGGGCGCTGCGAGGAGGAGCCGTAGAACACGGCCATCATCTGCAGGGACAGCCGGTGCACGATGTGCACACTGCCATCATGGAAAGCCAAGGCCAGGCCTGGGGACAGAAGACAACAGAGACTGAGCCAGCGGCTCCTCCCAGTACAGCACAGCCCTCGCCTGATGCTGTGGCCACCATGAAGGTCCATGTGGCAACAAGGAGCAGCCAAGGCACTTGGAGCTCCCAGACCCCACATCAGCATTTCACAGAGATGCACCTCTTCCCAGGGAAACACAATGGGATGGCTGGGAAAACACCATGTTTTGAAAGTTTTCCATGAGCATTCCGTGTGCTCTGCTCCCATACTTACTTCAGCTACAGCTCAGAAAACGTAAGTGAAGTTTTGGGCAAAAGTCACATGTTTAGGAGAAGGACAACAGGAGTTCCTTACCCAGCCCAGGGAAGAATTTGGTGTCATTTGCCACCTTCAGATCCGTGTTGGTCAGGGAGATTGGCAGCTTTGGCAGTGCCACGGCTGACACCCGGTCCAGGTCATTGGTGGCAGAGAGGATCCTCCACTTCAGGATCATGGGCTGCTTGTCTCCCACTTGGGAAAATAAGCAAGTGAGACATCTGTCCCTAAGAGATCAAATCCCCTGTTTCTACCCAGAACCCCCAACCAAGCAGGATCACAGACCAGGCACTTCATTCCACCATACCAGTACATTTCCCATATATGTTTTATATGTTTCCCTTGTATTTCCCTACTTTTTGCCTGAATTACACAAACAAAACAAAAAAAATTTGTTTTGCCAAATCTCTCCTGACAGAAGGCTCTGTTGGGGGTGACTGCAGAGTCCTCATACACCATAATCCTTTCTATTTCACCAAACAAACTGCTCCTATTGATTCTGTTCTATCTGAGGTCAGGTGGAGCCCAGGTAGCACAGGCAGGGGATTAATCCAGCTCCACTGCCTGGTTCTGCTCCTTTGCTCACAGCAGGAAGGGTGGCTGCGCAGCAAAACATAGAAAATGTCTTTTATGAAGTTAAATTAACAACCAAACCACTTCCTGGAAACAGCACGTTGCTGCCTACAACGCGAACAGAGTGGAGCATGTGACTGAGAGCCCCTGAAAATAAATGGGGGATTCTGGATAATGCCATATATGAGATAATGAATGTAACAACTTGTCCTGCTTTTTTCCTAAGACCAGGCTCCTGCTCTTTAGAGCACCTGGTGCAGACACTCACCTACAGGTGAGATTTGCTGGAAGATGTTGTTGACAGGCAGGCCCTCCTTCCGCAGGGACCAGCACTCCACGATGCTGTTATTCTGGTTGGAAGCACAAAGCAGCACCTGCAGAACAGAGCCCCACATGTGAGCACCACAACAGCGAGGGCACTGCCCCAGCCATTCCCACTCTGTTCCCAGTGTCCTGCTCTCAGTCAGCTCATGCTCTTGCCAGCATAAAGCAGAGGATGGAATCAGTGGGAGGTAACGGTGAGGTCGCTAATTCCAGGTGCACCAAAACAACAACTAGAAATGCCAAGGACACGCCGGTCACCTCCAGAGCCGCCGGGGAAGCCAAGGTGGAACAAACAGCTGTCTCCTTGTTCCTCACCTGCTCCGACATGTCCCGAGCCAGGAATTTGAGGTGGGTGATGGCGGGGTACTTGTCCTTGCGCGCGGGGTCCGTGGTGCAGCGCATGAACAGCGACGGCAGGATCTCGGTGTCGATCTTGCACTTCTCGTTCACCACGCTGACACACACCTTGTAGAACTGCACGGGGGACGTGCTGCTGCCGTCCGACGTGGCCACCACGATGTTCCCCCCGCCCGTGAAGGCGACGTCGGCCAAGGCCACGCGGCAGCGCAGGCGGCACAGGCTCTCGGTGGCCGTCAGCACCTGCCCGTTGGGCTTGAGGAGGGACACGGTGACCAGCCCGCTGATGGTCACGGCGATCCAGCCCTCCATGGGCTTCCCGCCAAACAGCGTCAGTGACGGAGAGAACTTCACCCTGGAAAACTTCTCGCCGAAGTTCGATGCTCCAGACTGTAACGAAGGTCAACAAAACCAGGGTGTTTGCACCCAAAATCCACAGCGCTCCGTGCCCGCAGAGCTCTCCTCGTGGGAGAGGGGCAGGATCTCTGCAGGACACTACAGGAGTTAAAGAAAACAGGAGCAGAGAACTCGTGCTCGACAGTTTTGGTCTTTTGGAGTCTGCAGAGTCACGCATGTTTCCAAACAAGGCACTCAACCCTGTACATGGGTCCTGTTCCCAAAATCCCAGATGAAACCTCAGCACTTTGAATACATTTACTCCGACTTACCAATGGTAAGGAAAGAACTGCTCTATCTCCATGTTCCAGCCCAGAACTGAGGCACCAGGCCAAGGGAAACACGTTTTAAGCACCAAGAGAAACAAGGCTTTAAACGTCACTGGAACTCAGTAGGAATCAGGAATCTGACTTTTCTCTTTGACAAAAAAATTCCCCTACTGGACTCACCCAAGGCCATGACAGAGCTCAGAGCAGACAGCACACAGGCAGGATCCCAAATCCTTTGCCAAAATATGAGCCAGGATTCCAGCCCAGATCCCCCTGGAGCTGGGACAAACCTTCTCCACCAGCATTCCAGCCCAGATCCCCCTGGAGCTGGGACAAACCATCTCCACCAGCATTCCAGCCCAGATGCCACCCCCAGTGCTGGGACAAACCTTCTCCACGTGCAGGGCCAGCTTGACACCGTTGTGCAGCCAGGACAGGGCCACCACCGGGTCCCCCTCCACCACGCTGCCCACTGTGTTCTCCCAGCTGTTGGCCAGGTGATCTGTCATGCTCCAGCACTTGATGTGGCCATCAGCATCTGCTGAGAGCAGCCTGGAGCCTGGGACAGCAGCACAGGGTGAGAATAAGGGGAACAGCCCAGCCCTCCCCCTGAGGAATCACTCTGGGACACAGGGACAAGGAGGAGGGATCCCAGCTCACCCGACTGATCCCACTCCAAACACGTGATGACTTCGGTGTGGCCAGAGTTCACCGAGTAGACGTCCCAGGGGTGCTCGGTGTCGATGATGTGGACCATGTGGGTGAGATCTGAGGGGACACAGAGGTGACTCCCTGCCCCTCCTCACCAGCCACCCCTTCTGAGCCCCCAGAGTCCAGGCTGATGCAGGGAAAGACATAAAATACTTTATTTATAAATGATTTTAGGCAGGACAACTGCGATGGGAACTCAGTGAGGGGCCAGACACGGACGTGGAGCCGTTCCTGGTTTAGGGGAACAACCAGGGAACAAACACCCATTAGACGCCGCCAGAGGCTGTGGCAGGGGAGGAAAAGCAGGAGCAGCGTTGCCGGGCGCTGTCAGGGGATCCCGGACTCGCCCAAGAGCAGCGGGAGCTCCCAGGAGACGTTTCCCAGCCCACCGCGGGTACCTTTCTCCTCCTCGTTGCGGAGGTCGGTGGTGAAGGCGATGAGGTTGCGGCAGGACCAGGCGCACACCAGGGGGATGGAGGGGCAGTGGTTGCTCTTGGGTTTCTTCTCCCACTCGCACACGTAGGCCAGGTCCATCCCGCCGGCCCGGCCCGGCCCCGCACGGGACCGCGACACGCTCGGTGCTGCCTGGGGGCGACACACGGCCCGTCACACCGGCCGGCCCCGCGGGCACGGGACCCCAAAACCCGTGTGTGGGTGTGTGTGAGGGGGCGCACCGGGAGAGGGCCCGGTGGCCTCGGGGGAGGCGGAGAGGGCGGAACGGACCCCACGGCGGGCGGGGATGGCAGAGGAGGGTCCCGGGAGTGGACACGGGTGCCGGGGTGGACACGGGTGCCGGGGGTGGACACGGGTGCCGGGAGAGTCCCGGACAGGCCGCGCTCACCGGCACCGCCGCCTCCCGCCGCTCCCCAAGACCCCGCACGGCGCATGCGCCGCGCCCCGCGCTCAGGCAGCGCCGCGGACACCCCCGGGTGGGCGGGGCCAGCCAGCCAGTCTGCGCATTAATTTGCATGTATGCTACCCAGAACCCACGCGGTACCAGCAGCGATTATAAGTTGTAGGTTTTGGATATTCTGGTGAAAACTGAAGGACAACCAGGTGGTGAAGTATTGGGGAAACCTGTAGAAACTCGTAAAGGCCTTCAACTCGCGCCTCAGACAAATCACCCTGTCCTTCTTATTGTCCATTTCCGGACCCTTAAATACGGTAGAGGACACACCAGGATTCGTGCTCGCTTCGGCAGCACATATACTAAAATTGGAACGATACAGAGAAGATTAGCATGGCCCCTGCGCAAGGATGACACGCAAATTCGTGAAGCGTTCCATATTTTTTGGCTCCTGTCACCCCCCCATCAACCGTGCACAGCTGGTGCCCAAAGGACCCACCCCACGACCCCCCGGCTCCCACCCACTCCCGCGTCCTTATCCCCACATCCCCGTCCCCACGCACAACGCCGAGCCGGAGTGGGGGAGCACCGTGTTTATTTGTTCCTGAACGCACTCACGCCCAAGTCACACCAGCAAAGGAGGCACCAGGGGCTCCCTGGGGGTCCCCATGGTTCATGGCAGGCAGTGTTTTCTCAGGCCACAGCAACATACAAAGACCCCCGGGGCACACTCTGCGAGCAGCTTGCAAGCACGTGCTTGGGGACACGAGGGACATGGAGAGACCCCCAAACTGCCCCACCTACCCCCATGGCAGCTGTGGGCAAGCAGGGAAAGCCCTAAGGGGGCTGTACCTCCCAACACACACACACACACACACACACACGTAAATATACACACACGTGATAAAAAACACAGGCTATATTACACTTAAAAACAGCCCCATGGCACAGGCAGGGCACAGGGAGCCTCCCTGGGTACCCCCGGGGCTGTGGGCGCCGGAACGCGGCAGCCCCCGGGCTCTTCCGCCAGCTCAGCGATGGCTCAGCAGCCGCCGGGAGCTGTTTCACCGCAGAAAAAATCTGGACCAAAATCACCCCACGAGCATCAGCGCCCGAGGGGGGGGTTTGGCCCCACCTGATTATTTTTAAAAACACCTGGCTTATAAATAGACACACAAACAGTTCCAGGAGGGCAGCGCGGGGAGCCGGGTGGGCAAGGGGCACCTGCTCCACACCCGCAGCGGTACCGGGCAGGGCTGCCCTGCCCGCACCAGCCCTGGCACCCCGAGGGACCCTCTGCTCCTGGAGCAGGGAAGGGCCAAGGGTCTGCAGGGCAGGGGGAGGCCGGGAGCAGGCAAAGGAGGGGCAGGGCGGCTCTCGGGGCATCAGCTCATCTGCCCCAGGTAGTCTGAGAGAAGCAGCTCGGGGGGCAGGAACACACGGTGTTTGTTGCTCACTTTCATCTGACGTTTCCCTTCAATGTCCGAACCTGGAGGGTGGGAGGGGAGCGGTCAGCACACCCCTGTCCCCCCCAGCACGGCACTCCCAGCCCAGCCACCTCCCTCCACATCTCCCTGGGGCTCATGGAGAGTGAAGGCTCCCCGTCCCGTGCTCTGTTGTTGTCCCCCATCCCCAGTTGACCACACACATCCCTGCTGGCACCACGGGCTCGCTCCTCGGCATCGGTGCTCTCATGCTGTTTCCCACAAGCAGTTCCAGAGAGACTGAGCCTGGTGCCTCTCCTCCCCTACCCTGGCAATAAAACCTTCTGGAGATGCTCAGGACAGGAGGGAGGAGCCCTAAAAGCAGCTTTTCACTTTGGGCCACCCAAACCCTCCAAGCAGAGCTAGGCCTGGCTGCTCCCTCCAGGTGCTGTCCACCCACCACCAGCGCTGGTGACCATGGCCAGGAACGCTGAGGGAGCTCCAGGCAGCAGGATGGGGGTGGGGTGAGGGGTTATCTGCGAGCCCCAGCGCGAGGTGGGGCTGGAAGGAAAAGGCCGAGCTGAAGAGGAGAGATAGTGATGGAGGAAAGGAGAAAACAAAAACAGAAACAAAATCAAAACCAAAAACAAGCAGAAGTAAGGCTCTTACTGGCAGAGACGAGATCCATGTACTGGCAGAGTGCGTGGAGCAGGAGCCGCTCAAAGCTGGGGGAGATGAAGATGGGGTTAGAGCCAACCTGCCTCTGACCAGTGTGACCCACCCACTGCCCTTCCCCGACCCTCCCAGGGACCCACCGAGCAGATGGGGACCACAAAGTGCCACCAGCCTCTGTGCAGGGATTCCCAGGTGCATCCCTCCCCCAGGACTCCATGGGCACCAGGTGGGTGTCCTCAGATGGAGATCTGAGCCTGACTAAGGGGAGACCAAGGGGTCTCCTCTGCTCCTAGAGCCCCTCAGCAGCTTGAGGCAGCCCTGGCCCACAGTGAACGCCAGAGCTGGGGAAATACCTGTTGTCCATCAGCGCTGTGTAGACAGAGTGGGGGGTGACAGAGAAGAAGGCCAACAGCTCCTCCTCCAGCCCCTCCAGCGTCCCCTGTAAGGAGAGGTAGAGCCTCAGTGAGGAGGGGGCTGTGGTGGGGTCAACCCCAGCACAATGGGGCCTCTGACTCTCCAGGAGTTACTGTCAGCAGCACCCAGGCAAGTGATTTGGATGGGAGACAGCGGGAAGGCACAGGGACAGGAGACAACTCGACTTTCCCACCCCGAGGTGGGGAAGGATCCGGCCCCTGCCAACTCCACACTCTGTGTGCCAAGGGCTGGCACTTTCCCTTGTGCTCCGAGCAGCCAGGGGAGCCTCGTGCCTCCCAACACAGGGCAGCACTCTGCAGCTCTCCACCGTGACCCTGGAGACGAGCAGCAGGCGCGTCTCATTTGAGGACAAACAAGTAGAAGCCAGCAGGCAGGAGGAGCCCAGGCTGCGTTTAGAGGCTCTAATTAGCACCAGGAAAACAAACAGCAGCAAAACAGCCCCACTGAGCAGAGGGAGCAGGGAGCCAGCACCCCAGGGCCAGCAGAGGCCATGTCTGGGCAGGCAGCACAGGGAGCACGTGGCAGCCCTGCTCCCCAGCCCACACTCACCTCTCCCCATCCTGTTCAGCTTGCGCACTTTGACCCCTTTCAAAATGCATTGGGGTTTTCCCAAATAACCTTTGTGTGGGCCACTGTGAAGACCCCAAGCGCTACCCTGCTGTCCCTGTGTGCAAACATGCCCGGTTCCCCTGTCACCTGCTACTCATTGCGCAGAGACCGGGAAACAACCAGTGAAAAAAAAGTCCTGTTAACTGCCAGAAAAATCTGAACTGAGCCAGGAAAACCCATCTGCCGGGAGCGGGATGTCTGTCTGCAACCAGCCACCACCGAGGGGTCACACAAGGACCGGAGCATGTTCCCAGGAGCTGCTCTGAAATTTGGCACCGCCCTGGCTGTGGAGGGAGCCCTGCCTGCCCCAGCCCCACTGCCCTGGGACCCCCCAGCTCACCATGGGGATCCGGCCCCGCTTCAGGGTGGCACGCAGGCGGCGGCTGATGCGCTGGAAACACTCCTGGGGGGTGTAGGCTGGGAGCTCTGGAGCGGCAGAGAAGGGAGGAGAGACTTGGACACAGCTCACAGTGCCTTGGGGACGGCTCTGGCTGCACAGTGTCACCTCCCAGTGTCACCCCCCCACACTGGGGGACCTTGGCTGGCCACCCCCTTCGCTCGCAGGTCTGCACAGTCATCCCCTGACCAGCAATGCCCTCCCCAGCGTAGGAGCATTTGGGGGTGTGGGGATTTGGGGGCGTGCCATGAGGGGACGGCTGCTGTGCCTGTCACCCCAGCCACTCCTGACTCCCACAAACCCTCCCAGGTCCATGGAGGGGTCTGCAGGAATAACCCCCCCAATGCTACAAACAGGGATGGGCTCAGGCATCCCCCCACCCCACCACGAACAGACAATGCAGGGAGTGGGTGCAGCCTTTGGGGAAGGTCACCCTTCCCAAAATGTACACAAGGAAGGAAAGGGAGGGGCTGTCCCCACCCAGCACCTTTCCACTTGTCTTCATTCTTGACAGGCAGCTTCCTCCTGTGCTTCTTCCTGGCCTCCTCCTCCAGGTAGAGCAAGACCCGCTCCTGCTCTTCTCCCGACCGGTTCATGAAGTCATTCCAGATCTGACAAGAGAAGCCACCAAGCCCCATTGCAGAGGTGTGTGGGGAATACCTGACAGGGCATGGTCACCAAGAGTCCCTCCCAGCACCCTGCAGGCCCCCCTCCTTACCCACCCATCCCCAGGGAAGGCCCCGAGCAACACAACAGGGAGGGGGCACATTTCAAAACACCTGGTTACGGGGCAACATCCCAACGGTGTGAGGCAACAGGGGGTTTGGCAGGCAGCCTGTGCCAGAGGAAGTGCTGCAGCTCACCCGGTGTCCACCACTCCCCAGGCACAGCTCTCCAGGAGAGGATCTGCCTGGAGATCTCCCACCCCACAGCCTGCAGGACTAAGGGCCCCAGGATCTCATTGCCCCCTGGCACATGCGGCAGCAGCAGGGCATGAAACACACAGATCCCAGCCCTGACACCAGACCAGGCAGAGCCTGGGGAGCAGCAGCTCAGGGCAGGAGGCAGAGGGTTGGTCAGGACAGAGGGGTGAGGCACAGGCACCACATGCCCCACCAGGGCCCTCCCCATGCCAGGGGGTAGCTGTGCCCACCTCCACGTAGGTCTCGTTGTTACAGGCCTCAGTGAAGATGCTGGGGGTGGCAGAGTGGTCGAGCTCTCCCTCGTCACTCCCACAGTCATCCCGCTCCAGAAGTGTCATCAGGTAGCGAGCTGAGGGCAAGAGCAAAGTCTGAGAGAGGAAACCACACCTCCCCTGGCCCCCAGTTACACCCCCAGTTGCCACACAGTTTAGGGAAGAGACCCTGTCCCAGTCCTTACTGTTCTCCAGTCTCTGGAGGCTCTTGCGGCCCTTGGCCCTGGGGATGAGGTCAGAGTTGCGGATGGCCTTGTTGATGTAATACTGCTTGCGCTTGGACGGGGAGAACCGCTTGGACGGGGAGTCCTCCAGCGGGGGCAGGCAGTCCTCGATCCTCCTGCAGGGACACGGTGGAGGGGATGAGCCCACCAGAGACCCCCCGGGCCTGGCAGGGCCACGGCAGTGCAAGGACAGGGGGCTGCACAGGGACAGCCTGTGTTGGGGGCGATGGGGAGGCAGAGCATCAGCCACCAGCGTTCCTGCAACGGGCACCAAACCCTCCCATGGGACCCGTTCCCCTTGGGTCACTGCCAGCTCCAAGGGTTGGCCCTGCTCAAAGCAGATGAATGTCAGCACTGGACATGGTGGGTGATTAACCTGGGCAATTAACCCCACCAGCACACGAAGCAAAACAACATTCCTGCCAGGCCCCAGCAGCACCTCGTGCTGTGGAGCCACTGGAACCGTCCTGGTGGGATCAGCAGCGGGAACATCAGCCCTGCCATGCCACTACCAGCTCCTGAGTGGCACCCAAAGGCATTTGCCCTCTGTTTACAACAATTCCATGCTCAGGGCATTAGTCACAGGCATAACTTAGGAACAACCACAAACTGAGGCAACTCTGTGTGAAAAAGAAGCCAGGTGAGGAGGGAGCAGCTCGCCGGGTGTTGAACACAACTGCTCGGGTTTCAAAGTTCACTAAACAGCAGAAACAGGAAGTTTCACTGTCTTCGCTTGTTCTCAGCCCTCTTGCAAAGGAGCTTCCCCTCGGGGTTGTGTGGGTTTCCTTTAGAGCTGCAGAAGGAGGGTGAGAAAACCGACACCCCCCCAAAAGCAACTCCCCAGGACTGTCCATCCCAGGGTGACCGCTGTTGGCAGTGCCACGGCCTTGCCCCTTCCCCGGGGCCACATTCCTCCCCAGGCACAGCTGTCCCCACCGTGTACCCTCCTTTCCAGCACCCCAGGGCTCGGGGAGCCCTGGCCCTGCAATCAGGCCCTGGCAGAGCTGCCCTGGGCACAGGCAGAGCAGGCTGTGCTGTCTGATTGCACCTGGGCCAGCAGCCAACTGCTCGCCCACGCCAAAACCTTGATTTTTTTTTACTCCTGGACAGGGGCAGTGATCGGGCCTTGGCTGCTGGAGGGGTAAAAAAACAACCACCCCCTTCCAGCTGGAGAGAAAACCACAGGAGAGGTCAGCTTGGAGGCAATAAAAGGGTCACAGGTAACCTGGCGATGCCCAAAGGACGGGTGGGGAGTGGTAACCCAACCCGCCACAGAGAGCGGCCAAGGCTGCCACATCAAGTTTTGATACAAAGGGGTTTAAAAAAAAAACAACAAGAAACAGAATAAACAGAGGGAGTCACCTTACGGCGGGCCCAGCTCAGGTTTGAGTACACAGCTGCCAGCCTGGCGCTCCCTGGAGCCGGCACGGCTCACCGGCACGGCCCTGCAAAGAGCCCTCCAAAAAGGAGGGTCTGGGCTCCGAGCCACCAACATTTATCCATTTCTCACAGGGCAGGGCAGCAGAGTGAGGGGGGCTCGTGGTCATCCTCCTCCTCCATCGCTGGAGGGGAAAAGAGATGATAAAAATGAGTGTCAGCAGGGTAGGAGCACTCTGGGGGCCGTGGGACCCCCCAAGCCCCTCGGCTGGGAGTGCAACGGGCTGAGACACACACGGTTCTCTCTTCTTGAAGCTGCCAGGGCTGTGCGTGGCTGTCCTGGCACCGGGCACTGCCACGTCTGCCCAGCACCGACTTGGATGCTCACATGGGACGGTGACCTCGAGACAGTGACAGCGGCACGGTGCCCTAAGAGCCAGGGCCCTCCGGGGGCTGTGGGACCCCCCCAAGCCCCTCGGCTGGGAGCACAATGGGCTGACCCACACACAATTCTCTTTCCCTGAAGCCTCTGGGGCTGTTCGTGGNTGATTCTCCCTCCTTGAAGCTGCCAGGGCTGTTTGTGGCTGTCCTGCCACCGGGCACTGCCACGTCTGCCCGGCACCGACCCAGATGCTCACAGGGGACAGGGACAGTGACAGTGGGACCCCCCAAGCCCCTTGGCTGGGAGTGGAACAGGATTCCCTCTCCTTGAAGCCTCTGGGGCTGTTCGTGGCTGTCCTGGCACTGGGCACTGCCACGTCTGCCCAGCACCGACCCAGATGCTCACAGGGGACAGTGACCTCTGCACGGTGACGGTGGCACGGTGACACGGGAACCGGGGCCAGCAGGAGCTCCGGTGACCTCAGCCCCGGGTCCCGGAGGGGCAATGCCAGGGGAGGGATCCCGGCAGAGCTCATCCCTGCGGACAGAGCAATCCCCGGGAGACCGGCCCGGCAGTCCCGGTGGCACCGGAGCACGGGGAGGTTTTGGGGCATCCCTTCCGATTCCAGCCCCCTCGTTCCTTGCCCGGAGGGGTCTCACCTGTCGCTCTTATTTATCCTTTAGCAGCGGGGCGTGGAACCGACTCACAGAGCAACACCCACGGCCGGGGACAGCGAGGACAACCCGCCGGTTGCCGTGTCCCGGTGTCCCGGTACCCCGGCCCCCCCCAGCCTCGGTGACCCGGAGCACCGCGACCTCGGCGGGGTAAACACTAATTAGCTCGTTATCCCGCTCCCACACGGGCCGCCCGGGGCTGTCCCGGGAGGCGCCGCCGTCTCTGCCCGGTCGCACCGACATCCCGGAGGGGCTCCGGGCGGCCCCTCCCGGTCCCGCCGCCGCCCCCCGGCCCGCACTCACGGGAACGGCTCCTCGGGGCCCGCGCCGCCCCGCAGCACCACCATGGCCCGCTCGGCCCGAGCCCGGTACCGGGACCTGCCTCCGCCGCCTCCGCCTCCCCCGGGCCCGGCACCGGCACCTCCCGCCGCCGGCTCCGCCTCTCCCGGGCCCGCACC
>VWZG01008238.1:0-48795 GCA_013396735.1 Grallaria varia
ATAATATAATATAATTATAAATAATAAATTATATTATCTGATGTTATTATATCAGATCTTCTTCCTAGGCATAAACCCCTCATCCAGCTTGGAGGTAAAGTTTTAAAGCCTCTTTCTCCATCAATAGAATGAAGGTACCTCAAGAAGCAAGATTAAGATATGATTTGATGTTTATCTAAAAGATTGAAGTTACGGTTGTTTCATAAGCACAGCATGAAAAAAAATATTAAAAAAAAATAAAAAACAAACAAAAAACCCCCACACACACACAAAAAAAATAGGCCACCCACCTACAAAATATATTTATACTGACTTTTTTCCTTTTCCTTGGAATGATACCTCAGAACAGGCTGTTAAAGTCCAAAACTACCTTAGTGCAGAGATTGCTTCAAGTCACATCAGGTGCTTACTTCCTTTCCACTAATTCTTCAGGCTGACCTCCAAGAGAGTTGTAGTATCAGGGAAGACTTTGATGTATTTTTCAGGCCCAGTGATCCATTTGTGCAGTTGGAACCAATGAAAAGACAGAAGCATATTTCAATAGTAATCTCTCAAAAGACTTTCACCAAGGAGTTGAGAACACACAGCTATCTATAGACCACAGAACAAGAACTGTTTCTTCAACTTTAAAATACTCCAGATTTAGCTATTTTTTGTCATTGATATCTTAGATTTGAGGTGCTAAAAAGACCGCTCATCAGAATTTCAGAAAGTCCCTTAAAACACTTCAAGCCTCATTGAACAGCCTGGACAATGTGAGCGGCTACTTTGAACTCACTCTCATGGGCTACAGTTTCTTCCTCCCTCAAACTAATGTTCAGTCAAACCTCTGGAATCTCATGTTCTGCTTGAACGTCCCCTTCTCGTCCCACAGCTCCAGTTGTTTGAACAGTGTATATAAAGATACCTTTGTTACTCTTTCCGGAAAAAGAACAGTTTCTTCAGTCTTAAAGGACTTTGAGAATTTATCCGCTGTGGGTTTTTATTTGGTCCTTGCAAAGAAGGCCACCACCCTGGCAGCAGAACTAGAGTCCATTGACAAAGGTATTTAAAGCTTCCTCACTTAGGCCAGTGGGTCAAAACTCATAGCTTCCTCTCTCAAAAAATAACGAAACTTAAAACCCTTGTTCTATAATTAAGGAAAACACTAAGGTCTCGCTAGGATGAATCATACAGTAGGAAAAGTCAGTAAAAGTATCAAGAGGTATAAAAACCCTCTACCCAAGAGAGAAACAAATGTGATATATATGGCTGTGTTGCTTCTGCAGCTGATAGAGCATCAAATAGCTCAGGTGTGAATTCTGATACAACCATAAGTGTGAACTTGAAATGCTGTTTTAGAGCCTGGATGTGGAGCCTCCCCACATCAAGCTGCTGAACTTCGATGCCCAGTGGTTGCTACACCTATGCAGTGATTGCTAGAGATTGGTGGCTAAAATGCCAGAGTTAATTTAATAACACAACTCCTTCCATGAAGAGCTTAAGGAAACTTTCAAAACTATTTCTAAACACAGAGTTTCCAAATCAGTAACAAATCCTGACCCTTGTATACTTCTGTGTGGGGGAGACTCCAGCTGGCCTGAGGTCTCTGTGGAATAATTGGACTATGCTAGGAACCTTCTGCACACGTCAGGGTGATATGCACGGAAGGAAAGGCTGTGACACCTGGAACAGAAATCTGGTCTCTAAAGTGATGAATCATGTTTACTGACATGCGTGGTTTGTGTGTCCAATTAGGAATTATTTATGTATAGAGAAACCAATGGTCCTTGGACATGTGTCCATACTCAGGTCTATAAGAACCACAGCCTCTGATACAATAGAAGTCCTGGTCCTGTTTTCGGAACAAGACATGTCGTTTCCTTGACCCACCTCGACCACACGATGACATACTTCCAAGACAATTATTATTATAATTGTGGCCAGCTTTAACATAAACAAAATTCATCTTTGAGGGAGCCTTTTCAGAGGCCAAACATGGGTTATTTGAACAGCTGAGGCATCTCTGTGTTGTATCAGTTAGAAAGCAATCTGAGCAATTCCAGTGTTTTATTCTTACAGCTCCTACCCTGTCTGCTTTTTCATTCCACTGGCAAATAGATTTCATATTTCATTTCACATGCACCACATAAGCACAACATTAATTTGTGTACCTTTCAGCTGACTTTATGGAGTGAACTGGTTTAACTTTTCCTCAGGAAAAGGCGCCATAAAACTAGGTGTTGGTATGCACGTCCAAGTGCTTTTCCTCAGAGCAAGCTATAGCTGTTCCTGCCAGCACCAGACTCTGATAAGAATGGAGTTAAGATTAATTTCAGATTTAACCTAGAGAAATTTATTTTCTTCCATATATTCTTCCATAGAATTTATACTGCTCAGCATGGAGCATTAGGAGGCTATCTCAACACTTTGCACACTTAAAATAATCTAGTATGGCTTTTGGATCAATTATTTATCTAATAAATCATAAACAATATTTCAGTATTTTGTAACAGTGTCCCATTCTTTCTTTCCTTGATTGCTACTATTGAATAATTAGGCTTTTCTAAATTTTATGTTAGTCTTATAACAAATATTGACTGCAAAATTTGATATTTCTGATTAGCAGATGAGCCTTTGCAATTAGGTGGAAACACAGACTAACAAAAGACCAAGCAAGTGATGATCACATTGTAAGACTCATCTCTTTCTTATTAAAATGCAAAGTTTAGGGATTTTGGTTATGTTTCAATTTAGAATAGTTGAAAAGAACTTGGAAAGATGTTGTGCCTTCTTAAGCTGTCAGATACAAAGAAGCTTCTCGATCTCTTGCATCTTGAATGTTGCTCTTTTATCAGTTCAGTGGTTCAGATTCATCATTCAGTAGAACAATCTAATTTCTTCTACCAACAAGATGGGGGGTTTATCTTCTTTTAAAAAGAAAACAGTAGAGGACTCAAACTTTCTTCCAATTCTTTTACTGATCTTTTTCTGTTCATCGGACATATTTATGTAGTATGACACAAAGGCTGAATATCAGGGATTCTTTCTAGCCCTCTAAACATCTTTGAAAATACACTGAGGTGATGCAACTGGGGGTTGCTGGTTCCCTGAGCACCTCATACCTCCAAGCATGAAATTAGTGGATAGATACTCTCTATCTATATCTTTGGTTGAAAAATCCAACTGACTATACACGGATGAAAGGCAGCACAGGGATGCACTTGATTGTTAAGTCAATAAAAGTCTAAATTGAAAGGATTGTAAATCTGTGAAATATTTACTGACATGTTAATGTTATCCCTGCTATTTCCAAGCACACTTGGAGCATTTCCTGTGATGTTAAACATTTCTCATTCTATTTCTGCCACTTAGACCAGATAGCTGCAAAATCATTCCAAAAAATGAGGCTGTGAGGGGGAAATTGCAATATAAGGTCTTGCCAATCTCACTACAGTTCACATGTACAGAGGGGACTATCTTGAAAAGAGACATTGATTTGCCTCTGGAATAAATGGTCAGGGATCCATTAACTTTAAGGAGTTCTCCCACTTTATGACACCTGAGCACCTTGCCCCATTGATCTTTAAGCAGGAACCTTTTCTGAGAATGATTTTCTCATCGTGGTTTAAATTTGAGCCTATTTTTATTGCCATTACCTAAAAATTCTTCCTTTTTTTCCGGCAGTAGTTAGCTTTGTTTTGTTGTTCTTAAGAACAAAAGTAGTTCTCTTTTCTCCTCTATTGCATTTTATTTGAAAATGTGGTTTCAAGGGCCTGCAGCCAACTCAGCAGTTGCCTCTTAGAATTGAGATTGGACTGGAATTTATGGAAGAAATATAGGTGTGAGGCCTGTGAGCTAGGTCTGGCCTGGGACTGTGTTTATAACAGCCTCCTTTGTCCTACCTGCGATGGAAGCTGGTCATGCAAACATGAGATTGCTGTGATGGGAGAGAAACTGGAGTATTTGAGCATAGAGAAAACCAGGGAGGGGGGGAAATGGAGCCTCTGGATTTAAGTTTTAAATGTGCAGAGAGAGCAGCTCTATTAATGCCTCTGTTTTGTAGCTGGTTGGGCAGCAACCCGTTTTGCACTAGGGCTTGTGGCACCTTGCTTTAGAGGCAGAATGGCCTGGATATCTCTTTTTCCTTTAGAATTGAAAAATATTCCCATACAACAGAAGAAATGAAACAGTATTCTTAATTCATCTTTCTGAGTGGATCTGCTACTTGTGCTTGCTTTGGAGAGGCCTAAGGTTGTTCTAGTTGTACTAAACACTTGTCCATAAAATCTATTACAGTGCAGTTGTTCTTTACTTTGGTTGCATCTACAAATGTGCAGAAGATGTGGCAACATGAGGACATGGGGAAAATCCACCTCTTCTGTTTTGAAAGATGAAAAATCTTGACAGCACATTAAGAAAGATCTTGACAGATCTCTAAGACAGTCGTGGAGTTTGATGCCTGTCTACCACAGAGCCAAGACCACAGCAGCTGCTGCTGTAGTATGAGACAGTTGTCACTCTCTCTCTCTCTCTCCCCATCTTTTTGTGCTGAATAGATCTCAAAACAGGAGATAATTCTGACAGACCTGACAGCACCCCAGTTTAGTGACAGCTCCTCTGCCAGCAGTTACACAGGAAGAGTGGCAGCTTGCTGTCGAGCTGGTGGAGTTACTCAGCATGATGAACTCTGCCTCAGAAACAGCTCCATGGAAAGGACAGTTTGACACTAAGGGTAAAATATCAGGATCGAAAGACTTTTCCCTTGTTAGTTCAAGGCTCAAGGTCATGTTTGAGCTGAAACCCAGAGATTTCATGCCTTCTTTGATGCTGTCAGCCCTCTCTAGCTTGGAGCATGCCAAGAAGCAGCCACTGTTTTAAGTACTGTCACTTTATGATGATGACCATATGAATCTCACATTGTCCTGTTTTCCTATATAGGATACAGTCACATTAGATGGAGTGATAAACAGAGAGCTGGAGCTCACAGCTCTATGCCTCCTTATAATTGACAGCATGTATATAATCAGGGGATCCAAGGCTGTAAAACTAGAAATTCAACATTTAATGTTCATTTTTCTCTACTTGTGGTTTAACTTACAGATTTTCTTAATTTTCTTTGGCACTTTCACTTTGAATTTACTACAGCTTTGGTTTGCAGTTTATGTTTAACAATATTTTAATATAAGGCAACATTGATGTAGTCCTTCCACACCCTCTACTGCTTTTTGAAAACAAGCCTGTCCTTAACTAGAGTGATGCAAACAGTTGTGTGCCCTCAGAGTTCACTGCCACCACAGTGAGCCTGTGTCACACTCAGTGGTGTGACATAGACCCAAAGACATATTTGTATACACTCTTTTCATGCTTGACAAGAAAGCTGTGGTTCTGGCCTTGGCAGGAAGCATCTTTATAAATATAAGATGTTTGTATTATGGGTTTCTAGTCAAAACAAAGTGACAGAAAACTTTATGAATACAGTTGAGATCTGAAGTTTCTTTATAATATGTATTTGCTGTAATTTTGATGTCGCAAAAAAGATGTAAGAAATAATTCCAAGGGAAAAGAAGTTAATGAGGATCAGTAAGAAAAGAAGCAGAATTGTCCATAAGTCACAGGGTCTGACAATATATTCACATTCATACAGCCTTGCTCTCTGAGTCTGGGTCTGTATCTTCAGGCAATTCTCACTTCCCTACCAAAGTTCAGATACAATTTCCCATTAATACTGTTCACGTTGATGTCGGTATTCCAGTTAGAATTTTTACTATTTTTCTCCACATCAGTTTCACAGAATCATAGAACATCCTGAGTTGGAAGGGACCCAGAAGGTTCATCAAAGTCCAACTGCTGGCCCTGCACATCCCACCCCCACAATTCCACCACATGTCTGAGAACATTGTCAAAACACTTCTTGACCTCTGGCAGTTTAGGGCCTGTGTCCACTTGCCCAGGAAGCCTGTTCCAGTGACCAACCACGCGCTAGGTGAAAAATATTTTCTCAATATACAACATAAACCTCCTCTGGCACAGCTCCAAATGTTCCCTCAGATCCTGCCACTGGTCACCAAAGGGCAGACACCAGTGCCTGCCCCTCTACTGCCCCTCATGAGGAAGCTGCAGACTGCTGTGGGGTCTCCCCTCTGTCTGCTCTTCTCCAGCTGAACAGTCCAAGTGCCCTCAGCTGCTCCTCGTACCGCTTCCCCTCTAGACCCTTCAGCATCACTGTAGACCTCCTTCGGATGCTCTCTAACAGCTTTCTAATAGTTTCCTTTTTCCATAATCTTCTCTTTTATCCTATAATCTGACCTGTTAAATCTTTCTCACCCACTTGTCTCCTTAACCTTGGTCCCTTCAAGCATTCTTACTATTACATGAACAGTATAAGCCATATAACAAAAGCCTTGTCACATGGCTGTTAAGATATACATAGCCCTGGCTAGTAACACAGCTGCAAGAGTAGGCCAAAATGGGATAGGAAAGAACATGGTGACATTTTTTCTGCTGTCAATTTTTCCTTACAGAAATCTCATCCTGAGCTGAGGCTCTCTGTTGTGAATGAATGAAAAGGGTTTTGCAGGTCCACCAAAGTTGTTGGTTTCTCCATACCTAGGTATATGAGAGATATATGAGAGGTTCAACAGTTTTGAATATGTGTTTCGTTTTAGAGCAAGTTGGAAGAGTCACAATGCTGAGCGGCAGGTGGAAAACTTTATATCTTCACAAGAAATAGATAACAAAGAAATAGCAGTTCAAGGTTCTGGTGCCCACTGCTGTTATTATTTAAAATCTGGAAAGCAGGTATAAAAGTACAAAAGATGGAGCTGTCCTTTCACAGAGTGAAGAGAACAAAATGTATTGTAGCTCAGACAGTCCTAGAAAGGATAAAGCCCTCAGTAGCAATGCACAATGTCCTTAAAATTCACTCAGTGTCCTTAAAATTCACTGATTTTGGAGCTGGGATCACAGACTGCCCTGTATGATGACAAATGTACCCCTGAGTGACTTAATCTGTACAGAACTATTACTGCTTACTGTTCTTCCTCAGCATAATCCTGTAAGGCTTGCCTACAAGCCATTTCCTTTTTATCTATACTTTGATCTTTCAAAGCACTTCTGTCCCTTAAATTTAGCACCTAACTAGTTCTCCTATTAGTTGTCATCATATTCTTATATGTCTGACAAATTTGAAACCAAGGTTGATCCTGTCTCCATTCCTGTGCACTAATCTCTCTAAACTTCAAATTCTCAATCTACACTAAAATAATACATTCTTCTTTTATTTTTTCTTTTTCCAGAAAATATTTTTTATTTTTTTATCTTATAGAGAGAAGAGTTTCTTTAGAATTCATCTCAACCCAGACTATGGCTGTTCATTCTCATATATTTAATGCAGGATAATGTGAATCCCACTAAGTTGGCGTGCTCAATGTATCCAGTGCCCTAAAGCTTTGTCAAAGCCACTGCACTCAGCCTCATTTACATCAACATAGGCTGGAGCATGGTCTGACTTATAACTTGGTTAAGTCAGCAACACAGCTCTTGACAAGTGCTAAATGCATCTTACATCTAAAAGCGTCTGTTAAACGTCTGTTTTCATTAAGTTCAATTAGGGTTTCACAAGAAGTTCCCTTGGAAATGCTACTTGTTTTTATCATGCACCAGCAGTAAAGAGTATAATAGTCTATTAATTGATCCTTGGTGAACTGGAAATTTGCAAAATTGCTACTTTATTGACTAAGTTCTCCCAGGGACATGAGTTCCTGTAGAATTTTAAAGCCATCTGATGAGCCACGGTGTTTGTTTACTTGCTTCTGTTCTAATTGACCTAAAGGAAGGAAGAAAATTAATGAAGAGAGCAGGGATTTTTGTTCTGTGCTTTCTGTGTAAGGAATCATAGACTAGTGAGGGTTGGAAGAGTCCTTAAAGATCATCTGGTTCTGTCCCCTGTGCCATGGGCAGGGACATTTTCCACTAGACCAGGTTGCTCAAAGCTTCATTCTAACTGGCCTTAAACACTTTCAGAGATGGGGCATCCACAACTTCTCTGGGCAACTTGTGCCAGTGTCTCACCATGTTCACAGTAAAGAATTTTTTTTCTACTATTTAATCTAAACCTACTCCCTTTCAAGTGAAGCAATTTCCCCTTGTCCTGTCACTACAGACACTTATAATTAGTCTCTTTCCATCCTTCTTGTGGACTCCCTTCAGGAACTAGAAGGCTGCAATTAGGTCACCCTGAAGCCTTCTATCTTCCAGGCTGAACAATCCCAATTTTCTCAGCATTTCCTCAGAGCACAGGTGCTCCATCCCTCTGATCATTTTGGTGTCCCTCCTTTGAATTCATTCCAACAGGTCCACGTCCTTCATGTGCTGGGAACCTCAGAGCTGGATGCAGTACTCCAGTGAGGTCTCCACGTAAAAGACTGAGGAAGTCCAGGATGTAGGAATATATAGAAATTAACAAGGCAGTGTAGGTTGGGAGTGTTCGGCTTGTTTTCCTGTAGCTACTGTAATTCCTCCTGTTATCTCCCTCACCCAGCTCAGGACCCTCTGGTGCTGCCCACTGAGCTGTGGCTGTGCCTGGTTCCCATTCCTGCTCTCCCACAAGAGGCTCCACTGTTGCATGGCCATGGCATGGCACAGCACAATGCATCAGGGGGCACATTCAGTCCACAGGGGTGATAGCAGTAGCAAAAAACATTTTTCTCCAGTAAATCCCCTGAGCACACTGAAGGATGAGGGAGAAGGAGCAGAAAGAAGGGCAAAAGCAACATCCTGTGGCACAAGGCCCTGTATTTCCAGTTTCCTCCTGGAATGAAACAGCAGTTTTTCCTCTGGCCCTGGCTCCCCTATTTGTTTTAGCAGATACTACTTGCTCTCTCAACTACAGCCTGTGGTGGGTACACTGTGATGCACAAACAATGTTTAAAATTGTTCAATAGCCACTATTTGAAAGTTGATTAGGAACTATTCCCACCATGTTAAGACATTAAGTTTCACATAATCATTCCTGAAAACTTCTGGCACCTAGCCTGTGTTTCAGGAAAGAGTTAACCAGGGAATACATATATCAAAAGAGCATGCATAAAGATGTCCCCACCATTCCCTTTGCAATAAGAAAGCACAGACTTCATTAAGCAGAATTTCAAGAAAGCAATTCAAACCCAGCTGTTTCATAACATATTGATACTTTACATATTATATTGTACAGGTGTCATTGCAATGCCCCACTCTCAACAATTTTTATACCAAACAAGATGTAAAAGGTCCATCTGGATTTGCTCTGGATTTTCCTCTTACCATTATCTAGTTTCTGTTACTTCAATATTTGGAACATGCCTTAAAATGTCACTTACAGCTTTCACATTCTATACTGAAAAAATTAATGGAATAGAGTTTGCAACACAAATACTGCCACTGACAGACATTTGCTGAGCCAAAGTCATGAGGCTTAATTTAGAAACTCTAAATTGTTACAGGACTATAAATTCCTATTCCATTAGTGTTTTGTGCAACACTTAAATGGAGGGAGGAAAAAACAATCTCTCAGCTTTTTGGAGCAGATGAAGTCATGGGTGATCACGGTGTTTCTGCAGCTGCTTTACCCACGCCATTTAAAACTCCAGGTGGAAATCTAACGCCTTTTCCTTTTACTTGAACTGTAGATTCCTCAGATGCAATATTTTTACTTTCACATGTTAGTACC
Source organism: Grallaria varia (assembly GCA_013396735.1). Lineage (NCBI taxonomy): Eukaryota > Metazoa > Chordata > Aves > Passeriformes > Formicariidae > Grallaria > Grallaria varia. The sequence continues at coordinate 9,689 of VWZG01008238.1, forward strand.
TCTTATGAAAACTCACCATCATCATGGCTAGGCTTCACGAACGAAGACTTGTGAAGGCCTCTACCCATGCTTGCTGCAAGCATGTAGAAGCTCTTATGAAAACTGGCAAAATGGTAACTCAATAGAGACTTATAATTAATTATTTACAAATTATTTCCCTTAAAAAATTATGTTCTCTGTTTGAGATACCATAATTTATCTTTCATAAGACACAGGAATGCCAAGCACGAGCAGAGCAGACAAGAGCAGAGTAGAGAGGCAACTTTGACTCCAAAGGAGAAGAAATCATTCACTACAGGTCCTCAGGACAGTTGCCAGGGGGTTGTGCCAAGAACATGGCCATTTTCTGCCTATTCTGATGCCTCCACAGATACCTACTGAGGTCTCTGGAAAAGACACACTTGCCATTTTAAAAATGTGTAGTCAGTGCAGGAGCTGAGAAAGAGGCACTTTTTCACCTGCTTGCACATTTCTGTATGCCAAAGACCTGCCCAACACTTCCTACGTTGCGTGGGTGACCTGTGTAAATTATTGCCTGTCATTTGATTCTATTTCAGCTGAGTTGCACCCATTTTCTCTTAGATGTAGTATTCCCTCATGACTCAGCCTTATTTTTGAGGTTGAAGAATGGAGCACGGATCTCTGTGCATCCTGAAATATCAGTCTTTTACAAAATAATTCATCTCATAATTCAGACTGTGTTCTTATACTTTTTTGCTCCTACTCTTTCCCACTCTGTACATGGCAATTACGTATTTATTTAGCACAAAGTCCTACTGCTCAGCTGTAGTAAGCTAAAGATTAATAGGCTTTTGTTTCTTTGTGCAAGGTCCAACCTTGTGTGGGGTAGACTTCAGCTGGCCTGAAGTCTCTGTGGAATAGTTGGACTATGCTAGGAACCTTCTGCACACGTCAGGGTGATATGCACGGAAGGAAAGCTGTAACACCTGGAACAGAAATCCGGTCTCTAAAGTGATGAGTCATGTTTACTGACATGCGTGGTTTGTGTGTCCAATTAGGAATTATTTATGTATAGAGAAACCAATGGTCCTTGGACATGTGTCCATACTCAGGTCTATAAGAATCGCAGCCTCGGATACAATAAAGTTCCTGTACCAGTTCCTGTTTTCGGAACAAGACATGTCGTTTCTTTGACCTGCCTCTAACTTTACAACGACACAACTTGAAACGAGAAAAACTTGTTATCAGCTGAAATGTATTTTCTGTAACCAAGGAGCACATTAGTGAGGGTGAAGTGGTGCCTCTGTGCAAGCTGTGCATGCTATACCATTTGAGCTGAGAGAGAGCCATTGTGGCATATTTATAAGAAGGAGAAAAAAAACCCCACAATTCACCAGTCTGAAATAAAATTCAGCAACAGCCCAATAACACCAGATACTGTAGGTTTTATATTAGCAGCAGTCTCCAAAAATCCTGCTTGCTATTTGACTCCTTTCCCTCTTTAAGGTTCTACACAGTTAATACTGAGTTTGAAAGCAGGGTAAGATATTAAGAAGGAAATGTATATGTTATTGCCAGGAGAAACTGTTCCCTTTAAAAGGTGGTGGGGGAAGTATTTCATTTGTATATTTTTCAACCAGTGTGTTTTACAGAGTCACAAGAAGGAATCTGCTAAAAAATGTACATACTTGCAAATGAAATAATAATGTTTGTTAAAGTTCAAGTTCAACACTTAGCAGGGCTTGCTTGAAGGCCTTCTTGTTCACTGAGCCTGCAGTCTGTTCTAGAAGACCATTTATTCCATTTGAAAAGCAATTTGAAACTGAGGATTTAAAAAAAGAGAAAAACCACCACGAGAGAATTAGTCAGTACACCAACTCACAGCCAATGATTGACATAAGAATGATGAACACTGAGTAAGTGCACAGACAGTGATGCTTCCTAAAATCTTGGGTTTTCATCTTGGATATTTTACTTCTTTGCTTATCTCCATTTTTTTTCCAATTAAAAAAGCTATAAAATAATCAGAAATAATTTATGGCTAAAACAGTCCTAAACACTGAGCCGGATGGCAGAAACTAACAAATGTATGGGTTAGGAGATGTATTAACTCATAGAAACTGGCCCTAAGACCACGTATCTTGGGTCTGACTGCTTGAAGTGGTAGGATTCACTCTTGAAAACGCTTATGTGAATTAGATGCGTTTCAACCCCTTTCTTCATCCAATAATATGGAATATCCCATGAGCAGAAATATTTAGCAAAAGCAGCAGGATAACAAGTGATCAAGAATCCTCTGATTGCAGGGAAACCGAAGTCTATAGGTTGGTACTAGGAAATGTGAAAGCAAATGCTTTACACTCACACAGAGAGCAGCAGAAATCTGTCTAGAGGTGCCCTGAAAACTAAAGATGAAAGAATACAAGATGTTTTTATCTCTGTTTTAGGGTAAAGATGAAAAATAGAGAAACTAATAACTTCTAAAATATATCAGGTATGTATATTCTAGCCCTTTATAGCCAAATCTGATGTCAAACCCCATGGTGACATAAAGTTTCTACAGTTTTAGGGGGTTGGGTTCTCCTTCTTTCTTTCTTCTTCTTCCTCTTCTCCTTATTGCTTTTTCTTTCTTTGTTCTTTTTCTCTTTTTTTCTCTTTTTTTCTCTTTTTTTTTTCTTTTCTGGAGAGCAGCAGCCATGAAACAAATACCCTGAGATGCACATTAATAGTTGTTCCTAATGGAAGCTTCACTCTCCCACTGTCCACATACCCTCCTCCTCACACACATAATCCTTCTCAGCCTTGTCCCCCCAGATGTGCTCTGAGAGTTCTAGCAAAGTACCAGCTGTGCAGCCCCTCTCATCCCTAGCATTTCAGCACAGAATCTGGCTGCAGCAAATGCCAGCAAACTCAGGGCTTCTGACTGACTGAAAAAGAATTCTGGCTGCAGCATGGAAATGGCTTCTTCAAACCAATCGTTAGTTTGGCAGGAAGAATACAAGGTACTGACCACAGTTAAAGTTTCATTTTCATATCCCACAGGGAAAAGCAAACCACTTACAGCTGTCCTATACCATCTGTGTAATAAAATCACTCTATGGGACAGATGTTTGAAACTTGGCTCTGATGCCATCAAGGATTAACATTGACCAAGCTTAACTGTAACTATCTTGGATGGTTTTGTAGGGTCCATTTAAGTGACCACGCATGCCACTAGGTCTGAGAGGCGTGATGTTGGTGGAAATGCCATGAGAATTTGTCCAGTAATTTTTTTTTTTTAATTTAGTGTATGGCGAGAAAATATTGTATAACTCTACCAAGAAAATCAGTGTGGTCTGAACAGAATAATCTTCGGCAGGTAGAAACCTTCCAGTTATTATTAAGATTATTTGGAACACTTTTCAAAATTAGTATTTCCTCTGTTCCAGGACTTCTTTGACTTTCTGTACTAGACCAAACAAAAAAGTAAAAATTGTGCTGCTTGCCCTGGATGTTTTAGTCAAAATGTCCTCATGTTCACCAGTCCAAGTTTATATATGCATATCTATTTATGACAAAGGATTGCTGAGAGGATAGTAGTTATGATACTGAAGTTATGGTGCAAAAGCATTATAACATTATTAAAGACTTACATCTGGTGCAGTAAAGACAGGTGGGAAAGTATTGTTTGTGAGTTTTCCAAAATAATTGTGCTTGAATTCTTTGCTACAGCAATTAAGTATTTTGTGCTTAATAAACTACTACTTCTGGCATTACGTGCTTAACGATGGAATAATAGCATGAGAAAGATGTCACTTATTACGCATTCCTGGACTAGAATATTTAAAGCTGACTGTCTGAGGGTATCTAAGTATAGTGTTACCATCGTGGGAGGCACTGAAACAGTCAAAAATTGTGTAAATTAACTCTTCCTAAAACTTTGGGATGTAAGCCACTGCCATGCCAGGTACCGCACCAAAGATGGCAAAACCATGGGAGTGTGTTGGGAAATAGTCATGGAAAGGAAAAGGGGGTTATGTGAATTTTGTTTTCAGGCAGCCTGCATAGGTTTTGGAAAACTGTATCTAGGAGTAAATGTGTGGTCTTACTGCTAGTGATCTTTTTATAGAACAAGTGGCTCTGCTGTCAACTGGGATCCCCTGGAGACATGAGAATGAGAGCAGTGCTTTCAGGAATGCCGCTGCCATATGGCCACACGGGCTGGCTCGTTTGGTGATGCTGTTCTGGTTAATGACACTTCCAGGCATAATGGCAGGGGACAGGAGTATTTCTGATGTGTTCAAATGAGCACTGGGTAATGAACACCTCCAGAAATGGTGGCATTGTGCTGTGCAGTAATATATAGCTGAGATCTGATGAAATGGCTGGTGAATAATTTCCACTGGGAACATAACATTAGATGGAACATTCCGAGAACCTGTCATTATATCTGAAACAGTATCAGGCATGCAGACACTATTCACGACAGGGTCTTCTGTAAATTCACTTACAATTGGGCTCAATGCCTAACTCAACTTCTTGGAAGGCAGATAATCAAAGCTAGAGGGTAGTTCATCCCATTGGTCCCATGATGCTGTGAGTCATCATTCAGCTGAGCTACATTGGTATAAAACCAGCATCAGTGAGATGAGAATTTGGGAAATGAATTCTGAGCACAAGAACTGAGACGGTGTAAATCAGTTGCTAAGCCATGCACAGCCTTGACTGAAGGCAACAAAGCAATACATGTCACAGAATGGTGACTGTGGGGCTACCGTCTCTTAGTTAGATCTGTCCTCTAAAGCGACAAAAAGAATGAGCCTGTAATCACCCACTCCTCAATGTGTTTCACACCACAGACATCAGACAAGAAGTGACATAAAGCTGCTTTTTGAATGGCTTTTTTAAGGTTCCAAGCTACAGCTAGCTCATGATCCCACATAACTCTGCAAACTTCAGTTGTACAGTTTATAAAGCATTGGGTTTTTATCTTACAGAAAAACTGTTTATCTGCAAAACTATGTAGCAGAACAAAAAAAGGAGACTCCCTTTGATACCCTGCATGTGAGTTTTACAGTACAATTTGTGTACATACTAGGACTTCATCTGGCAGAATTCTTTCAAGACCTTTCTCTCTCCCACACATGTCCTTGCAACAGGATGCTTTTAACACAATTTTTCCTTTCTTTAGCAACCTTTTTTTTCTGGATGAAGGATATGATGTTCATATTGTCAGATAAAGTCTTGGAAAAGCTCTAAGATGCTGCCTGCACTATAAATACCATGAAATCATAGAAATCATGGAATGGCCTGCGTTAGAAGGGACCTTAAAGATCATCTAGTTTCAAACTCCCTCCATGGCCAGGGTCACCTTTCGCTAGACCAGTTCAACACCAATATATCTTCTTCACAGAGCCAACTATTCAAGCATGAGTTGTGAGAAACTTCTATGGCACAGCCTAGGCATAGGGACAGTTTTCTATGAAGCTGATTCCTCAAATAACAGGGATCTGTTCCAGGAAGCACACTAAAACTGAAAATCTTGCTATGGGAATTGCATTTTTCCTACTACATAATTTGCATTCACTTTGCCACGTGGAGAGTAAAATTGTTCCTCACAAGTCTCCTTCTAATATCTTCTCAACTACAATGAACCTTTTTTAAGGGAGGGGACAAGGGAGTTAACTTCAGTCCATGTGAAGCCCCCTCAGCAAGAACAGCTAGGCTAATCTGCTTTGTTAAAAGCCATGTAGTGATAGGACAAAGCAGAATAGCTTCAAACTGAAAAAGAAACTCTTCCCTGTGAGGATGGAGGCACTGGAACAGATTGCCCAGAGAAGTTGTGGATGCCCCATACCTGAAAGTGTTTAAGGCCAGGTTGGATGGGGGTCTGAGCAACCTGGTCTGGCAGAAGGTGTCCCTGACCATGACAGGAGGGCGGAGCAAGATGATCTTTAAAGTCCCTTCGACCCTCCCATGCTTATGATAGGGCATTTCATACCCTATGCGTGAAGCAGCCTGAAATACTGATTTGCGTGCACATCTCCAGTTCCCTCACTTCCATTTTGGCATGACTTTGTCTTAAGTACACCATAAAAAGATGCTTCAGATTTGACTGTGTAAATTGTTGTCAAATCAATTTATAAAGTTATTTATTACCCAGTGTCTGGCTCTGTTAAGCTACTGCAATGTCCCTTGAATGCTATGCTGAGAAAACAGGTTTAAAAGTCAGGGAGAAAATAAAGGTGCTTATCATCTTTGCACTGTCAAATTCAATTGTCTTGGAATTACAGAGATATTTTCCTAAATAATGTATTTGAGGGAAGTATATAATATATAATAATATACTTGAGGGAAAACATACTTTTGATAAAAACTGCAATTTTCACAAAACAATATGCATGTCATAGCAAATCCATGTATTTCATAAGGAAACGTTCAAGCTAATCAGCAGGAAATAGATCACCTTTCAAACATAACTTGTTAATGATTGAAATAGACAGGCTATTTGAATATTTGTGGAGTAAATTCTACCCGAGAAGATTCTCCTCCCATTTTTCATTCCCTTTCTTCTCATCACCAACACCACCATCATCACAAGCAAAACCTTTTTCCATCCAAAGAAGAGGAGACTGCTGGGAATAAAATGCTTAAGGTGTTTCCATCATATGTTCTTGACACATGCTTTACACTTCACATAAATCCTTTCATTCTAGACTGTTTTGTATTTGTCAGGTTCAGTGCCTTTCACAGCAGCTTCTGTATGTAAGAATTAGAGCATGTGATCTGTTTTCCTTTCCATCACAATTTTTTGTGATTATAAAATGGGATCTGACAGTATAATCTGATTAGTACTGTGTTCCCAAGTGATTAACTGTGGTGTTTCTCTTAACATCTCCGTACCTGTGCAGGCTCCTTACTCCTGAAGAGGACAGACTGTCACGAGAGGGACTCTTTTACCACTCGCTGAAATTTAACCTGTAGTTAATAATGAACTCCTATGAGAGACCATGAAAATTAGTCTCCCCAGTGGTATAAAACCAAAACTAGTTTCAAGTTTCAAAGTTAGCAATGAATCAAGAAGGGTGAAAAAGAATATTTGAGGGACAGTTTCCTTCAAATCTTATTCTTGCATATAAACTAGGTTTCTTACAGTATATCTGTAAATTTTAGCCATTTCATAAAATTAACAAGACTTTTCATAGAATTTTTTTCATGCATTTATAGGTAGGAGAGTTTTTCTGACTGCAGCTTTCAATGTGAGGAAAAAATGAAAATAAATTTTCCTTAAAACTTGTCACAATTTTTTTATTAATATCATTTCATTTATCAAAATTTCTGTTCACAATTTTCACTAAAATTAAACAATATTTTGCATAAAAACCTGTGGTATTTGGTACAGTTTAAAACTAACAGAAAAGAAAGTGCTTTAACAGATTTTGTTAGCATTTCTAGCTTTGTGCACACTTCAAAAACTTGCATTGGCTCTATGTAAGCACAGGTATGTTATCCAAACCTTACGTATTACATGTATTTCTTTCCCAAAGGGGTTTTGAGTTGGTCTTAGAGTTTGGGATAATTCCTAAAGTAATTGAAGTTATTTTTGGCAGCAGCTGGTGCTGGTGTGTGTTGATGAGAAGTACTTGAATAAGGGCAATATATGTTGAGGTTGGGTGTTTTTTCTCTTTTAATTTTTAACTTTTTATTCAGCTTCTTTAATGTTAAGACTTTGTCCATTCTGAATCCCAGAAAAGCACATTTTTGTCACTTCTTTTCTCTGTTGAGCAGCACGGAACAGCTGCTAGGGAATTCTAACCTAGAATAAAAGTGGATTAGACTGAATTACACCTCTCCCTTATTCCTCACAAGAGGAATTGCTTTGCTTTGAAAGCACACTAATTATTCTGGGATAAAGTAATACATATTTTATGATATAGTGTTCCTATGGGATAGGGGTATGCTGAAGCTACTACTGAAGAATACTGCTACAGTTTGTCCAGTTAATTTTCCTATTCAACTTTACTTGCTTTGAAAACAAATCTTTTCCACCTTAGTTTTAAAGAATCATGTAATTATGAGCAGGTGAAGAGAGGGAAAATGGAAGTAGCTTGTTTTAACAAGAAGTCTAGCAGTTTTCTCAGTTACATCTCACAAAAGTGGGAGTTATGAGTTTGTCTCAATCATGAATTTAAAGGGTATTTTTATTTTCTCAGGAAATACCATCTCCTTTTGATAAAATAAAGAAAGTTCAAAGCTGAGGAAATCAGATGACCAGGTGAATTGTTGATGAAGATTTTGAAGGGAAGGTATCAGAGGATGGACCACGCTCTGCTCGGTGAGGCTGAGTAATAGGACAAGAGGCAACAGGCAGAAACTGATGCAAAGAAAGTTCCACCTAAACATGGGGAAGAACTTCATTACTGTTCAAGTGACAGAGCACTGGAACAGATCACCCAGAGAGGGTGTGGAGTCTTCTTCATTGGAGATATTCCAGAACCATCTGGACACAATCCTGTACCATGTGCTCTGGGATGACTCTGCTTGAGCAGGGAGGTTGGACCGGACGACCAACGGTGGTCTCTTCCAACCTGACTTGTTCTGTGACTTTGTGTCTTTGCAATGGATCTAGGTAGGGAAATCCTCTATCAAATCTTCTGCTCCACTGATAAGAGTAGTTACCGGAGCAATTAAGATGAGTTATGTAAAGCTGCCACATAGCATACTGAGTAGTTTGAGGAAAAGTATACCTATTATCTTATGAAATAATAATTTTTCTTAGGCCATGGTATTTTAAGCTCTTCAGAAATAGACCATATTGATCTGTGCTCCCTAAAACAATCTGGAGTTTCATAACACATTACATTTCAGCTGAAATCTGCAGAGGTACTACACAGTTTCTACTTATTTCTATTGATTCAGTGTTCAATTCCAACCTGTTGGGAACTTGCAAGTTTTCTAAATGTGTTTTTGGGGGAAAAAAAGAAAAAACTATTTGTAGATGGGACATGCCCTTTTGCTGGGATATTGGAGGAGACACATTTCCTCCTTAGCACCTGCAATACATGGTGAAAACTACATCTTACTGGATATTTTGCAGGAAAACACAGAGCTAGGAGAAACCACTGTCCTAGAAGAAGGTTTCATTCAGTTTTCTCACATCTCTTTTATTCTTTTTCTTCTCTGTCTTCTATCTGCACAAAGTTCAAAGATTTTTCTATTATTGTGAGAAAATGGTGGATATGCTATGTACATGCTTGTAATATAAATCGAATAGGGGTTTTGAGACAATGTGTGTGCTAAATCTCACTCCTGAAATTGCTGTCTGATTCTGGTGGTGTGGTGGTATGTGTTTTCCACTAGTCCATTCCCTCTAAAAGGAGTTATCAATATGAAGTTGTGGAAAGGGCATGACAAAACCTCTTCTGAGCATGGGTGCAAGCTATTTCTCTCTGCTACTTCATTTTCACCATTCCATGCCCTGAGGTTGATCTTAAAGATAGGAATAAACCTCATAAATGGAATTATATTGTTTACTGACAAAACTGTCATGCTTAGAGGACATGGATCCTTTAGAACATTATGATCCTGTGAAAACCTTACAAATCCCATGCTTGGACTGACATGATGCCAGTGCTTTCAGCTTCTAACTACAAACCAATGGCAAGCAGCACACACAGCTCCTCTGAGCTGAGCAGCAGAATTATGCCAAAATAAAATATGATTGTGCGATAGCAGAAATAAATGGGCTCAAATGACTATGAGGGGAAAATTGCAACCATATTATTTATTGGTATAATTAACCTTTGATTATTTCAAAATATATCAGAGCTTTTATGTACAGATGCCACGGGACACAGCATTAATAGGTCAGTAGGTCAAAGTCAGTTTCAAATTCAGAGTATGAGTTTTAGGTGTTCTTCTGTGATTATTCAAGGACTCATCTTCCCACTTTTGTGCCATGACAACACTAAAAAGTCTGGTGATGCCAGCACCACAAGATGGTGCTGATGGCTGGCTGGACACATTATTTGGCTAGGACAGAGTCAGGCATGAGGACTTCTTATGCAGTCAGTCATGAAAACTGTGCCTACACATGAAGAGATCAGCCAGAGGCCTCTAATACCTATGAGACCTTGACTACGGGAGGAGAAATTGCCAGGTAGACTTTGGAAGTAGAACTATAACCTGTAATTTGATGAGTCTAGAAGACCCTCTGCATTGGCTTCAGCTCAGGTAAGAAGCAGTAAGACATTAAAAGCCTCTCAGTTACCGGAGTCAGAAGTCTGTTTAATTTCACCCATTTGGCAGTGGATTCTGTTGTGATTCTACTGATCTTCATACATTTGCTTCCTTCTGTTTTCCCCAGGCCTCCATAAATTGGATTAAAGGCTACTATGATTGATACATGCAAAAGGTTGAATTCATCAAGCATCAGAGCCAGAAGGAATTTCCATTAAAAGCAAACTGGAAATAACCTGAGGAAGCCTGGAGGAGGAGCTGAGGGGGAAGGAAGTGGGGGCCTGAACAACGAAATATTTCTCTAGAGCATTTGGAATGGATCTCTCTCATATTCAAACTAAAAACAAACCACTGACATTGCAATTTGGATGATTTTATTCCAATAGTTTCTGAGGTACTCCAGCATTCTTTCTTAAGACATGTAATACTGCATGGAGAGGCTATAACTTCAGGTCTTATTTTGCTGAGAGAAAGAAAATGTCAGGACTCAGAAATGTGCATGGGGAAATTAAGACAGAAGGCATCTATGTTTTGTCCATTTCCACAGGAATTAGAAAGCTTTAACCACTCTTTTTAATGGAAGCTGAAGGGGGGGAAAAATGGCTTTTTTTAATTTTAGATCATTGTTTTCATGTATTTGGTTTGAATGTTGTTTTTGTGAAGTTTCACATCAAAGTATTTTACTAATATCCCTCTAGCCAGGTAAGCCTATAAGTATACAGCCTTTAATTGCAATATTACTACATGGTGCGTTCATTTGAAAGAGTGTTGCTCAATCCCTTTAAAGCTTACTCATTGCTTTAATTTCCTTCATAGAAATGGTGCTGTAGACAGGAAACACATGGAGCGAGACACCGGACCATATGCTGAGCAGACAAAAATTAATATAATTCATTTACTAATGATGCTAATATAGTATGCACTAGATGAGAAACCAACCATTACATATGACTTAAATATTGTCTCTTTTCAATCCTCCATAGTCATCCTTACATGAGTTTCATGACAAATTCCAGCAAATTGATCAAGGAGGGGGGTTCCCAGTATCATGATCTAGTGTGGTCATCGTGGGTTAGTAGCTGAAAATGCAGAACAGAGCTGAGAATTTTGCCTACATGAGAAGAAAGAGGCTCTGTTAAGGCTGAGTGACTTAAAACTATGCAGTACTTTGACATGGTTCACTTCAAATCATAAACACAAAACACTAATAATAGATTTTTTTTTTCTGTTGCCCTTTCCATTGTCATTGGGGAATTTCAACTAGGGTGCGTCCTGGATACTCCAGGGACCAGTTTTGCTGGAATGTCTATTGTATACTGCAGAGTACATGGGAAGTGCTTTGTATGAATGACCTTTTGCATCTCTAGCATGTGGAAGCAGGGGTAAGAGACAAGTTAATACTTGATTGATATTATTATTTGTGTTATCACCATCTGGTTGACAGTTAAGAAAGTACCTAAAATTATTATCTGTTACCACCTGGCAGTTTCTGAAAGAGCAAAATGTTGAATTTGGCCAATATAAGAACTGCAAAGAGAGAGTCTAAACACTTTAACTAATGCTGCACAATCTGAAATGTCTTTGGTACCATATATACCCATCTCAAGTGAACAGCCTGGAGGGGAGAGAGTGGAATGTTAAAAAACTTTAAAAAAAAAAACATTTGGAACTCTAAAGATTAGCTTTACTGGTTTCAATTTTTCTGCAGAAGGAATTTAAGTAAACAGAAACATAGTAAAAGTAAAAATTGAAAAAGATGTAGCACAGTAAAATCAAACCGTATCAAACATTAGCTGTTTTCTCTCAAAAATACAATAAATTGGGGGCTGATGAAACCAAAGAGCTCGGTTTACAGATGAGATAAAACAGCCAGTACAAATTTATTGCTTTTGGATTAAAAGTAATCATGCGGCACGTGTAATCAACAGAGGAAAAAGAAAATGTGATGCTTGCAACCAGGAAGGAGCTGAATTAATTGCTACATATGTTTAGGCACTCTCAGTGACACTAATCATTCCTGACACGCAGGTATCAGGTCACAGATGTTATTTTTTTCCCAGTGTTTCTACACACACAAACACACACTTTTGTTTTTCAAATGAAAAACTCCTTTCTGGCAAAGTTAGTATTGAAGAGAAAAAGGGTAATGTTTCATTTTAAGTCTGATAGGAAGCCAGTTTAGGGACATGACTGCAGCACATTATGCTGTGAACTTGGAGACCTCAGCTGTGGAATTAATCTATCTGCATTCCTCAGCCCCCTACTCAGCACAGGGGAAGGGTGGGACTCCATTGCTTCACTTTCAGCATCCTTGGCAAAGAGCTCCTGGAGCAGCCTTCCTTTTGGCTCAGGGGAAAAGGCCTCAGAAGTGTCAGCCTTCAGAAAAGAGAAGCAGTGCTTATCAAAATGCAGAAATCAAATAATCAAGAATATGAAATGGGGAGATGATCACGGGATTAGTAAGTGGTCATGCCACACATCTTACAGACAAGGGACTTTGTGCGTCTCTTGATGAAGAGAAGTTTTCAGGGAGATTTACACTCCCACACTTTGCTTTTGTAAGTCAGTAGGTATAATACTTTTATGGCCCTTGCTCGACCTCTGCTAATAGGGAGATATGCTATGTAGTAAATAAAGACCAGTGTTAAAGTTAGAGAGGAAAATTTTTTGCTTGTTCAGCTCAAAGCAAAGAGGACTCAATGAGGGAATAAGTTTATGTTAAGATAGTATTAAGGTTAACATTTTTACACTGAGAGACTAGCAGACATAAACAAATGAGTTCTCCCTGAAATTAAATTCAGCAGGTAACTATTAGAGAGTTCAGATTTTCCTACTGTCTTGCAACTTCCGTTATGGAAATTGAGAACATAAATGCATAACTTCTCTGGAATTCATGACTCTGATTTAAATCTGTGTGATTTATTAAGAGCTGGAAATTGAAACTTTTCTGCTGAGTGGCTCATTTTGAATAGTGGTGTGAAATTCCTTCCCTTGGTTTAAAAACTATTTGAAAAATGTAAGGTAGAAAAAGAATAGCTCAAGTTTGATAAGAAGAAGCCCATTAAACTGTGATTCTCAACTGATAAAATTAGGGTGCACATCAGAAGAACTAAGTGAATTACCTTTAAGATTTAGTCACGTCACGTCATGTCATGTCACTGTCCAGAGCTACGTGACCAAATCACTAAGGAAAATGGTTTCACTGAGGTGAATTACAGATAACTGGAGGAAATTACCTGATTTTCTCCAGAAACCTCTCTTGTAGAACATATGGCACCTTTATAGTTTGACTTCATTAATAAACTATGTAAAAACAATACTGCTAGGAGAGAATTATGACCATTGCATAGTATCATGAAGAAGAGCTTGATGAAAAATTAAACCCCAATACTTGGGTATGAACCCAAGTTACAAGGTTTGCTTAGGGACTGAATTAATTGCTATGAGTCATCAGGGTGATCAGGTGGGCAAGAAGGCCAATGGCATCCTGGCCTGTACCAGTAGTAGTGTGGCCAGCAGGACCAAGGTAGTGATTGTCTCCCTGTGCTGGGCACTGGTGAGGCCACACCTTGAGTGCTGTGTCAAATTCTGGGCCCCCCACTGCAGGAAGGACATCGAGCATGTACAGAGAAGGGCAACAGAGCTGGGGAAGGATCTGGAGCACAAGTCTGATAAGAAGCAGCTGAGGGAGTAGGGGGCGTCAGTCTGGAGAAAAGGAGGCTCAGGGAGGGCCTGATCGGACCTTATCACTCTCTACAACTCCCTGAGAGGAGGATGAAGCAAAGTGAGAGTTGGTCTCTTCTCTCAGGCAACCAGTGATAGGACAAGATGAAACAGCTCCAGATTGCATCAGGGGAGATCTACATCAGAGATTAGGAAAAAATTCTTCACAGAAATTATTGTCAAGCACTGGAACAGGGTGTCCAGGGGAGTGGAATCATCGTCCCTGGAAGTATTCTAAAAACTTACAGACATGGTGCTTATGGACATGGTTTGGTGGTGGACTTGGCAGTGCAGGGTTAATGGTTGAACTTGAAGATCTTAGAGGTGTTTTCCAAACTTACTGATTGCCTTCTGGAGAAGACTGGAGCCCACTCCTGCCGAGGCCTTAATATCACGAGCGGGAATGAACAACACACATCAATATGATGCACATTCAAGTCCAACTTTATTCTAAACTTCTAGTGATATATATACCCATTCACCATTGTACACATATTCCCACGCTTCCAAGACTACCCCCAAGTGGCTGGCTGTATCACAACACCTGCACATTGTTTTCCCATTATCTTGTTTGTACGTTCTGCTTTGTTGTTTACTCAAGCAACAGTTTCCCACGGCTGGTCTTCAGTGAAAACTTATCAAGGTCACAAATACCTCCTTTTCCATGCCAAATCGTGCTAATATCCCTTTAATATGGCAAAGGCTCTCACACACTCCATTTTTATATGCTATAATAACTGAGCACACATTGGGAGATGTGCTGCTTCAAGTGTACTGGTCAGGCCAGGTCAGCTTAAGTTCCTTGTATACAGAAGCCCAAGCCCAGTCCTGGATCCACAGAAGCATCCTTAACAAAATCCACAGATTCCTTACCAAGCTAAGGAAGCAGGAGGAAAATGGGTGGGAGACAGTGAACAACTGATATCCACAGTTAACAGAGGAGAGCTGAGGAGACATGGCCTCAGTCTTTAGCATTTAACTAGGTTTGTGCTGGTTTTAAAAGTAAACCAGCAGGAGAAATGAATCCAACTCAAAAGAGTTTAGAAGTCAGAACTACAATTTATTAAAAAGATTACAATGGATACACTGATACAAAGGAAAATTGGTTTCAGCCCTCAAAACCCAGTTGTACAACCCAGCCCCCTGGGGCACAAACAGTATGGTGCTCACCAGCCCCTGTGCTGAGCACCACGTGGTCCCCCGGAGTCCAAAGCAAAAAGAAAAGGAAAAGGAAAACCTGTTTTCCTTCCAGAAGGTTGGTGGTCGCAGTCTGGTTGAGAGCGGTAGTTGCAGTCCTGTTGAGGTTCTGGTCCTCCTCTCAGTCTGACGAGTGAGTGAGTGCCTCAAGTTCCAAAACCCCAAGCTTATATATGCTTCAGTTCAGATAGGAACACCCAGTACCTCTCCCAGGGTGAGGGTTTTCACAATGGGCAATTTACTCAGTGAGTCACAGGATATTTTTGGTCTACTTGATGGCCCATTAGCAGACATGACCCCTCAGGTTGGGTGTGAAGGTGTTAATGACTCCTGGAGGGGAGTTATCACACCTGAATCATTGGTGTGAAGACAGGGAACCTTCTTATCTCTGTTTTTCCCATGCAGACAGTTCATAGCCTGAGGGTGTCAGGTGTGTCCTGGGCAGCTGTTGCAAACAATGCATCGTTAACAGTTCATGATAAATGGCAGAGAGGGTATGGAATACACAGTTCCAGTTACATTCCCACAGTGATAAACTGGTCCCAGCCACTATAACTAGGACAAGGTTACAATCTGACCTGTTGAAATCCCCGAACTGCTCACAGCAATGAAGATAAAGATTTGCATAGGTGATTTCAGGAGTGGGGCCTGAGCCATCTACCCAGAATCATGGAGGAAATCGGTAGCAGTGTTGTGAATTGAACTCGGATTTCCTGTACTCAGCCCCTCAACCATATGACTAGACCTCCTCATTCAGAGAGAAAACATTACCTTAAAATAAATCAACAATTTATGCAATTTAGTGTTATATCAAGGATATATTGAAAATTTCTTGAATCACAACTTTTTTCTTATGGACACTTTTACACTATTTTCTACTAACACAATACTTCTTTAATCCTACAAGTGATGTGGTTTGACCTAACATTGCTTGAAATGCTCTTATTAGCAGCAACCCTCAGTCTTCTTGAAGAATTACATGCAAGCAAGCTAACAAATATGCTGAAAAAACAAGGGAAACATTTTGAAAGACAAAAAAATTCAAATACTAGCAGATGAAACACTTATTGTGAAAAAAGAAAGAGCCTTAGGAATAAAATCAAGTAAAAAAGATCCAGTTTGTTGTATCATATTATTGCCTCAGAACAATCAATCTCTTTTCTTTTTGAGAATATTTTCAAGCAGTTGTTTTTGAGCAATTTTCCTTGTATGAATAATCAGTCTTTTGAAGCATGACTCCAGTGTAAGGTCAAAGTTGTTTTTTATATTCTCCAAGCAGCTGAATTGCTTTCTGCTTATGTAATACAGATGTCAAGCTGTTTGAAATACTTGTACACTTTGGTGACTGCTAAGAAAAAGAAGCAAGTATTTGCTACATCATTTGATTTCTTCAATTTGAAATTTTGTTTCTCATTTTAAAAGGATTTTTAAGTCTCATCAAGATGATTCTTGTGCAAAATCTTTCTATTTTACAAACAAAACACACTAGTGGCTCTTTTTTAGCAATGACTTTTAGTCAGGATTTAACTGTGCTCACAGTGAGGTGACAACATTCCTTAATTTTTAGTGAAAAAATTTCAGGCAATTGAGAATATCCTCTGAAATACCTTTTAACCTGACAGGCTTGAAAGTTTATTTTTCATCTTATGAAATACCTACAGGTAATTCTGATCTGACAGAATGAACTTTGGGTCCTATTGAGCCTGTGTAGGTTTTGTACAATTGAGATTATGTAAGTTTTAACTTTCAAAAGACATAACAATAATTATGACAAGATTAGGAGTAACAGGGACAGTGTATATATCATGTTTGAGCTGGGGCAGGTGGGAGAAGAGGGTCAGACATATATAGGCTATATCCACTTATCTTGTATAAGCTTTGGAGTTTGCCTGTAGTAGATCAAATTTACAGCACAGCTTCTGAGCAGGCCTTGTACAGCCCATGTATGCTGGGATAACACAATGTCTACATGATCAAAAGGCTTAATCCAACATAATCGTTGCTATTGTCAGGGGTCCAGACCCAACCTCTGGCAAACTGCCATTTAATAGTGGTTAGGTTGTTTCCAGTCACACAGGGCTATTCAGCATATCCCATGGAATTACTGGCTCAGATTCCCACCAGCTCAAGGATCTTTGCACAGTTGTCTACTGTTCTGTGTAAATTGCTCTAAATTTTGCAGTAAGACAGTAAATATTCCCCTTCTCTCCCCAAGTAATGAAATTCTAGAAAAACAGAACAAAGAACTTAGCCAGAATCTCATAGATACCACTGGTTAGAGCTGGCAATAGAAAAGCAATTTGCTGGTAGAGCCACAGAGCTTTCAGCTGGACCAAAAAAACAACAAACAAACAAACAAACAAACAAAACAAAACAAAACAAAACAAAACAAAACAACCAAACCAAAACAACAAAAAAAAACAACAAAACAACAAAACAACAAACCCAAACCAACACAAAAACCCCAAAACACAAAACAAACCCAAACCCAAACACCTCATTTTGCATTACTAGAATATGCAGTGTGTTTTGTGAACTTTATATCCATGTTAACCGCACTCTCACCTGTTTCATTGGTAATAAGTTGATCTAAATGACACAATTGTAAATTGCACCTTCTCAAGAGGAACTAAGGGTCAGCTTTTGCAAAAGGTTTGTATACTTAATCTCTACAATCACACAAAAAATGGAGCTGCTTTGGTAATCTGATTTCTTCATCTTCACTTTAGCTTACTCTTACCATGACTTTGACAGTAAACGAAGGGATTTGAACTGCTGCAGCCAAATGTCTCAGTGTTGTAAGCTGGTGGTTCCTGTTCTCTTTATAGTTAATATTCAACTCCAAATGAATCTTCAATGACACACAAATTGTTCCTTTTAGTTTGGCAAGTAATTCATCAAAAGAATTTCATTTCATCACAAATAAACTTACTTAGCAAGGTGTATACTCCCAAAAAATGCCCATTCATTTGGTATATGAATTGGAATTAAATAAGAACATCTGAACCATCTTCCTCCACTTTGGACAAATACAAACCTTTTTCATCTTCTTTAAAGGACATTTCTCTGGAAAGCAGATTTCTTGATAAACTGAACTTTCCTATCAAAAGGTTGCAGCGCTAACAGAAAAGTATGTATAACAGCCCAAGAGATGGCTCTTTTCTTTGTACAGAAGGCACTATCTGTCCACTCTCAGAGGTCCAAAGAATTAGAATCTGTCATGGTTGAAAGTAGACTTCAGGCTGCAGAAGGAAACTAACTTCAGGAATAGAAAACTGACCCATCAGGGGCAATGACAGCAACTTGAGAAAACTGTAGTGTTGTCAAGGATAAATTTAAAAAATCAAATTGAGATGAGAGGGACATATGGGTGGGTATTCTAAAGGAATATCTAGAGATACAGGGAGAGGATCAAATCGGAAATAGCAAAGGGAGGTGTGGTATTAACACTGCCTTCATTTAAACCTTGAAATGAGATGTGTCCACATTTAAAAGCCTGAATTCTGTAGATGTCTAAGACAAGGAACACTGAATTCAGCTGCCTAGGAAGTGGCCTACAATAAGATTAAATATAGCCTTAGATATCTTCCAAAAAGGGGTTTTGAGAGAGTCAGGCTGTGAGAAGGAAACATTATATTAGCACTAACAGGCTGATGACACAAATTGCTCAATGGTATTTTTTTACTATAATGTTTGCATCTTTGGAGGGAAACACCAGAAGAATAGACTAATTTAAAATTTACAATCAGGAAAGTATGGATTAAAACTAAAGTGATAGAAATGAAAGTGAATATATGCTCAAGGGATTTTAAAGCAACATAAATGACAGTTTTGGTGTTAATTTGAGAATTGTTGAGTTTAAGAAAGCCATTTATCTATATGAAGTGAGAAGGCAGACTCTGATGTTGCCAAAAACAAGAACAGAAAGGGAATAAAAATTTAAGAGGGTAACATAGAGAATGATATTTGAGTCAAACATTTCATTAAAAGAAGAGAATTGGGAGGGGAATGGAAACATAGAGAGGAGCACGTTTTTCTCTTCAAAGCAAACAAAAAGTTAATATAATATAAAGGATTAAAAAATATGCTGAAGAAAGGCCAAAACTTTAAAGGGAACTTATGTTCCCATATTTATGAGATTGTATCATGAACACAATTTGAGATGGGATATTTCCCACTAAAACCCCAAACTTTAAATGATAGTTCTTCAAAATGTTTTCCAGTGCTTTATGTTTCCTGTAATGGAAAATGTTATCATTCATTAAAGGCCAGCTAGACTGTCAGTATTTTCCATCATCAGCTATTTTCTACCACGTCTATATTATAATTTAACAGCATTCTTGAGCTTCATTTTCCCATCAGCCCTGAAGAACTATACCAATTTTCCCTTCTATGTTTTAATCAGCATGGAAAAGGCTCCTTTCATCTGTGTGGAGTCCAAACCCAGAATATTTGCCCAAACCTCATAGAAGTACAAAAAGGAGAGGTATGGAACAGACATGACTACTCTGTGCTCTTCTCCCTCCTCAAATCAAACTGACTATAGAAAACTGTATTTCTGAAGTTTCCCTGAATATCTCTGTGACTATGAAGTATTCTGTTACTGCTCATTAATCCTATTAAACTATCATCTCAAAAGCCCTAGCTCATACAAATTCTCCATTGACTTCAGTGCAAAGAGGAGCCTGATTTTAGAAAGACTCTGCTCTAGTCTGTTTTAAGGAAACGAGACAGAATGAGAGATTAAATTTAACAGTGAGTCAGACTCCCAGGAATTACAGTATGTGTGCTGCCTCACAAAACCAGTCCTGATACTTCAACTACATTAACTCTGGCTTTTCTTTAGCATAAAACATTGCATTTTTCCGTAAACTGCCACTCTTTCTGGCACATCAGCAGCTCAGCCACTGACCATCATCACCACAGACACTTCTTTTTCCTTTGCCACACAGAGAAAATGCAGAGAACCATCCTGTCGGCCCTGTCAGGCTCCACAATATTACACACAAATGTAATAACTTGGTAAATTATTCTGACTGTGACACTGGCTCCCTGACTTAAGCATGTAGGTCATATCTCAGTTTTGGGAATGAAGCAAAGCAGCAGTTTTGAATCAAGTTCATTAAACAATCAACAGAGTTGCCTTTTGAGGGCCTTCAGTGGAAAATTCTACTTGCTTAGGTTTAGGCACCTGTTGTAGGAGAACTGACCTAAAGTAACTGGTGGAAGATACAAATAGAAACAGAACAAACCTCAGCAAAAGAAAATAAAAATCTTACATTTCTTCATATTACTTATCTGATACGGGGAATTCGTTGGGGATCCTGGGAGTTTATACGGGTTCAGAAAGCAACTGGGTAAAATCCTAGAATAAAAAGCCTACTGAAGGTCTTTAAGCACAAGAATATTAATGGAGTCTTAGACTATTATTCTCAGCCACAGATTGCCAGAGGCTGAAAGTGAGTCCTGGAGGGAAGTAACTTTATACACACATTATTATGTTTCTTCCTACATATTGGTCAGAATAAAAGAAATAACTTTGGACAAAGATTTGGTGTCATCTAGGAAGGCAATGGTTATTTAAAAGAACTTCACCAAATGGTGAAAATTTGCATGAGGGAAAAATATCTAAATCAAGTAATTTTACCCTTTCCCATCCACTACTACATTTTAGAGTTGGCTGATTTCAAAATGTTCAATTTTCTAATACAGTTCCTTTAAGCAACAAACAACTTGGTTTTGGTAATGTTTAGAGACAAGTAACTGAAAATATTGGATTTCTTGTTTCTAGGCTGGTATTTAAATGAGCCTTTTAGGGATACCAGCACCAAGCAGAAGTGTGCCA
This sequence comes from Grallaria varia, assembly GCA_013396735.1. NCBI lineage: Eukaryota > Metazoa > Chordata > Aves > Passeriformes > Formicariidae > Grallaria > Grallaria varia. The sequence continues at coordinate 30,633 of VWZG01008238.1, forward strand.
TCTGCTACTCCCTGATCAGCTTTCCTTTTCAGTCTCTGGCCTGCTCACTTGCTCTTATTGCTGTCAAAAGCACACAAACAAGTTGTCTAAGTGGGTGCAAGAGAGCACGAGAGGGTATAAAACCATAAGTGACACAATCAGAGAGATGTAATATCAGCTCAGAAGAGAAGGTAAAAAGAGATTCTTACATGCCAATTTTCTGTCTTTCATTCATAGTTCCTCCAGCCAATGCCTGAAACAGGAATAGAACTCATCTCTGTTGGTTGGATATCTCATTCACTTCATTCCAAAATTAGCTCAACTGGTTTATATATTATTCACACAGTTACTTTCAGACATTTCCAAGACTTCAGTTAGTCACCTGTGTTTGTGTGTTTGAGTCATTGACATTTATACAGCTTTTTCTTAGGTTATATATAGCAAGATGAAAAAAAAAAAAATTATTAGAAAATATATACCAGGAACTGAAAAGAAGCTACAGCATGTATTAAGTTAAAAGAAGCCTTCCATGGAGTTTTAGGATTTCTATAAGTCGACACACTGAAAGTGTGCCTGTCTTTTTGTCTTCTAGAGAGTTAACATGATCAAGCTTTTTATCTGGCATGCTTTTCCACTAGAGAATCTGCATGAAATCTCCCTAAATTCTCTTTATGTCTTTCCAAAACATAATATGAGCTTTTTTAACACAACCTTTTTTATTGTCTGGAATGTGCTTTCATTTTCTAAGTGCTTTTCAAGGTGAAACTAAGAAAGGTTTGGTTGCAAACACAAATCTCCAGAAATGAACACAAGTGAGTAGACTGAGGTCCACATACAGCATGTCCTTTTGAAACCTGAGACTTTTCTAACTGATTTCATCCTAAATGCTGCTTTTGAATCCTATAACATGAACTTCTTCCCTTTGGCAAAGTCAAACTGATAAATTATGTCCCTGGACTGAAACTCTAGCACATGCAATCATGGAATTTCTATTACTGCCCCCTTTAACTTAAAGGGGACTTTTCTAGCAAAGCCAGGAATGGAGCCACACGCACTGTACAAGGGAAAGTTGGAGCTGCATATTCTGAATTTTCTTCTGTGAGTAGTTTTGCACATTAAATTTTGTCATTAAAGGCCAAATGGAGAATTCAAGTGAAAACTGGATAAAGTGGCCTTTAGCATATGCAAGCCTCTCCTTGCTTGAAGCACTGACTCTGAGATCTGATGGTGTGGGAAGCACAGAAGAAACTGGGAATCCAAGCTGCAAAACTGGGGTATGTCCTGTTCTAAGGCACAGTCACTCTCATCCCAGTTGTCCATTATCTCCTCCTACAGATCCAGAGTTAGCAGAGAATATGTAATTGTACTCCCATCAGCACAGACTTATACATGCCCAGCTCACAGTTCAGGATATTTATTCATTGTTGGCAGCGGTAAATATGGGTTTTCATATAGAGGTGATGTGCAGAATCATAGAATCATTGAATGGTTGGGGCTGCAAGGGACCATAAAGATAATTGATTTCCAGTCTTCTGCTGTGGACAGAAACACCTTCCACTAGACCAGGGTGCTCAGAGCCTCATCCAACCCAGCCTTGAAGGCTTCCAGGTATGGGGCAGGCCACAGCTTCTCTGGGCAACCTATGCTAACACCTCATCATCCTCACAGGGAAGAATTTCTTCCTAATATCTAATCTAAACCTACTCTCAGTTTGAAGCTGTTCCTCCTTGTCCCATCACTCACTGCTCTTGTAAGCAATATCTGGGGAAGCAGAAGGCCTTAACCTCCTACAGGGCTGTGAATTGCTCAGTTCAGGCTGGGGTTCCACCATAAGTTCCCTTCCAGCCTACCAAAGCAGTAACTGAAATAGCATTTTGGTTAAGTGTCTGGACAGCAAACTTCCTTATGGTGTGTGGAAACCTTGTTTTCAAGGACTGAACTGAAACTCCAAAAGCTGCTAGAGGAACATGGAAAGAAAACTCCCAACTGGTTACTAAATATGTTCCCACTGAAGCAAAGTTGAGCACCTCAACTACTGGGGGAAGAGAAAAGCTTCAATGAAGAACAGTGCCCTGAGGTAAAACTGAAGATAATATTCAGCCACCCTCCTAGCAGAGCATTGTCTGAACATGTCCAGTACTTTATAATACTAAATACACTATATATTCCAAAAGAATACCCTAAAGCTTCAATTTATGCATTCAAATGTTTGCTGCACTTTTTATCTTTCGTAGTTTTGAAGAACACCAGCATTAACTGTATTTCAGTAATGGATTTAGACATAGCTAATCAGTCCATTATGCAGTAAGCTTGGTGCTAAAAATGCTTAAGTGTGCCAGTCTAATTTTGGCAGTCCATTTTCCCCTTTAGTGCACTTTTACAATTTCTATTCAAACCAACTCTCCAGATATACAAGTTCCCCAAATGTTGTTTCCAGTGTAAGTTATCAGCCTTTCCACATTTAGGCATTGGAGAGCAAGCTTTGCAAAACAGACCTACATAAAAGAGGGAAAAATAAAACCCTGGGAGTTGCAGAAAACAAGCATTTAAACTTTATGTCTTAGCAATATGTTGGGGTTAAGCAAGAAAATATTTTTGGAAACATTCTTTGCTTGGAAATGGAAAGAAATTGTCATTTCAATAATACTGCAGGGAAGAAAGAGGAAAGTTTATTTCAAATATTCCTTTGGAAGTTAGAAAATGCTATTTTCAAGCTCTTCCTTAGCATTCTCTAACGTCCACAGGAGACAATTTGTATGCTGTATTCTAAAATTGTTCTCCCTTGTTTTGGTGACTAGAAATAATTCCTGTCGCATAGAGATGCTAAAGTTCTCCATGGATGCGTCTTGGTAATTTTGGCAATTTTGCTATAGGCATGGGTGTCATGGTCCATCCAAGATACAGATGGGTGTAAAAGGAACCCAAACAAATGTTTTCTCCTATCCTGGTTTGTTATTTGGAGCAAATAATGTTAAGAGGAAAGATCATAATTCAGTTAGTTCAAATACATGTTTTTTTCTTTCACTCCTCCTAGATGCCAAAAATAACGTACAGATGACACTGCAATAAAAATTCAGCTAAGGTGTAAACTCTCAGAAATATGCTGTATGGGCTTATACACTACATATTTAGCATTATTCTGGTATTTATCATGGAACCCTGCTGGAAGTACTCAGGAGTAAAGTAAAAAGTACTGAAGCTGTAATACATTTCCCTTCTTGGAGGATTTTTGTTTTTCAATTTAATTTCAAAAATTCTTTCAGATTTACATTTTAGAATTCCACATAATAAGATTCATCTGAAAATCAGACTGCAAGTGCACTGCCATTTAGAGATCCGATACAAGCATATATCCAGTATCTGAACCATCCCAACTTGGAAGTGCTTCCTTGAAAACTTTACTTTTAGCTATCTAGAACATTCAGGGGCTTGATTCAGCCATCCAGTGTTATTTGAGATGCCATACAGCATCCATTAGCATTGGGCAGGCAGAGGACATACAGGGTTTGCAGGAGACCTATGTCTCAACCACAGCAGGAGGACATGAAGGATATCCTCTGGTGCTACTACCCAGATGTAGGAAAGTGAGTGGATCCCAGGAATTTTTGTCTTTTAGTAACTCACAGCCTTGTAAACATAGAGAGTCACATGTAAGATTACCCTATTCCAGCCAAACTGGATAGACATAAACAAAAATGTAGCAGTTAGTTTAAAAAAATCATCATTGCAGGTTTCTGCAACAAGTCTCAGTGGCTCTTATAATTCCCGTGATTCCTGAGTCAGAAAGCTTTTTAACAGCTAGGATTTCTGTCTTTGCTATCTCCCAAGAAAACAAGATCCAGAATAAATATCTTCAGATTCCTTCAAAGTACTGATCTCTGATATGTCTGAGCAGCTCTAGGGGCACAGAAAAGCAAATAGGTTTCAGTGATAAAATTACTATAAGTTGTGAGCATTCAATAAGAGTATCTCTGTGTTTGAGAACAATTATGAAGAAGAACACAATAAGCTGTTGCATGGTTGGGTAATAAGTGTAATTCTGCATTTGTTTCTGTACTTGTTCTGTATGGGAGCAGGTTTGTTTAGGAGTGCAAGTTCTAAAGGTTGGCTGATGTTTCTTCATGTTCTGAGGAGAAAGTACTTACGCTAATAAAATGGGCTGGGGGAGAAAATCAGTTGCTTTTTCCGCTGTAAACACCACAGTCGATCACCACAGCTGATCATCCAAATTTTTTATTGCTTCTTTATCAGTTAGATGACACAGTTAGATCCTACCATAAAGGTTTCCTGTGCTGTATGAAGACTCATAATGACTCTGAATTTACCATGGCATATATGACATTTCTCTGATTTGCATTGGGAAGCTTTTAATGGAAAGAAACAGTTCTGCATAAGAACCTTATCGTAATCTAGATTCAGTATACAAATGCTTGTACTATAAATGCTGCAACAAAAAGACAGTACTCTATAATGGTGTTCACCACTGCAAAGTAAGACATAACCAGGAAGTTGCTGCACTTACTCTCAGGTGGTACTGGCAAATGCGAAATCAAAGTCCAGCTGGAGCACTGAGCACTGCACAGAGACAGATATGTTTAAACAAGACCTTCTGGAATCAGAGCGAGAACAAAGAAAAGTAGCAGTCTAATATACTGTTCAAGTAACTTCCATGTTTGCTTTGGCCACTACTTTGCTATGGTAGGTTTCTTCTTTGCCTCATAGGTAAAACAATTTTCTACCATCTGTACAAGCATGGAGGGCATTCAAAACAGGCAAATATAAGTGAGTCAAGAAATCTAAGATGTAATGCAAGTTTTATGCCCAAGTTAAAAAAGGAAGTTTGGCTGCAGTGTACCACTATAAGGCCATTGCATTTTCAAATTGTAGTACAACTGCCACCAACTTATTATTGTCTTCATTAGACTTCTGAAGTCTAGAAACACTTGTATATACACAGATATACCCGATGAAATATAATACTCAAAAAAGCCAATACAGTTGAACTTGAGAATCCTCAGAGTCTTAGTATTGCTCAAACATATATTTAATTAAAGCAGAGAAAGCTGAAATAAGCTAAGGAGACTCCATTCAAGTTTACAGGGGAGCAAAGTTGTGAGGGTCTGACAGAGAGGACATGAGTTAGTTTACTGAAAGAGACAGATCAGGCAGGTCTCCACCAGCAGGTTTTGTATTTTGTGGGCTTTGAAGGCTATTACAGCTTTTGGGCCTGCACAGTTTCTACAACAACAGAATTAACTCCTATTTTTATCATGCGAGGATCTTCCTGTCAACTGCACATCTCAAGGTTTCAGCCCTCCCTGGATTTCATTCCCATGCAGAACATGGATCATCTGTTACATGATTTGGATTTCTTCTGTAAAAAAAGCAGGAGCAGAGTATCTGAGCTTGTTTGCAATACTCTCGTTGATCAACTGTTCCTAATTTCCTCAAATTATTCCTTTTTCTAGCCCTTTTTTCCTTTGTTCTGTAATTAGACCCACATGTTCCTATTTTTAACTCCTCTAGTCCTCAGGCCCAAAACATGTTTCTGATTGTATATGCTGCCCTTCTTTGAACTTTTGCCTTCCTGACTCAGCTGCTGAGTATCTGAGCCCTGAAATACACTGGTGCCACCACGTCCTGTGAGCTAGACTCACTGTTTTTGTGCTTTAACCACCTCAGTGCCCCATCATAGCCAGCAGGAAGGGACAATGTCCATGGGAGGGCGGTTGGGACTGCAGCGATGGATGCCACTGTGCCCAACTGTCCATTATTTTCATCTCATCAGTGTTATCACAGGACTGATGTGAGCTACGGCATTCTCAGGAAGAAGAGAGGTTCAGCTGTTTTATGTCCTCTGACTCTTTATATGGTATGCAGGTGGTTTTGTTGTGTGTGGCCATGAAAAGTGAATTTGCAAACAAATGGAGCTACTGCAGGATAACTTAGCAAAAAAAGCAGCACCACCTGATAGGAATGAGATGATTATACCTGGAAAGAGGGAACAGGGAATTGCAGCAGAGGTGAATGAATAAAAGGGAAGCAAAAAGTGAGAAAGAGTACAATGAGGGAAGAGAGGGAAGTACATGACAGCAGCACTACAGTGAGCATGGAACAAGCAAAGGGACATTGGCAGGAGAAAGGAAAAAAGAAACAATAAAGGAAAACAAGAGAAGAAAAATCAAGAGGAAATGGATGTGGAGTGAGTAAAAGAAAACACCCTTCATCTTTTCTTTGGAGTAGACAAAAGGTCTGAGAGATTTCCCGGCTGCTCACAAGGCTGTTCCAACAACGGCGTTAGCAGGACCTTCAGGAGCTCCAGTACCCGTCAGGAGGTGCAGTCCCAACCATGATCACAGACAACACATGGCACTGTGCTGGGACATTCAGCTCAACGGCAGCTGATTTAGGAACCAGCAAGTTTAGGATTGTATGGGAAGATGGGAAGGATCCAACTGTATGACTAAGTAGGAAACCTGAAAGCAAGAGGGAAACCAGAAAAGGAAACCCTCAAGACAGTTCAGCCTCAGAAGCAGCATTGCCCCACACTCACCGGCCTGTGGGAGGAGTGCTGAAGTCAAATTTTTGTCCAAGATGTTATTGGCTGGGGATACTGTCACTCCAGTGAGGAGGCTGTGCATGTGGGGAGTGTGGGCTTGGGCCAGACCATTGCATCACATCCTGTCCTAGTCCTGCTGCTCGTGCAGCTGCTGCGGTCTTCCTCATAAACAAGCTGATTATTTGTTTTGGGTTTTCTTTTTCCCCTCTCAATAGCTTCCAGTTCCCCATTTCTTTCAGCGTAACAGGAAGGATATCAGACACTTTTAAGATTTGCATTTTTTTCCAGTTAGCATGGTGTTTTTCCTACTTATTTTTCATAGAAAAAATAAGGAAGAAAATTTTCCAATTGCTTTTTCCTATTTCTTTTCATTCGTCACTATGTCATTGCCTGTCTATAGCTGTCCATTACAACCTTATTACTTGTCTCCAGCAGAGTATAAATAGTCTCTGTTTACCTGGTACCTACATAAAATATTTCCAGTAGCCTGAGGGATGTCACATTTCATTGTGGGCATCACACCTGTGTTACAAAGATTACTAATGCAAGACCACAGGAAGAGTCACGTCTGTCTCTTCTCATGGTGGTGCCCTGTGAGTAACTCCCTCACTGCTAGTTGTCTAAAACCAGGCAGAATATTTGTCATGAATACATGACAGAGATAGAAAGAACTCTGACATATTTTTCTCTGAAGTTTTATTAAAGATTGCCTTGAGCATGTCTCTTTGCATTTAGCATATGCTTGAAGATTCTTTTAGGGAAAAGTAATTAAATTAGAAAATAATTAACATTGTAGAAATTCACTAAAAAACAAAGCAAGTAGTAGTGGAGTATTTCAGAGAGAAATCAGAGAAATATAGTTCTATAGAGGGCGGTTGTGAGGCTCTCCATGGGATCTGAATTTTCCAAGTACATGGTACACACATTTACGTTCTATGGGGAAGAAAAACAGGTGTTTGCTAAAGGTAAGCTGCAAGGCATTTTCTTGACATTATTTAAAGAGATAAAACTTTGTTTAATATGGCATCATTTCCGTGTTTCCTTTTCTGATGTCATGTTATGATCATTTCGAACAGGTATAACAAGCTGACTAGAGAGGACAAGACCTTTGTATTCTGCCTCTGAATCATGATGCAGCATTGCCATGTCATGAAACCGTTTTTGTGAAAATTATAGAAAGGTTCAGAAGCCACTCTGCCACCATTGATGGCTTCATACCGATTCAAAGAGGATCTTAACCAGGGAAAAAAGATTTTTGAAGAGACAAATGGATAATTGTTGTATAAATTCCCGTGTAATTCAGTGATTGTTTCGTCCCCTCAAAAATCTTCCTGACTGGATTCAGGAAAGGTACCATATTTGTAAAAAATGCCCAAATTCTTTTGTCAAGGCACATTTTTCTCTGAGGTATACACAGAACTTTTTTTATATTTACACTCATTAAGACCCTGTGAGGTAGGAAAAATCCTATGCAAAAATATGTCCTGTTTCTCTGTCTATAAATCCAAGCTGGAAAAGTGAGAGTAATAATACATCTGTGGAATTCCATGCAAAGAGAGACAGAAGGAGATGGTAGGGCAGTGTTTTGCTCAGATTATCATTTTCTCCCACCCCAAGAAAAAGGTAGTTGCTTAGAAGTTTAAAACCTGTCTTTTTTTCTGATAATTAGGCATAGTTCTCTTGCGGCAGCCAGTGGCAAGTTCACCATAGAGCACGATCTTAGGGAGGCAAAGATCCTCCATCCTGGAGACGTGCCCTGCCCAGCACAGCTGCGTTCTCAGCAGCATGGCCTCAATACTGGTGACTGCTGCCTGTTCAAGGACAGACACCAGCTGCTGCAAGAGAGGAGCCCCGAAGAGAAGATACAAGGACTCCCTGAAACAATACCTCAGCCTTGGCTGCATTGACTACCGTCAATGGTCCACTCTGGCCTCCAATCGGGAGGCGTGGAGACACACCATCCACAACACTGCTGATTCCTTTGAGAATGCACGCAGAATCAGTCTTGAGGAGAAACGGCAATGCAGAAAGAACCGTGCCTCACCAACACCACCTATGGTGACTTTCTGCTGTGTCTTTTGCAACCAGACTTGTCTATCTCGCATCGGCCTCTTTAGCCATCAGCGCGCTTGCAGCAAGCGTGGGTACAGCCCTTCCCAAATCTTCGTTTGCGAAGTCTAGACATGATGATGAGGCATAGTTCTCTATTCACATTTCCTGATAATAAGCTTACTCTAGTATGCTGAAGAAATGGGCCTATATATGAAATGCTAAATGCAACCTGCACCAACTTACCACTGATTGTGAAAGAAGGAATAAATATGGTATAAGACTCTAAGTGGAGAAAAACTAGCAGGATAGAAATGTCAATTTAAAGTCTTCCCTTTCTCTTTAAAGGGGTATTATGGAGAAGAGAGGATTAAACTCTTCTCAAGGTACACAGTGAAAGGGTTAAAAGACAATAGCCGTGACTTGCAATGAAGGCAGTCTTATGTGGACCTTAGAAAAGACTGCTTCATTATGAGAGTGGCCAAGCGCTGGCATAGGTGCTCAGGAAGGCTGTGAAGTCTCCATCCTCAGAGATTTCCAAAATTCAAATGGACAAAAGTCTGCTTAAGTCTATAATTAGCCTGGGGTTTGGACTACAGAGCCTCCAGAGGTCCCTTCCAACGCATTCCTTTCTATGGTTTTATGATTCTGAAATATCTCACTAAAATCAGTGTCTGGAGCACTCAAAGTAGCAGTAAGTACAGCTTAATTCCCAAACAGCCCACTGGCTGCGCTTTCCTTACACTCCAGCAGTGCCATGTAATGGAGGGAGGGCAAGAAATGTTAATATTTCCCTGCCAGCAGCAGGCATTGTGAAAGTGAATGGTTACATCAGTTTGCTTAAATGAGCTGTTGGCATATGCAATTGCCCACTTTTAAAAACAGATGTATTTTGTGGGCACAATTCAACATCCATCTTATTGCACGGCTGAGCTGTGTAAAATGTTCTCATGGTCATGCTGTCACCAAAAAAAACTTTAATGCTGGCAGTCTGATGCTGAAATACAGCTAAGGCTGCCACAGAGGGACAGTCCTTCCTCACCCAGTTCAGGGGGAGCCGCTTTCCAGTGACAGTTGTGCTCTGCAGGGGCCCTCATTTTTCCATCTCATCTCACTGGGACTACTGAGCATTTGCTTCACAGATGGTCTGCACATGCATGACAAATCTAATGTATTCTGGGCATACTGTGCACATGCAGCAGCCATTTGTCCTGGACTTCTGGGTGTCGGGCAGCCTGGTTTAGCTATTGCCCCAGCTGGCCTGCCTGCCATCTGGAAACCCCCTGACACACAGCCAGACTCTTTTCCCTCTTTTCCTTATCCTCTCCTTCTCCCCTATTCACTCTCTCCTGGTTGGCTGTGTGTCGAGGAAGCTTTGGAGGAGTGAGCTCTTTGGTTCCAGAGCACAAAAAGTCCACGATCTTGGCACGCTCAGGAGCCGGGCAAGGTTAGGGAAACAGCTCCATCCACCATTTCCGGAAAGGCACAGCTGTATAAAGACTGGGCAAAACTTGCTTCTGCACCACTGCTTAAAATAAGCAGCAGGCTGCTAGAGCAAGTGTTTGTGGTTTTTGTTCAAGGCAAGTGTGGTGTGGCTCCACCACACACGGATGTCTGTTCCCTGCAGAGAGGTGTTTTTCCAAAGATGGGTGCTTATCTCTAGCAAATTGGTATGGGTAAAAGAGTCCATTTTAAATTAATTTTTTCTTACAGCAAATGATCCCAGTCTCATAGGTATTTTCTGATCTTTTTCCTCTAAGTTTGGATCTCTGCAGTTCCTGATCCTCAGGTTAACAGTGTTACTCCATATTTAGTGTAAATTTTTGATGACTGAAGAAAGGTTCATTATCAAACGAAGGTCTATGCTGTCTTCTGTCAGCATGTACCCTGGCAAAGATCCCAGAGTCAATGTGAATTTTGTGCAATTACATCCAAAAGCAGCTAAATCCAAACATGTGGTGCCTTCTCAGCTTTTCGCACCAGAGGAAGGGACAGAGAGGAGAGTTAAATTTCAAGTCCCAAAATTATAGGACAAACAAAGCAGGCGTCCTCTCATTGACTGTTCCATTTCTGGGGTCTTCTAACAGCAGACATAATTTGCAGTGTCCTCTGAACCTATCAATGGAAAATTGGCATTTCTGCCATCCACACTAATGCATCTGTTATTCAATTTCTTTTTTTCATTAGGAATTTGGAATAAATGTGTACCTAGGAGAAGAAGAAAGAAAAATTAAATACCAAGTCCTGACTCTTATTTGGAAACTTTTGCACATGTAACTAGAAAGACTATTACAAAATGATTGTGGGTTGTTTTACAGATTTCAGAAGTGAAGAAAGCGCTTGAGTCACCACCAAGAAAAGAAAAACAACCCAAGAGGAAAAGACCACCTAGAAACGATGAGGAGCCAGACACCTGCCTTTAATTGAGTGCCTAAAGAAAACAGTATATGGCCACCCTTTAATTTGTAATGAGTTCTGACTTGCTTTGACACTAGCTATGGGAACTGCCATGTGTGCTGCTAGTTGATGGTAAGAAGGAAATTCTTATGCTGGAGCATGCTGTGTATCTGTGCTGAGATGAAACATGGTCCAACATGTGAAAATTAATAAAATTCTGTCCAGCTGAACAAAAAGTGGGAAAATGTGCATTACAGGATACACTGGACAGGTACACTATTGCTTCAAAGGTAACAGCATAAATACCTTTGTCACAAAGCTGTTCATTCGGTTTTTATCCTCCTTTCTGACGGTAATAGTGATTTGATGACTAATGTCCTTAGACTTGAAGCAAACATGGACACAAGAAGAGACAAGGTCAACCTTATCCCTGATTATTTTTTAAACTCAGGATGCCTTCCTTCATTTTTTCCTATCATTGTATTTCTAACACTTGCTCCTGAAGAGTTTATCCTAAACATATCATGGCCAATATTCTTTCCCACTTTGTGTTCCTACCTCCTTGTCACTGTTAGAAATATTACTGCCCGTCTACTGAATTAGAAAAAAATGTCATCTGTGACTGCTTTCTCCATTACCCCACACATCCAACTCTGCTCTCCTTTCAAGTTATTTCCAAGACTTTGTTCCACTGCTTAAACAGCTTTTCACCCTCTTCCCTTATTTCTCCCCATCACAGCTTTTCCTCTTCTTGAATGCACAAGTGCACACACGCTTTCTGCCAGAATCATCTTCATAGGTGCTCACTCTGCCGGTCAAACCTGCTTCCTCAGAGCCTTTATTGCCTTCCTCTTCACTACCTAGTCTGTTTAAGCTCTTACTGAAAGCCAGGAAGTCCTATCCTACTCCCACAGATTGTCTCATTGCCAGCCATGTGATCTGCCCTTTCAGATATCTCTTGCACCAGCTCACCTGTTGCCATTAATGTTGTGCTCCTACACTAGGAATAAAGTTCTTATACTACTGCACAAAAGCCATGTTCTTGTCCTTCTCTGGAGGGACTAAATAGTAGCTTGATGAATACTACAAGAACCTGGACTATTAATTGAATAATTTGCTACTGTTTGAAGAGTACACTACTTTTTAAATCAGTGCCATCGTATATTTCAAACAAAGAATTCACATCAACTAATTCACATCAACACCATTACTTCACTCACGGGTCTTTTCCTGCCCTCTTTTCAGCCATTGCTAAAATACACAATTGGCATCTCAATCTTCAAAATATTTTTCTTTTACTCTGCTGTTGTAGTTATTGTTGTGCAGTTTGTGCTACAGGAAGTTCAAGATACAGAAGAGAGATGTAATACCTGAGAGAAAAAACCATGACTTAGAGAGAAATCTTACCACAGAATCAGAGTCACAGAAAGGCTGGGGGTGGATGGTATGTTAAAGATCAGCTAGTTCCAACCCCTCTGTCATGGCCAGGGACACCTTCCACTAGACCAGGTTGCTCAGGGCCCCATTCAACCTGGCCTTGAACACTTTAGGCCAGGTACAGATTTATTTCCTTCATAGATTATTTTGTAAATCCAAAATCCCTGAAAGACTACAAACTTTGATTTGATGCAGGGATTTTTAAATTGACATCATACTTCATGCTTACAGCCTTGTGTTCAATTGCTTTGGACTTATTTCAAGGAACAACTAATGTCAGCTGTTCGCTGTGCTTTTTGTCATGCAAAAGAGTTTTGGCTAAATGGCATCATTAAATTTCTGGTCTAAGACTGCTCTTCCTTTAATCAGAATCCATCAAATCATAGTACTATGGGATCAGGATGAGGGAAAAAAAAGTAGCCCTAGTTAAATGTAATTTTATATCTATGAAAGTCACCAAAGGACTCACTAGCATGTTGATGTTGTTAAATTAACAAATAAAGCCTCAGCCTTTCCATTACATCTGTTTGGGAAGATCCCTAGGATTGTACAAAGTTGCACTGGAGCTGGAGAAGTTATTCTTGGTATATTTAGGTGTAAATTAAAGCATAGTTCATTTAAGGCTAAGGTCTGAGTGCATTTTCATACAAAGTGAGGAATACGAGCTTAGGTTTTTGCAGTGCTTTGTATTTGCAAGTTGCTCTCATAAGGGTAATTAGTTTGCAAGAGATCTCCAGTGTGCTTGATATGGGAGGCACAAACAGGTCTTTCATCATGCACATTATACAAGAGTAATCTTTACATCAAGTACCAAATGATAAATGTTAATAGCTATGATAAAACATAGTATAATGAGAAGTGCCTTCCAACAAACTACAGCAAAGCAATTGACTTAAAAGGCCTATTCCAAATCCTTTCATTATACTTTTACAAAGCAACATCATTGCAAGTTGAATTTTGCAGTAAGTGTACAGTGCAGGAAGCATGGAATAGGAGGAAAACTGGGCTGCGTATTCTGCTAGATGAAGACTGCCTAATCCTTCAGAACTTCCCAGCCATGAGCAGAGGTATCATTTTACAATGACTGTTGTATGAGAACAAATGCAAAGGCTTTTAGATAGACCTCTGCGTAGCAGGATGCCAGACACTGTTTTCTTCTCATCTTACAGCATTAAAAGATTATGTAAAACAAGATGAAAATGATCTTGAATTTTCTAAGCATACTAGAAGATAATTTTATTTAAAGATAAAGCAGTATTTTTTAAAAAAGGGATATATTCTTAAGAGTTATGTGCAAGTTTTCTATAACTAAAAGATAGGAAAAAATATTTTTGTGTTATCTTTAGTTTCATTCATTGTTTGGCTCTTTTTTAATGAAACGTCAGTTTCTTCTGTTGCTGCTTTTTCGTCTGGAGAAGGGTCTCCAATGATTTCTTCTAAGAGTAAAATTGAACAGAAAAGTTTGTAGGTTCTAGAGTAAGAGTAGACTTATAAATGAGAAAGCTTGTAGGAAAAGTCTAGGGTTACAAAGTTTTCCCATTTTTTGCTTCCATTAGACAGTCATGAAAAAGGAAATACTACAAAAATGACCTATTCCATGGCAAAAGGGTTTGGGGCTGTTGGGTTTCAATGATTCAAAGTCCAGTGAATTCAACTGAGAGATTGCTGCTGCAAAATTTTTGTTCTAATTTGTTTTAGATTAATTTCATGTTTCACTTTTTAATTTATTTCTTAAATATAAGACATATTTTAAATCAAAATAAACACACTAAATCCCATAAAATTGCTATAATTTTGGGGGTTTGGGGGTTTTTTTCAGTTGCAAATTGGTTATATTTCTGTGTCAATAGAGGTTATTGTTTATTCTGGATGTTCTGAAAACAAAATGGGTAGGTAAAAAGCAAAGGAATGTAGTTTTCTCCAGCTTCCACAGTGATGAGTTTTGTTCTACCAGATTCTTTTCTTAATGTTGTTCCCCTCTATGTTATTATTTGTGACAGAAATACTGTATGGTTTAGATGATTTCCCAGAGACAAAAACACTTTTCCACCTTCCAGCTATTGCAAAAGAGGTATCAATACACAGAAGGAGAAATATACAATAATGAAAGACCCCTAAACTTAGACTTCTCAGCAGAAGAATTATAGTAATAAGTAAGAAAACAAGGAGTGCTAAGACACCCTCCTCCTCTGTCCCAGGTTTCTCCAGCACCTGCATTTCAGCTATTGCTTGTCTGACCCCTCCATTAGTTTCCTAGGATACTCTGGCCACACATATGGACCTGTCCAGGCACTGAGGGCGCTGTTAGCCCTGACTCTCCCTGTCTGATCCCCTGGGTTTCCCACCCCCTGCCCATGGCCCAGGACTGTCTCCCAGCCCCCAAGGGGCTGTCAGCCCCTGCCCCAGCCATGACACAACAAGGCTGCTCCAGCTCCCCACAGCCCTGCCCTGCCCTGCCCTGGATCCTGCTGGGCTGGGCCTGCACTCAGGACCACATCCCAGCCCACTCCCAACATCATGGCTCTGCCCATCAGCCTCTGGACCTGGTCCTGGTCCTGGCCTCTGGGGCTGACTTCCCAACTTGACCCCAGACCTGCCTCATTGCCATGATATTGCCTTATAGTCTCAACTCCGGGTTGGGTCTGGCCTCCACCTGCAGCTGCCCTCTCTCAGGGAGCAGCCCTCTCTTGCTGCTCCTTGGCAGGAGTTTCCTCTTCATTAGGAACAGAAATATCCTCTTGCCTCATGCTGAATTTCCACCTTCCTGGGCTGAGGCACCCACACAGTGACTCACCAGCAGCAGGGGCATAGCAGGGCCATGGCAGGAGCACGGGCATTCCAGGGAGTAGAGCCCACACAGAGCAAAGCAGGTCAAGAGACTCATCCAAATTAAATCCCACAGACTTCAAGAGGGGGGAAGATAAAGAATCATATAGAATCATAGAATCATTAAGGTTGGAAAAGACCTCTAACACTATCAATTCCAATCAATAACATAACACTGTCAGTTCCAGTGCTAAAACTTGTCTTGAAGCACCACATCTACACATTTTTGGAACATATCCATCACTTCCATGGGCAGCCTGTTCCAATGCCTGACCACTCTTTCAGTGAAGACATTTTTCTTAACATCCAATCTAAACCTCCCCTTGTGCAACTTGAGGCCACTTTCTCTCTTCCTGTCACTTCTTGCTTGGGAGAAAGAGATCATCACCTACCTTGACACACACCCTCCGCTCAGGTAGTTGTAGAGAGCAATGAAGTTTCCCCATGATCTTCCTTTTTCCAGACTAAACAAACCCTGCTTGCTCAGCTGCTCCTCCAAAGACTTGTGGTCCAAGACAAACCTTCCAGGAACCTTCAAGGAACATGATACTGGGACATTTAATGTTGTTTTATGAAAGGTCCAGGGAGTCACTGCAAGTTACATCCTTTAATGCCTAATAACATGTGTTTTCCTCAAATGCACCTGTAAACTTCCAGAGAGTCACCAACTATTACAAAAAAAAAAAAAAAATCCAAACAAAAAAACAACAACAAAAAAAAAACAAAAAACAAACACAAAAACCCCCACACATACAACTACAACAACAACAAATATTCTCATAATGAACAATTATAATTTGCAGGTGCTAGGTAATGAGTTACACAGTGCCACAGGAGTTTGCTTCCTCAGAAGATGACAGTGCTGTTCCTGAACAAAAAGCCAGAAAGGAAAAGGGACCTTTCTTTGTAAACTGATGCAGTCACCTTGATGCTGTGACCCATATTGTTCTTCTGCAGGGAAAAGAGCTGTGATGGGTGACTAGAGCTGCCAGACTGCCTATGTCTGCCCCATGTGGTCTGTTGGACACCTTAGCCTGAATTTTGGATGAAAGCGGCTGTAAAAAATTATACTTGCAGGGAAAAGAAGAAAATCAAGACAGTTAAAACATGCTTCCAGGCATTCCCAGGTTTTCCACTGTAACTGAGCTGACTGCCTCACCAACTGCCATTCTCCCGGATTTCTGCTTGGAATATGTGCCTTAGTCAGCGTTAAAGAACGTTATTGTTAATTACATGTGGAAAACCTAAAGCTTCAACTTTTGAGAAAGAGATGAATATTGTACCTGGTTGAAACAAAATATCTATTCAGAGCATAACTAAATCAAAATCAGGGAGAAGGGATACATCAACACTGAACTGCTCCGTGCCAACAGAATATCACTGTTTTCACAATTATTTGGTAGCAGACTCAAGCTTGTCTGCTAGAGCCAATTTGCAGGCAGTAGCATATTTTTTCCTTCATGTTTCACATGAAGCACGTGTCATATAACTGAGGGATGCAGCAGCAAGATGGCATAATGCCCTGCAAAGATGTGAGTAATAGAGCTTTAAAACAGCTTGCTAAGTAGAGTCTGCCCTAACATTAATGAATTTTTTAGATGTTATATTTAGAGACATACTCCTAAGTGTCTGTATATGATGAAGGCAAGTGAACCATATGTAAAGAGTATAAGGCCATGAAGATTTGATTTCACTATTATATAGTCGTCAGAAATGGGATCGCAAGAGCAATAAGACAGAAATGCTTTCCCAGCCCACTGTTTGTGAAATCCCACATCCCACACCAAGCATGTGTTTGCCAGTGCTCCCAAGCCATTCATGGAAAGCAGCACAATCAAAATCAAAAATAGTTTTTGCCATAGAAAAGTTGACAATGTTTCATGGAAAAGCAAGGCAACTCTGATAACTATTTCTTCTTGGAGTTAGGCAGCATCTAATAAGGCAGGTTGGCAATTTGAGAAATTAATTTTAATGAAAGTTATTTTTTTAAACAATTATGCAGTTTATGCAGTTTTACACACGTTTTAACAGAAGATAGATTGTGCTCCTTATTTAGTTTGGTTTATGGTTAGTTTTAAACAGATTTTTGGTCCCTACTTAATTTTCTCACTGAGAGGTTTTTTAATAATTCTCATCTTCCCTGCAATGAAAACACTCCCAGAGATTAGATTACCATCATGTGACCCTTCTTTGTCAAGGCCACCTGCCTGATAAAATGGTTTCTTGCCACAAATCCTGGTAGGAAGGCAGAAGTTATAAAGCAAGGGGGTTACTGGGCCTCACTGACTAACCCTCTGCAGTTTCCATAAAGCCTATAAATCGTCCAGGTTTTCAGTGTTACTAATTCTGACGGCTCTTGCTGCCCTCCAGAAGGCACTAATCCAAGATCTAACCAAACAGCAGGGGTTCTCAAGCTTAAAACACAAAGGGACTCCTTTTGAGAGCTAGATTAGCTGTACAGAAAATACTTTTTATTCCCACAAAGGTACAAAACCTAACACTTGTTCAGTTACTCCACTTCTCACAAATAATTGAAATCCGACAAGAAAGTAGAGTGAATAATGAAGGTTTTAGTAACCAACATTCATTACTAATGTTTTTTTCATTCATTAAAAAATATTCTTTAATTTTTTTAAAATGCAAGTTTATGTTTTGCTGACTTTCCAACTTCCTAAATATTCTTCATACTTCTGTAACAGAGGTAGTGAATACAAAGACAAAAGTGGATGCTACCAAGACTGCTGCAAATTGTTCTGCATGTTCTTGAAATAATCAAATCAGAGTCAAAAGTGATGCTTCATTAGACATACTTTCACTCCAACAGCCACTTATTTGCACTTTACTAATAGGTAATAGAACCTGGAATGTATACAGAACATAAAGCTTTAGTAAAAACTTTCATAACACATGCAAGCT
>VWZG01008242.1:17190-89219 GCA_013396735.1 Grallaria varia
GGAAGGGCAAAGCTCTTGTTAACGTGAGGATTTTATGTGGGAAGATAATGGACTTTGTGAAATGCTTGTATTCAGAGCAGAAAAGAGGCTGTCAAAATTGAAAAGTGCATCTTATGTTAAGCCAAAAGTGCTTTTTACTGAGAATCAAAGCTGCTGAGTGAAGAATTACCCGATCTGGGTTATTAGCCGTTACAATCTCGTGAAATTCATTCATAGTATTAATTTTCTTGATCTAATTCCCATCTCGTGTCAGAGTTATGTTGAGGGGATAGAGTCTTCCCGGTTTGATAACTGCGTCCAGGCTGGAGAGAGAACAAATACTTGCAATGAAAAATTATTATTGCCTCATTCTTTTTTTATAGTCCACCAGTATTCACAGAAAGGGGATTATTTTTGCTGTCTGTCACACTGGTATCTTGGAGGGACTCGGCTTCTCTGTTCACATATGGCAAAGATTACACTCCTGCCACCAACCCTACAGGCTGCGCTTGAGGAACTAACTCTGTATTTCAACTCTAATCAAAATAAAAGCTCTGCTGGGTTGGTGCCCTTTTCCCATGCTTTTGGACAGCATCTGGGGAGACCCTGCAATGCTGAGAGAGGGACTGGTGGTGCTTTGGGATGTCTGAAATACCTGCTCTTGCCTCCTTTGTCTGCCTGGGGACACCAACGTGTGTGAACCCCGATGGCCCGTGGTTGTGTACTCAGCAGACACCAGCAGACACCTATGAGTTCCTTTGTCTGGCATGCACTTTTTGGGCAGACATGGAGCTAAAGGAGGCTTCTTTAAAACTTCTCCACTTGATGGAGTTCCTTTTCTTCTCTTCATGAGGTCACTGTATTGATGGAGGGCATTTTTATTGGGATTTTGAACGCTGCTTACAGTCTTCTGATGTCCTTTTGAGTGCAGAACTTACATGGAGCCTGGGCTGAAGGAGAGCACGAGCTCTAGAAAGTCAGTATTTTGACAACAGCCAATCTTTTATAGACCTGGCAGCATCCAGTAAACACAAAAACAACTGTATCAGGCGTTCATGCCGTTTGAAATTTTTCTGAAAGGCGGCTGATAAGGATCTTTGATTATATTCATGAGCCAAAGAGTGCTGAAAAAGCATAAAGTTGTCAGGGAAGTCTGATTGCTTTCTGTTCTTTGAGATACATGTCAAGAAGATTAATACTGTTTTTCTAAATTTTTATTCTGTATTATAATTCCAACTTCTTTAATATCCTAAACTCTGCCCTCCAGAGCTTTTGGGGAAAAATTGCTTTGGGGTTCGTAGATTTAGCTGAATTTTTCTTTTCTGACGTGTTTATGGCAGGGAACAATACATCACAGGCCAGGGAAGGAACCAAAAGCCTCTGCAGGTCACTCATTTTGGAATTCTCTGATTCTAGGAAGCAGCATATGTGGACTCAATAGACAAAAATCAAACTGCAAACCAGCTATTTCTGCTTGTGAGTAGTGATTATGGTCAAGGAGTGTTTAGCTGATTCAACTGCAGGTGACAAGGCTCCAGCCATCTGGGCACATGCCTGAGCTTTGCCTCATTTTCTTCCAAGGCACTTCCAAGGTAGAATCCATGGGACTTCTCTTTCTGGAGAGCACTACACCCAGAACTGGCACAAAGGGGTTGGTTTGTGACCAGTGCTTGCAGCAGGTCCAGGCTCTCAGCCGTGCTGGAGCAGCTGAGCCTGTCCAGGGGATGGGGATTTGTCCAGACTTTGCAAGCAGTTGATGTAAATGAAAGATCTCTCAAGGAACCTTCAGATCCCAATCCATAGTCAGTTTCTCTGCAAGAGGGTAAAATGCAGCTAGAATGTTATTGTACACTGCTTTTTCAGGGCTAAGATGAGTAGGGGTAAGTTCTGTAAGCTTGCTACTCTCCTCTGAGAGGAATACAAGAGAAACACAGGCACAGTGTTTGATGTGATGTGGTGCAGAGTCCCTGCGAGTTAGTTGTGTATGTACCTGCAGAAATTGCTTTGGCCTGCATATGTCATATATTTAGGCTTAATTTTCTGTTGTTTTTTTTTTTTCAGGGTCATTTTGCAGAGGCCAGTAAGGACCTGATGACATGAATCCAGAGATTTCCAGGTATGATGTAGCAGTTCAGTGAAGGTCCCGTTGAGCTTGAGCTTGATTTTCCCTTGTGATTTGCCCTTGTACCTTGAGCCTGCACTGATGTTTTTGAAGCCAGGCAGTGAATTGCACTGAGGAACTGGCATGGGGTAAAATCACCCCCAAGTAAAAAGGAAAAAAAAAGTTTGTTTCAACCTGAACCTTTTTCTCAGTCTGGTTCTTTGTGAAGCATCACTAATTTGTGTATGGAGCACAGGGTGGTGGCGGCAGCGAAGTGGGAGATGGTCAGGAACGGGTGGAGGCCAAGGGCCACTCTTTGATGACTCTGTTGGTTTACACTGGCTCTAAGTTATAAGGAACCTGTCTCAGCAGGGGGATCCTCACACTGGGAAGAGCAGCAGTTTCATTGTAAGGGCTGTAGTGGGTCTCTCCACCCACTGATATAATCTTGAAGGAAACACGTCTGTTTCTTTGGCCACTGTGGTTGCCTGTACTCCAGTCCTGGGCTTTGTTCAGGTGAAGGCAAGCTTAGAGGAAAGGAGATTATAGAATCTCAAAGGACTCACGTGCACAAGTCAAAACAAACAGTACATCTTGATTTTCTGTACTGTGGGGTGTTAATAACCTGTACTTCTTCTCTGAAATGCTGAAAATTGAGTCATTATCTCACAGCACTGTCTGTAAAATCAAATTTGTTTAAATTTAAACTCACTGGATGTATCCAGACACGATATGACATAACAAGTACATGCCAAAATCCAATGTACAGAGTGATGTGCAGTTTTGAACTGACTGCACTTTAGCAGTGAATTTGGAGCCTGTTGGTAAGAACAAAAGTGTCATAAGATTTCCAGAGTCAGGATTGCTTATTGTGCTCTGTGTTTTATCTCCTGCTTGTATTTCAAATGTCTGTTCCAGGTTTCTTCCCTGTAGGAGAAAAGCCATGGGGAAAAAGCAAAAGGGGAAACTAAAAAGTCTCTGTCTGATACAAGAACTTACTTAAAAATAGATTGCTCTTTAGAAAGTCAAAATTTTGTAATTATTTCCTACTAGTAATATTAATTAGCCTCATTCTTTAAGCATTAATAGAGTAATTGAACACTTCAGTGGAATACATCACGGGTTTATAATTTATAGCCCCATTTCATTGCAGTGCCACACTCTGGAGGTTGTGTGATAAAAGCTCCAGTCTACAGAGTTCCAGGAGCTGGAGTGACCCTGAGAGGAGGTGCCCAGGAGAGTCTGCCCGGAGTGGGGGCACTGCCCCTGCCCAGCAGCATGGCCAGGGCATGCCCAGCACAGGCTCTGGGTCTGCCCTGTCGGGGCAGCAGGTCCTGGAGCCAAAGCCCAGCCCAGGGTGGGCTCTGCTGCAAAGGTGCCCTGAAGGGCTCCGGGGTGCAGGGCATTGCTCTCCACTGGAGCCATCCTGGCCATGCAAGGACCAGGCTGAGCTCCTCTCCTTGGGCCTGCCCTGCACTCATGCTGTGGCTCAGTGCTCCTGTCCCACACGCTGACCTTCTGGCTGTGGGCTGTGTTCCACCTTAACCAGGTGTCTGCAGGTCTCTGTTCCACATCCTTGTCCACCACCCTTATTCAAGTAAAGGTTTGCATTTTATTGTGGGTTCACTTTTAGTGTATCTGTATTGAGGGTTTCATGTTTAGTCTGCTGGCATTCCATGGCAGGTTCTTCTTAAGTTAAAAGGAAAAAAATGTCCTTGTTTTCCCAGTTTTGAAAATCCACTGAAGACTGTTTGTTGGGCATAATTTTTGTGGTGTATTCATCTTTACTGAGGAGTACACCTCAGCATGTTTGTCCAGAATTACACAGCAATGTCAAGAATCCAGTGCCTGTTTCCCACTCATTTTCCAGTATGTTTTAGTTTTAATTAATTCAAAAGTAGCTTTCATTTGGAAAATATAGGAAATACATTCAAAGAGGACCAACTGCAGTAATTCCATTAACTTTGAGATTGATTCAGCTTTTTCCAACAATGTTTTTGATAACAACTAGTTTCCTTGTTTTATAAGTTCATTCTTAAAATAAAAAAAAATTCTTCAAATACTTTGCTTTGTGAGGTTGCTGCACAGGTGGCCACAGGTATGGCATACGCCTTCCAACCCAACAACTGCCAAGGCTTCGAATCAAAACAGATAGGGAAAAATAAATTGTGAATGAGATAAACTATAGGCTGTGTTCAGATTTACTGTTTTTTTAATAGGCAGCGTTATTTTTACTCCTGGGGTACTGTAAGAGCTTTTGGGGCAATGGCTTCCTTAGTGCTCATCTGCCTGTCTTCATACATATGTGAAAGATCTTTCTGCAGGGTTTGAAAGACGATTTGTCAGAGTTTGTATTTAATGTTTTCAAAGACAATAACAGAGGAATTTTTCTATTTAGAGATGATACTGAAGTAAAAGCATGAAAGCAGAATTCCCAAAATAATAATTTCTGTGTGACTTTTCTTGTAAAGTTATTTGTGGTGAATTGAAGCAAGGAGACGGTGACCCTTCATATCTGTATTTTAAAAATAACCCCTGAGCTCAGCCAGGATGAATCAGGGCAGTGCTGCAGGAGCAGGAGGTGCTGACAGTGTGTCAGGGGAGCCAAATGGCTGGGGCTGGCCCTGGCTGTGCTCGGGGCTGTGTCTACCTCTCCGTGGATCGAGTGGCTCAGGCAGGGCAGAACTGCTGGCTGCACTGGAGAGAAATCAGTGTCTGCACTGGAGAGAAATCAGTGTCTGCACTGCAGAGGGATTGGCCCAGTGCGGAATAAATGTGGAGTCAGAGTTTGCTCTTAGATCCTCTCAGTCCTGCAGCAAGTGCAGGGACTCCTCAGCAGCAGAGCAGGAGAGGAATCCAGACTGAGGAGTGACCGTGTTCCTCAGGAGAAGACCAAGCCGTGGGCTGAGCTCTCTGAATTGTGTGGGGTAGACTTCAGCTGGCCTGAAGTCTCTGTGGAATAGTTGGACTATGGTAGGAACCTTCTGCACACGTCAGGGTGATATGCATGGAAGGAAAGCTGTAACACCTGGAACAGAAACCCAGTTTCTAAGGTGATGAGTCATGTTTACTGACATGCGTGGTTTGTGTGTCCAATTAGGAATTATTTATGTGTAGAGAAACCAATGGTCCTTGGACATGTGTCCAGACTCAGGTCTATAAGAATTGCAGCCTCTGATACAGTAAAGTTCCTGTTTTTGGAACAAGATGATGTCGTTTCTTTGACCTGCCTCTAACTTCACGACGACACTGAATAAACGCTGCCTGCGTCCCATGGGATCGCTCCTTGAAATGGTCTCATTGTAGGTTTGATTGGGCCATCCCATAATGCCAGGATGGCTGGATAAATAGCACAGTGTGGTTGCAGCCTTCAGATCCTACCAGGGACTACACCATCCTATAGTGATTTGTTTATGCAATAGGTGAAGCTCTGCTGGAGGCGGGTTCTCCTCATGTTGGGCACCACTCCAGCAAAGAACAGAGGACAATGCCTGCGGAAAGAACTGCAGTTTTGCATTCTGCTTTTCAAGCTATCCATAATATAGGACTTCTAAGTAATCTGTGCTAATGAAGAATAATTCATATTCAGATTTGTATTTAAATGACCATCATCATGTGATAGATTGTATTACTCATTAAGCAGTAATGCCTGTGAAAAGTGCGTCTCAATTCTTTTCATCCTGGAGGAGAAATCTTTGGATCTGTTTCTGTCTCTTTCTCAATGTTTTTTGCTTTAGCAGTAATGTTGGGAATGTAGATGTTGTTCTCAGATAAGGTTTTAAGTTTTGTGTTTTGAAATGAGAAATCATGAGAACACATACTACGTTTTGAAGTAGGAGTATCACTTAAAAGAATCTTCATTTTAGACTAATTGATTTGTTTTTTTTCCTAAGCTTTGGAACAGCCTGGGGAGTTTGTGGGAACAAATACTTGGGAAACTGATGGAACTGTTGATATTGAAATTTAAAGCCAGCTCATACTGAGTAATTGAAACCTGTGAGTTTCCTGCATGAGAGAGGAGAGTGAGGACTGTGTGAAAAGTCATTCTCTGCATGTGTAGGTGCACTGCATTGTAATACAGGATGCCTCCCTCAGCTCCAGGCAACAGACTATTCCCAAGTAATAGATAAGCATTTTTCTAATATATGTTGGCATTCGGAGTGATCCAATTCCACGTGGCTGTTTCATCTTTGAGAGATCTGTAAGGCAGGGTCTGAGGTTGCACCCATCTGTCCCCTTGTCCTCCTTCTTTCTTACAGTAGGTTCTGTCCCTGTGACCCACGATGGGTTCAGGAGGTCGGTGCTTCACTCAGTGGGTGCCCCCAGGTGCTGCTGTGGTGAATCAGCAAATCCACCTTGGGGGAATGGCCCGTTTGTGGGAGAAAGACGGGCAAGAGAGCTTGACTCACTGTAGGGCTTGACTGCACAAATAAGGAGCAATAGTGGAACTTGGGACTGTGGGAAGCAGGAATTTTGGGTGAAACTCGGGCTGAAGAGCTCCCGAGGGCTGCTACAAACTGCAGAACCAAGCAAGTGGCTGGAGGTGGCAGGAGGGAAGAGGAGGAGCTCTCCTGGAAGACCAGAAAAGCTTGCCAAGGGTGTTTCTTAGAGGGCAGGTTAGGAGAGGGCCAACAGACCAGAACAGCACAACTAGCCAGGGATATTTATGCTTCAAAAGGCTGGAGAATCAGGTAATGCACTGGACAAGCTTGTGAAAAAGAGGCTTTATTGAGAGCTGTGTGGTATTTTAATGTGACGTGAGTATGGCTTGGATGCTGGAACTTACAATCTCCTTTTTATTATTCCCAGTTTATAAGTTAGAATTAAATTTTTTGAGGCATGGTATGTGATTGTGGAGTAACAGAGTGAGTGACACTCAGTTGAGCAATTTCAGTTGGCAGCAGAAAAAAATATCTGGGATGTGTATTGGCTTGAAAGATCTGGGCAAATATTTTCTGTTTCTTCAGTGTGTGAACCTCCATGCACAGAACTGGATTGTAAGGCCAGAACTTGCCTTTGGAAGAGTTTCTGGCAGAGTTATTACTACCCAGGCTTAAAGTTTTGGGCCAGATTCAGTGTGTACTCTCACAGTATGTGATTCCATTTTGTATCTTACTCCTTCCAAAGTCTGTGAAAAGGCTTCTATTGGTGCATGAACTGCTTGTTGGGACATTCTTTGGTGATAACAAACATTTCTGTTTAGAGGCTCTTTGGCAGTTTTTACTGTCTCTTAACTCAGATTGAAGGTCGTGGTCTCACTAAGACTGCCTGGCTCTTGCTTTGTTTGGTACCAATGAATTCAGAGAAGGAAGAGGTGAGCAGTTCTGGGAGATGTAAACTCCCTCTTGATTCTTTGTGTGATCTTCCAACCTGAATTCTTAGCTTGCCATTGCCTGAGGCCAATAACTTGATTTTCTTCCTCAGTTCTATCAAATGATGTCAGACAGTGACTGCTGTTTCTACAGTGAGACTGGGGGAAATAGCAGGCATTAGGAGAAAGAATAAAGGAAAAAATGCAGAGAAATTAATTAATTTGTGTTTTATAGGTGCCTCCTTCTTACTTTTTACATTTGTACTCTCGAGGACATACGTGTGCCTTTGTGTTGTGTGGAAATGTTCTCACTGGTGCTTTGGGTGCCTCCACTGCCTTCCTTGGACACCGGTGGTGTCTGATGTCCTCACTAAGCCCTAGGATGGGCTGTAGCTTTTTCCACAGTGATGGTAGAACATGGTGTTCCTGGGCCTTACCAAAACAAACGGCACGTGGTCTCCAGTGGGGTTTTGTTGAAATTTCTTTTGTTGTTTGTACAGTTAATGTTCGGTAGCAGAATACGGATTGTTCCCAAGAGTGAGGACAGGTTTGTGTTACCTCACCC
Source organism: Grallaria varia (assembly GCA_013396735.1). Classification (NCBI taxonomy): domain Eukaryota; kingdom Metazoa; phylum Chordata; class Aves; order Passeriformes; family Formicariidae; genus Grallaria; species Grallaria varia. Next base: position 25,147 of record VWZG01008242.1, read on the forward strand.
TGCCCTGGAAGTAACACAGGAATGTTACCTTGTTCAGTAACAAAGCCATTGACTAAGTGCCAGCCAGACAGCAAAGGTCTTTAACTTTTGTCTGTGTTGCTTTTGTCCTACTGGCTTAGTACAGCACTTTATTTTTGAGACTAGCTTAACAGGGGCTGCAGTTCAGCCCAGGTTTCTTCTCCCTTAGTAAGGAAGCATCTCCAGATTCCTGGAGAGGGAATACTGAAGAAACAGTCATGATATTTCAAAATGTGAATGTAAGTTCTTGGGGCTTCTTTAAATTTCAGGAGAAATTTGGGGATCTGCTTGGAGGATCTCCTTGGAGACTCTCCTGGCAGGCAAAGGGGGCCAAACAACTGGCTGATCTTCCAGTTCAGCCTCCTGCAAGCCTGTGTAGTCCATCCCAACGTGCAGGAAGGCAAACAGAAATGGTAGAAGGCCAGTGGGGATGAACATGAAACTCTTATTTGAGTTTAAACACAGAAAGGAAACATCAGGAAGGTGGAAGCAGGATGGGTGGACAAGAGGCACATGGAAGCGTTGACTGGGCATGGAATGATGCGGATGGGAAAGGCAAAGCTCAGCTGGAGTGAGGGATGTGGAAGTACAGAAGGGCTTTGGAAAGTGCATTGGTGGCAAGGGGGAAGCCCAAAACAATTTGGGCTCACTGCTCTGAGGATCTCCCGGCCAAGGACAGGGAAGCCAGAGGTGTCAGTGCCTTTGCTGGCCTTGTTTTGAACTTGTTCCACCTGAGCAAAACCAGGGAGTTGTGCCCGTCCCCCTCGGGGGGGGGATGACGGAATGGGAAGAGCTGATTGATTTGCATTGTGACGTGGGTGAGTGACATCATCAGAGGGCTGTGCTCAGGAGTGACATCACCAGCTGAGGGCTGTGCTGAGGAGTGACATCAGCTCAGTAACGACAACAGCTGAGGGCTGTGCCGAGGAGTGACATCAGCTCAGGAGTGACATCAGCTCAGGAGTGACATCAGCTGAGGGCTGTGCCAAGGAGTGACATCAGCTCGGGAGTGACATCAGCTCAGGAGTGACATCAGCTGAGGGCTGTGCTGAGAAGTGACATCAGCTCAGGAGTGACATCAGCTGAGGGCTGTGCCGAGGAGTGACATCAGCTCGGGAGTGACATCAGCTCAGGAGTGACATCAGCTGAGGGCTGTGCTGAGGAGTGACATCAGCTCGGGAGTGACATCAGCTCAGGAGTGACATCAGCTGAGGGCTGTGCTGAGAAGTGACATCAGCTCAGGAGTGACATCAGCTGAGGGCTGTGCCGAGGAGTGACATCAGCTCGGGAGTGACATCAGCTCAGGAGTGACATCAGCTGAGGGCTGTGCTGAGGAGTGACATCAGCTCGGGAGTGACATCAGCTCAGGAGTGACATCAGCTGAGGGCTGTGCTGAGAAGTGACATCAGCTCAGGAGTGACATCAGCTGAGGGCTGTGCCGAGGAGTGACATCAGCTCGGGAGTGACATCAGCTCAGGAGTGACATCAGCTGAGGGCTGTGCTGAGGAGTGACATCAGCTCAGGAGTGACATCAGCTGAGGGCTGTGCCGAGGAGTGACATCAGCTCAGGAGTGACATCAGCTCAGGAGTGACATCAGCTGAGGGCTGTGCTGAGAAGTGACATCAGCTCAGCAGTGACATCAGCAGAGGGTTGTGCTAAGGAGTGACATCTGCTCAGGAGTGACATCAGCTGAGGGCTGTGCTAAGGAGTGACATCATCAGCAGAGGGCTGTGCTGAGGAGTGACAGCTCAGGAGTGACATCAGCTGAGGGCTGTGCTGAGGAGTGACATCAGCTCAGGAGTGACATCATCAGCAGAGGGCTGTGCTGGTCACAGCTGGCAGTGTGCTCAGCAGTGACATCATCAGCAGAGGGCTGCGCTGAGGAGTGACATCAGCAGCAGAGGGCTGTGCTGTGGGTCACAGCTGGCAGTGTGCTCAGCAGTGACATCAGCTCAGCAGTGACATCATCAGCAGAGGGCTGTGCTGTGGGTCGCAGCTGGCAGTGTGCTCAGCAGTGACATCAGCTCAGCAGTGACATCATCAGCAGAGGGCTGTGCTGTGGGTCGCAGCTGGCAGTGTGCTCAGGAGCTGGGCTCACAGCAGGCGGAGCAGCCCAGCGAGCAGGGAGCTGGCGAGTGGAGGAGCTCCAGGTAGGGGAATTAGGGTGGAATTCATGCTGGCTAAGGGAGATGTTCTTTGCAGATCTAGGTAAGCAAGTTTGTCTGCTTGCTGAACTTCTTTTTGCAGTTTCTAGTGTTTGTTTGGGCGTTTTATGGTTTTTCTTGAGCAAAGCTCTCCCGAAAGGCTGCCTGTGTGGTAATCATTGCCTTTGAAAAGAGCAGCACAGGACCAGCAAAATGAGTTTATTCTCGGGCAGGAGTGCAATTCTTTGATAGGAAATGTCAGTTGGTAGATCTAAGTGAGGAGAACATCTGCAAGCTCCAGAGTTGAGATTAACTGGCAGGTTAATGTGGTCAAACAAGGCTGCCCAGATCATTTCAAATTTTCAGCTCTCTTCCAAAGAAGAGGATGGGGAGAACAAAGTCTGGGTGAGGAGGGTGAGCCTGGAGAACACAGTGTTGGTGATTATGAAGGGAAGGAGATTGTGGTTTTGTTTCTTTCACTACTAGTCAGAGTTTAAAGACAGTCTTATTTCATGCAGAAACAGATGGAGATTCTGCCAGAAGATGTGGTTTTAGGGAAAAGGGCATGTAGAGTCAAAAGAGAATGAGTTGAGGGACACAGGAGAAATAAAGCAGAATTAGCTGCAGGTAAAAAGAGATTAATAGTGAGATCTGTCCATGTGATTAGAGATTCTGCATCAGTTATAGCCCGAGCAAGCACTTTTGTAATCATCTGCAAAGAAAGTTCAATGAAATGGAGGTGTAGGGGGTGGTGGGTTCTGTAGGAATGTTACTTTGACAGGATGGGGACGCGTGCCAGGAGAGTTAAGGTCCGTGGGTTGTTCATGAACTGGAACTGTAAGGAAAGGTTGAAATATTTTTTTTATTCCCATGGGAGGACTTTCTTAGAGAGGCATTTTTCTTAACTGATAACTTTCAGCTGGGTCTCTTGGACACTGTCCGTCCATGGTTAAATTTGCAGGATAAGAAAAGCCTTAAAATGGTGAAGAACCAAGAGAGGGACAGGAAAGGAGAAGGATCTCAGGCAAGGGAAGCGTTACAGATAAGGTGTTATCACAAGGTAGGTGTGACGCCAGAATGGCTAACAGAGATGAGGAAATGGAAATGAACATATCAAAGCGAAAGTCAAATTTGAAAACCTTAGTGTGTTCCCCTCAGGCAGAAGACTAATCTCTGTCTCGGTATGCTGAAAATAATGACGCATGTAATTAAGAATTTTGGAACAAAGATTTTTTTATCTGTAAGTTTTACCAAATCTTTGATGACGATACTTGATATACATTAGAAAAAAATGTATGAAAGACTTAGAAGAAGAAAAAAAAGGAAAAGAAAAAAGAATTATCCAAGCAACTATAATCCTGGTATGTTTAATGTTTTACAAAACAAAACAAACAAAAAAAAATAAAACCCTTGGAGATGGAGATTAGGAGATTAAATATAATATGGATGTTCAAAAGATAGCCTGTGCCATGTTAATCAGGGCTTTATTTGTTAAAATTATTTATTTCGGCATTAAAGAGGTGCATTAAGCTTCATGTCTGAACTAGTCTGAACTCTTGGCTGGCTGTAACAGGTAGTTTTAGTTGAAGACCTGAGGATTATGGGAATTATCAAATAGATAAGAAATTGCCTAGAAATTGTTTATCAAGAGAGAATCTACCCATGGAGGTTTTGGCTAATTGATCTCTCAGCAAAATAAGCTAAAGGTTCAAATGTATAATAGGCAGTAGGAACCCAAATTCAGGCTGCGTGGACCACAGTAGGACTGGAACACAATGGCTCTTCCAATCTGAAATAACAGAAACCTTTATAACTATACACAGGACTCTGTTTCTTCACCCCAGCTGCTTCTCAGGCAAATAGGACAAGCCTCTCCATTTTGGTCTGCAGCATATGAAGACTGAAGGGGATTTTTTGGTTTTAATTAGCCTTAGCCCCATGGAAAAATAAAGCAACTTGGCTGGAGAAGCAGAGTAACTGCATCTTTGTGGTTGTGTGCTTCCACATTAGGGAGTGATTTCCCCTGTGGTGCTGGTGGCTGATCATGCCCTGGGCGAACTGGCTGTGCCAGGGGAGCCTCTGCAGGAATCCCTGCGCTGCCCTGGCGGCGAGTCCTGACCCTGGTGCTGCACTTCACATAGAAGATGTGGCAGACCCGAAGGGCCTGGCCCGGAGCCACAGTGGGGATGTTTGTGCCTGTGCCACGGCTCTCCCACAGACCTGTATCACCCACCTGCAGGCAAAGGACCACGTCTGCTGCCATTGAGCACTCAAAGGCCTTTGTAGCCAGCTCGTTCCAAGGCTGGTGAGCCCTTTCACTCTCTGTTTTGTCTCCACCCTTACCTGCTGTATTCACATATGTAAATTGACATGAGCATTTGCGTACTTATATATTAATGTTTAGCCTGGGAACGGAGTCTGTAGGTGCAGCAGCAGGATAACTCTTTGAAGATGTGAGCTGCAGCCAACGCTTTCTGGGTAGACCTGCTCAGCCGTTCTACCTGTGAGACAGGGAGTAACCTCTTCAGCTGGATGCTGGACTCCCTTTCAAACAGTTCTGCTTCCAAAGCGAAACCAAATGTAAACCCGGCCCTGAGGGATTAACTGCAGTGGTGTGCTGTGGCCCAGGGTCCAGGGAGCCCTGCAGTGCTGCTCTGCTGCAGGCACTGTGGGTGCAGCAATCCCTGCCCTCCTTGGGGCTCTGCAAGGAGCTGGACAGCAGAGACCATTGTAATGCCCAGGATTCAGGTAAAACTGCCAAGTTTGAAAAACAAAACGAGAAAACAGAGCAATGTCAGGAAAGGCAATATTTAACAAAGTAAATACAGTGGACAGGGCTGCTGAGCTGCACAGAGTCCAGTTGCTTCAAGACCTTTTGCTGTGTCACCTCAAGGGAGGTTCCACACTGTGCCTCCCTTTGCTGTGCTATGGGCTCAGCAGGCACTGAAGGCTTGTCCCCCCTGTCCCCAGGACAGAGCCATGATACTTCTCTGTTCTTCCTTTCATTCTTGTATGTGTATTCTACAAGCAACTCAATGCTGTTCTTCCATCATTTACTATTTAGTTTGCAGTTTGTGATGTCCTTATGTCGATCCGGTCAGTGTTTCCCATAGCTGTGTTTTTCCTCTGCTCTTGCCAAACTCTTTTTGGTGGAGTGTCTTCTCTGTTACAGCTGCATTCAGAGCTGAAGGGCTTTGTCCTGTGCACTGTCACAAAGCTACAACAGCACAGGATATGTGCTCTGTGAGGCATAAAGAGCTTCTGAGAAGAAATGGTCCCACTTACACTTTTCTGTGGGTGTTCAAAGAGCTTTTTAGGCATATCATTGCCTTCAGCTCTCCAGCAGCCTTGACTCAAGAACTTGACCTGTGTAAATTGCAAAAGATATACAAGTTGCTTCATATTGTACCCTTTTTTGTATTTTTTGCAATGTGTAAAGACAACCACAAAGATGAAGAGATATTCCAGGAGGGTGATCCTGACCATGTGTATTTTGCACAGGAGAGTAGATGAGATAATGACTGTTTGCTTCCTTAGCACTTTGAATCTATATTATTCCCCCTAAGCAAATTGGAAGACCTATTCTCCCACGGGGAGCCCTCAGTGGAGATCAGCTGCCGTCCTCCACCGAGTGATTTTTGGTGTTGTTGCCAGGCATACACAGTTCTGTGGGGGGAATGCTGGCTCGTGTAGCACCAAATCTGGCATTGCCCATCATTCCTGCTGTCTGCGCAGTGGGAGAACCCACAGAAGGGATGTGTTCTGAGGAGGGGAGGCAGGAGGAAGTGTGATTTCCCTCTGGAGTTCTCCTGGGTATTCCCGATACTTTTCTGACTGGAGATGAGATTTTAATAACAAAGAGTTTACCAATATTTTTGGAGTTTGGTGTCTTTCATGCCTGTAAAATTCTTTGTAATTCAGACACATCACTTTAATTATCTGGCTTTTCTGAGCTGGTATCCAGTACCTGTCTGAGTTGCACAGGCTGTTTTGGTGTGGTATCACCACACTCCTTCATGACAGGGTGTTGAATTCAGCGTAGGCTGGGCTCATACAATTTGCTTCTACACAGACACTTTCTGCTCTAAAAATGTAGAATTTTATGCAGAAACCTGCATTGGCACAGACTGCAGGAGGTTTGGGGACATCCTGAAGACGTGGTTCAGGGAGGCTCGTGGGACTGAGGTAGCCACACTGTCCCATGGGCCCGGGGCTGTACCACCCCCATGGAGCTGTGCTGGTGAGCAGCGTGTTTGCTTGGTGAGCACCGTGTTTGGTGAGCAGCACGTTTGGTGAGCACCGTGTTTGGTGAGCGGCGTGTTTGGTGAGCAGCACGTTTGGTGAGCACCGTGTTTGGTGAGCACCGTGTTTGGTGAGCAGCACGTTTGGTGAGCACCGTGTTTGGTGAGCACCGTGTTTGGTGAGCACCGTGTTTGGTGAGCAGCATGTTTGGTGAGCAGCATGTTTGGTGAGCACTGTGTTTGGGGAGCAGCACGTTTGGTGAGCACCGTGTTTGTTGAGCAATCTGAAAAGCTTTTTGTGGCGTGGGTATTTGTGTGCTTCAGCGAGCCCTGTCACTGACCATCATGGTCCTGCCTTCAGGTGTCTTTGCTGATGCACCAAAGGTGAGATGAGAAGGGAACTGGCATTGAAGGGTCCTCCAGCCCTGCCAGAGGGACAGAAGACAGGTAGTGGGTAGGAGATGTTCCCACCTCCAAACAGCCTTGGTGGGGACAGGGAGGTTGTACTCGAGGCCCCAGAGAGTTGTAGGGACTCAAGACTTGGCAGGCAATTCAAAAACTGTTGCATCCTGATTCTCAGGCTCTTGAAACAGGATTTGAAGAGTTTATAAACTTTGTTTATCTTCATTTTATGTGCCAGTAATTTTTGTCCAGGCATTGTACTGGACAGAGAGCCAGCAGAAGGAATGAAGAGCAGCCTGGAAGTGGAAGCAATACAGCACTTTGCAGAGGCCCAGAAGTTACACCAGAAAGAAAATTTCATGGTTATTGTTGAACTGAACTCTGGTAAAAGACCTGGATGTTCTTTTCAGTGCTAGTGAAGCCTTAGTGCTGCTTCTTTGGGTTGCAGTACTTCAGTATATCACACTCTTGATTTTTAGGAGGTGTTTTTATGTTGTGGATTTTGGTATGAAAAGCTGAAATTAGACAGTGCACAGAGGAGGAGAAAAAATCATTTTTCATGAGGTGGTTTTCCTTTTTCTTTGGGGAAAAATGGAAAATATTTTCCTGCTTTCTGTGTATGATATGTGTTTTTCTCTAAGTGATCAGAAAGTTTGTGTCCACTTGCTATCAATTATACGTATTTTTGTAGGCAGCTTTGTCATGACACTGAATTGGCTGTGCATGCACCAGGAGAAATGAATCCAATTTGAAGAAATAGAATCCTGTTCTGCCCTGTTGTAGTTAGATCAAAAGACACATTGAGATGAATAGTAAAGTCCAAATCAAGAAAAGATGTTATTCCTTGTGGTGCCTGAAGGGAGCCTATAAGAAAGATGGCGAGAGACTTTTTGCAAGGGCCTGTAATGACAGGACAAGAGGGAATGGCTTCAAACTGAGAGAGGGTATGTCTGGATTAGATATTAGGAAGAAATATTTCCTTGTGAGGGTGGGCAGGCCCTGGCACAGGGTGCCCAGAGCAGCTGTGGCTGCCCCATCCCTGGAAGTGTCCAAGGCCAGGTTGGAAGGGCCTTGGAGCATCAGAGATGAGCTTCAGGGGCACTTCCAACCAGAGCCATTCTGTGATTCTATGGTTATAATGGAGACAATATCCCTCAGACTCTTAAAAATTCTGAAATATGGCAGATCTTCAGTTTAACTAACAGAGAAACTGCATTTGAATTAAAGATATCTTTAGAATCAAAGACCAATTCATTTTTGATTTGTTAGGCAGTTCTCCTTGGAGAAAATGGGCCAGGTCTTGGGACCTTTCTTGGAGAGAAGCTTTATGATACTTGGGTCAGACACTTCAACTGTGTGCTTTTTCCTTTGGTTTCCCAAGGTAACATTTCCAGTTCTGATGATCTCGTGGGGCATCTCATCCCCTTTTCCTTCTTCTGTGCCCACACAGAGTCTGTTTGACTTCAGAGTTTGTGTTTGGGATGTTCATTGTTACTAGCTAAGGACGAGCAGCCTGTACTGGAGGGTGATGCAGCTCATGCTTGTGTAAGAGGCAGTTATCCAGCAACAGTATTTGTGTGTTGAATGCTTGTTCTTTATGCCGCTAAATTCGCTAATCATATGTGCAAGTCCCACCTTCAAGCATGGTCTTTAAAATTTCATTAAGAATCCAGTTTATCACCTTGCACAAAAATTCTTCTCTGGAAGTACTTTCCTTAATAATCCAAAGGAAAAGATTGATTTTTTTTTTTTTATTTCTTTTATAAGGTGAAGTCTCAGAATAATATTTATTACAGGGCATACGTACACACACATGCAGAGTGTGGAATTACAGTGTGTTCATTCATTCATGGCCAGGCTTCGTGAATGAAGTTTTGGGCAGGGCTCTCCCCACGCTTGCTGCAAGCCCACTGATGGCTAAAGAGGCCAGTGTGGGATGGGCAAGTCCGGTTGCAAAAGGCACAGCAGAAAGTCTCCATAGGCAGTGTTGGCCAGGCACGGCTCTTTCTGCGTTGTCTTTTCTCCTCCAGACTGATCCTGTGTGTGTTCTCAAAGGAATCAGCAGCGTTATGGATGGTGTGTCTCCATGGCTCCCAGTTGGAGGCCAGAGTGGACCATTGATGGTAGTCAATATGGCCCAGGCTGAGGTATTGTGTGTATATAGAAATACTGTGTGTATATAGAAATAAATAAACACAAAAGATCGAAACTAAAAAATAAGGTATGTACATGGAAAAGGAGAGCAGGCAGCCAGCCCCGGAGCAGACCTGCTGCATCCTCATTATACCAAGCTGTAGAAAGGAGCCTGTGAACCTGAGAAGCTGGAATATGAAGCTCTGTTGAATCCTGGGGCACTTATCTCCGTTTCAGCCCTTTTTGGTTCTGTGCCAGGAGTCAGCACTCTGCTGATAGGGATCTGTGAGCAGGTTGTCAGTCCCTTGGGCAGTGCTGGGTCCTGCAGCTCCTCGATGCACCTTCAGCTGGGGTGTGATCCCCGCTTGGCTCCGCCGGCTTGTGCCGACAGGTCGTGCTGTGTGTGAGCCCGTCCTCATTCCAGGCTGCTGTGTCTTCCCTCCAGGATGGCTCGCGCTCTGTATGAGTGGCTGTGGCAGCACGAGTTCTGGCTGCCCCCAGGAATCACCTGGGAGGACATGCAAGAGTCTGAAGATGTTCACTACCCTCAGCCTCGTGACCTTCTGCTCAGCTTCCCTTTTGCTCTAACCTTGGTCGTCCTTCGATGCGCCTTTGAAAGGTAAGTTGTTCAGTGCTGTTTGGGGTTTCTTAGGATAAAACGGGAGCAGTTTGGGTCCCAAAGCTGGCTTTACTGTCTGTGCCAGTGTGTGACTGAGGAGGTCTGCAGAAATCCGAGGTCACAAAATCTGCTGAGATACATTTTTCAGTTCCTTCTCTTCAGCCCTGTGTACTGGCTGAAGAAGTGTGTTGAATACAGAGCACAAACCCTACCTTAAGGTCTAATTACAAGCGATGTGACTTGCTACACTTCAAACAGTTCAGCCTGGACGAGGCTTTTGTGTTGGTTTTTGAAGGCAGAGGTGCTGGTTCGTGTGTGTTGCTCAGTGCTTGCTGTTCCTGGGTCCAGTGGAGCAGAATTCATGTTCAGACTACATGATGCTGTTAAGTCTCCTTTATCCTGGGTAATGGGGGTCTGTGGTATCACACCCGACAGACAAGGCAGAATGAGATGTGTCAGACTGGCCTGAGCCCTCTGCCCTCAGTGTCAGCCCCACACAGCCACACAGGGGGTGAGTGGCACTGTCACTGCTCTGGGCTCAGCAGTGTCACTGCCCTCCACTGCCATGGAGAGACATTTGTTGCTGCTCCCTCTGCCTTGACCCTTCAGTGCTGGGCTGACAGGATTCCTCATTGTCCTCTCCTTCTCCTGCCAGACCTGCCTTTGGGGCTGCTTCTACCAAAATCTGGGATGTGTTCCAGGGTCGGCACAAGAAGTTACTCTGACTCAAAGATCTTTCCAGCCAGAGTCATTTGAGTGTTTTACACATTACACTTCAGGACAGAAAGTTGGGGTTTATGGCATAGATATAGCAAGAAAACTCTGAGTTTCACAAAGGTCCTGAGCTGGTGCCATTGCTTTTTGCAGTTTGATCAGTAGTTAAAGTGGTCTGTGACACAGAATGATTTGCTGGTGGATAACTGAGGTTTACTGTGGTATTAACCATTGTCAAGACTGCAGAGCAAGCCCCCTTTTGTGATTTTGATTACATTTCAAAGTGGTTTTCAGTTTGTTCAATAACAAGTACTGTTAGCTGCTCTCTGAGGAAGTAATCTTCTGCAATAGTTTAGTCCAAATCTGCAGTGGTTTTAACTTTGGAAAGAGAGGGAAAATGAAAATTTAGAAAATTAGAAAATAATTCTATCATTCTATTATTCTTTTTTGAAAAGTGGCTGCACGAGAAAATAGAAGTAGACTTTTCTGTAGGCTAGAAAGGTTTTTATTCTGCAGATTCGCTGTGACACAGGGGCAGCTTGGAAAAGCTTATACAAGTTGAAATGATTCAGAACTCTCCTGTGACAATGTTTTTACACAAAAGTACTGGCTGTAATTTGGAGTGTTTTTTAAAAAAAAAAATGTGTGAATAATTCTTTAAATAATCATTTTAGGATGATGCAAAATTGGAATCCACATCTCGGCTTTTTAAACAACACATTTACTGTGCATTCCATAAATTCCATGGATTTTGTCCTGCACCTTCCTGGGGACATAGGCATCTTGGTTGCCTCTGCTGATGTGGGAACTGGTGTGCTCTAGGTAACCTCTGAAAGAGGAGTGAGTCCCATTTCTTCCTTGCTGCTGGGTGAGAAGGGCTGGATCCTGTACCCCTGCAGGCTCTGTGGGTCGGTGGCACGGATGTGTCTGCACAGGGGATGTCCTGCACTGACTGGAGGAGCCAAACTCGTGACAGGACACAAGGCAATGAGCACCAAAAGGAACATGGGATGCTCCATCTGAACATGTGAAAACTCTGTGTTTCACTGTGGTGGAGTGTTGGAGCAGGTTCTCCAGAGGGGGAATGGAGTCTCCATCTGTGGAGTTACACAACACTCAGATGGGCACAGCCCTTCAGGGCCCTGCTGGAGCAGCAGAGTTGGGCTGGGTGATCTCCAGAGGGCTCTTTCAGATCGATTCTGTGCTTCTGGGACTCTGCCCCTTTATTTGCCTTCCTCCTACCACACCACTCCCAGTCAATCTAAATATCTTTTCCATCTGCTTTTAGATGCCAATGGCCAGGTATAAAGACTGTTTCCTTTCTCATCCAAGTGCTGTCTCAGCTGGGAGTGTTTCCACAGGCCTGGTCCTACTCATTAATTTTAAAGCTGTTTTGATTCACAAACTTCATTAAATAAAAGCTGCATGTCACACCCTTAGAAAAAGATAATATCACAAGCACATTTTGCAGGTCCAGGAAACCTATAATCATAGCACTATTTTACCTATGCAAATTAGAAGCCAGTGTTCTGAGCTGTATTCTTGTTTGTCCTAACTCCAAAGTCTTTTATTTCAGCACGACTTTTCTCATTCTCAGTCACTACTTTTTCATGTCCAGTTCATCTTGGAGAAGAAAGGTCCTTCAGGGAAGGCAAGGTGTGAATCCAGCCCCTGGTTGCTCTGTTACCTTACCTGAACTGTGGCACTGGCCCTGTGCATTTAAAATAATTTCCACCAACTTGGAGTTTTGCAGAAGGAAAGGATGCATCTGTTATTTCTCATTCTCTCTGCAAAAAGCCTTGGCTGTGTCTCGTTGTACTTTTGCTCTGGGGTTCGAAAGCAGTGCATGTAAGTAGTAGAGAAGTTTGGGTTTGGTGGCTGGAGTTTGGCCTCTGGCAGTTTATTTTCCCCCCAGCCATTACTTGCAGCTCTGTGGTGGGAGCCAAGTGTTTCTCTTTCTGGGTAGCTCCTAATGGGACCTGCTTTGGGATTTTGGAATTGTTGTCATGTGTTCATGCCACTTAACTGTCAGAACTCCAAGAAAATACTCCAGGGGCAGGAGAAGTCCCGAGGATTTGCTGCAATCCTTCATCCAGCAACTGCATCAGTTGCTGTGCTGGGGCCAATGGTTTCATCCTCTTTTTTTGGGGGCATTAAAGCTGGGATAGAACCTGCTTCCTGGAGCGTAGATCTTCCTCTCCTTGGCACTGGGTGGCTGAAGTGGGGGAAACTGAGACAGCAACATCCTTCTGGGAGCAAACTCTGCTGTAGATTAGGGGGTGGTTGTGGGCAGAGGACCTGCAGTGGCTGGAGGTGGCCTGGGAGAGCTGAGGATGCTCTGGGGGCAGCCCTGGGGGAGAAGGAACAGCTCACAGGTGATGGAGCAGCTCTGCTGTGAGCCAGTTTGCACTGAGGGGGGTGGGAAAAGGTGGATTCAGTGCTGGAGAACAGGAGGCTCATTACACTGCAGTGCTGGCTGTGCCTCTGTAGGCAGGCTCTGGGGGAAGCAGGTAATGATGTCCTGAGAAAAGAGAGGACCTGGAGCTGGAGAACCTCCCCTGTTCCTTTGATGTTTGTGCTTGTCAATGGGAGACCTGTCCTATGCCATAACATGGAGCCTGATTCCAAGCACCTCTATACCTTAGCAGAACTTTGCCCTAGACATACACCTGCAAGGAGGGATGTCAGCTTCTCTTCTAGTTCTCTAATGTTTAAGGCCCTTTTCCATAAAAATCAAGGTCTTGGAGTGCTGTGATTCTGAAGGAATATTGCAAAGCAGTTTTTGCCTCTATGGATAGGAAAATGTGGAAACTGAAGTGCTTTGAGGGATAGTTAAAGCAGTTGAAAAACAGGATTTACATACAATTTTGGATTTGTCTGATTTTGGATTTGACCAGGGACTTTTGGGTGTTGGACAACTGAAAGCCAATGTCAGTGAATTTGAATCTACATTGTTCCCAAATTTCACTAGAAAGGGATTTTAGAAATATTTGGTCTCTTCTTAGGAAGGTGGTGGCAGGATGTGGGCCATGTGTTATACATTTAGAGAAAGGGGCACTGTTGATCTGCCAGGAGCAGATACTTGAACTCCGAACCTGAAGAAAGAAAGGACACAATTTTTGAGTGTTTTTATTTAGAAATGTATCTTTCTGAAATTCATTTTGCACAGAGACTTTTGCTGTTGTTCAGTAATCAGGAAGGATCTGAGAACAGCTTCCTGCTGGGTCTTCCAGCAGGGCTTTGTTTGAAGATGAGGGACACACGAGCCCTTCATTGAAACGGAGCTGTCTCAGTTTGGGCAGTAGCCCTGCAGTGGCTCAGGTCTTGCATCCAACAGAACAGTCAGTTGAACTGACCTGGAGCATTCTCATGGCAGCAAGAGAAGGCAGAGGCTGCTCCAGGAGCACACGGAGAGCCCCTGCCAAAGCAAAGCACGAGGCTAAAAGGGACTGTGCAGTTCAAAGCATAGAGGTTCAGTTTGCTGCTGTCACTGGTTCAGCATTTCCAAATACTAGAAGGTATTTGCAGATAAATTTAAAAAAAAAAAAAAGAAGAAAATAAATCCTCCAAAGTTACATTATTTCTGTTACGATGGTTGATTTATTGGGGGGTTCACGTCCTGATAACGGGGGGCTGTCCCTCCCTTACATTGGAAGGAGTTGTCCTCCCCCCATAGTCCCCCCCAAGGGCCCCCAGGGTGCCCCACAGAGAGACACGCAGAGACCACCAGAGAGGGAGCAGAGAGAGAGTTTATTACATGGGCAGAGGTGTTTATAACTTCTCGATGGATCGTAAAAATCCAATAGAAAACTGGGAATAACGACCAATTCCTATAAGGGTTAACTAAGGGCCAATAGGAAACTTTAAACACACTTCAAGGATACATTTTTCAGACCTAGCTAGGGAGATAAGGGTTGTCTCAAGGGATTTGGGGAAGAAGACACAGGGACTCAGGGAAAAACACAAAAACTCCATCTTAAACAATAGAAACAGCTTCAGTTTTTAAGGTATTCAGGTTAGCTTTTCTTCCTTCTTCACCAGCCCATTTCTCACAAGACTTTCTCCATTTCTGATATTGTTTGTTCCCTGCCACATTCTTGTATCTCCTGTGAACTCTGAAAGCCTCTGCAGGTGTGTACCTTTATTTTGCAAGCAGTTTGTGCCCCTTCATGACAAATCCATCTGGTTGCAACTTCAGCAGATTTTGCACAAGGCAGTTTGATCTGTGATTACTGAATAAAATGACTCGAGAACTTTGCCGTGTAAACTGAGGAGTGAGAGATGCTCACTGAGGGAGAAGGAGGCTGGTGATGAGAATCACCTTGCTGGCTGTACCCTGCAGAGGGGTACAGTTTAGTCCTCAGACCTTCTCCTTCTGTCTGATAAACTGCCGTGATGAGACCATCCCTGCCACCGAGATGATGTGTCTGTGATGTTGAAATCAGTACAAGCATCATCCTCTTAGGGCTGTGCTTGGCACAAGACTTAACTGAAAAACTGAGTCAGAGCATATGGCCAACATGTGCAAACGTCCCTTAGGAAGAGTTTCAGGCCTTGATTTCCCAATGATGTTCATAAAAGTAGGATTGGTCCCATAATTCATGGTTAAACTCAAAACCTCAACAACAAAGTAATTGTAACTTGGGTTACACCCTGTCTTTATCAACTGCAAGTGGCTTGTTTCTGTAAGTGAGATTTTGTGCCACAACCATAAGAAACCAGCAGGAAACTGAGAGAAGTCAGGGATTAAACAAAACTAAGAAACTGGTCAGGTTACTTTAAATAGTTTTTCAGTAAAATAAACTGGTTGGCAAGCTGCCTTGACACGTGACAGAAAGGCTCTCTGCTTTAATGTGTCTGGAAATTTTCAGACCTTTCAGTTCTCATTGTGGCCTGATAAGAAGCTGCAATTAGGTGATTTTCAAGAGCAGAACTTGATTACATCTTCCTCTTCAGAGTCACCTGTATCGAGTGCCTGATCTCTGAAACAGAAAGATCAGACCCACCTCAAGGACCTGCTTCATAAAAGAACCAAGACCTAGTGCAGAGCTTTAAGGTAGATCTTTTCCCAATTTCAGTGTAGTTCTGGGTGTCATTGAAATACTGTGTCATTGTTCTGGTCCAGTATCACTGTTATTAAACCTATCACTTGATACTGAACAAATCATATGATGTAATTAAAACATTTGTTGAGAGCAGTCAGAGCTAAACCCCCAGAGTTCTCAGCAATGGCAATATTCCTCTGCCACCCAGCAGCAGTGCCAGGGTACTGTTAATTTCACTGAAATTAGTCAATGCTTACACAGGGTTTTTGTGATAACTCTGAGTTTTGTTGTCAGCAAGCACGCTGAGCCCTGGCCCTTCTCTCACAGTAGTAACATACCATTTTCATTGGTCTTTGAATGTTTCTGTAGCCAGTGATGCCAAAGGAATTTCCCAGAGATGATGAAAAAGAACAACTGATACACAGGTAGATGGTTGGCTGTGCGAAAGGAAGCTGGACATGAGCTGTTGCACAAGTGAGCAAAATGTGCAATCATCTATCAGAAATTACAGCATTCCTTAAGGAAGGGGTTTGCTTATAAAATTTATTTTAATACCTTTTAGTTAAACTAAGAAATTATTTCTTGAAAAGAAAACTTCCAAGAGACCCTTCTGAAGGATGCTGGACCTGGAGTAGTCCCTAAGTGCATGTGTGTGTGGAGTATAAGCTCTGTGGCTGGCAGAGACCACACCAGATAACCACAGCCATAAATTTACCATAAAAATACTCTCTGAAACAACACCACAGCCTTGGCCATATTGACTACCATCAATGGTCTACTCTGGCCTCCAGTTGGGAGCCATGGAGACACACCATCCATAACGCTGCTGATTCCTTTGAGAACACACACAGGATCAGTCTGGAGGAGAAAAGACAATGCAGAAAGAACCGTGCCTGGCCAATATTGCCTATGGAGACTTTCTGCTGTGCCTTTTGCAACTGGCCTTGCCTATCTCACATCAGCCTCTTTAGCCATCAGTGGGCTTGCAGCAAGCGTGGGGAGAGCCCTTCCCAAATCTTTGTTTGCCTGGCCATGATGATGATGATGATGAGTTTCTGCAGCTTTCTTTATGCAAAGTAAAAAAAGATTAGAAAACGAAGTCTTGTTCTGTGTCATTCCGATATTCATTGAGTCATTCAGGGTAACTGAGCAGAGAACTTGGCTGGGCAGAGGAGTGCCCAGGCAGTGCCAGTGTGGGCTCAGCACTCGCTGCCTCTGCTCACCAGCCCCAGCCACCCGCAGCACCAGCTGCCAGTCCCAGTGACCCACTGGCCATACAGGGAAGCTATTATGCCTTGAGCATAAAAAAAAATGAACTTCAAAATACAGAGATAAGGCTTTCCAGAGATTTTTGTATGCTTCATGTTTAGCAACAGAGCTGAGAAGTGCTTATGGGCAGCCTGTCTGCTCCTCCTTCTGAGCAGACTGACTGTGTGCCAGTGGCAGTGTGTAAAAGGGAGCAATTAATAAGAACAGCTAATTCTTCAGAAATTCGAGTAAAATGCAGTCAATTTGGGTCTTTTTTTTTTTAAATGTTGTTTGCCAAGTTTCCTGTTTGTGCAGTATCCATGCAGGACCTCACTTCACACCTTTGGTGACAGTTTCCTCAGCTGTTTCGTGCTGCTGAGGCAGAGAAGAGTGTTAGCAGTGCAGGAGTTGA
Source organism: Grallaria varia (assembly GCA_013396735.1). Taxonomy (NCBI): domain Eukaryota; kingdom Metazoa; phylum Chordata; class Aves; order Passeriformes; family Formicariidae; genus Grallaria; species Grallaria varia. The sequence continues at coordinate 42,124 of VWZG01008242.1, forward strand.
ATTGTTGAGCACAGCAATTCTGTGAGCAGCTTTGTTACCGCTGGGTAACTAGTTTCTGTTTATGCAGGTTTCTTCTTTTTCATTGTTTCACTGCAGAAGGCTGAAGGTGCACAGCTACTGCAAACATCCATTCCATGTAAATAGCTTTCTAGTTGCCATGTCCTTATTTTGCAACTGTGTTTGACTTACATTAGGAAACATGAAGATAAGTTATTCCAGTGAAGATCAAGTGGCTTCCTGTTTCAGCTGGACACTTCTTCTGCATTAATACTACACCTCTGACAGAGCCTCCCTCTTTATCCTGAGCCAAGCCCTTACTTCAGGTGGATGCCATGATGTTCCATGTTCTGGACCAAGCAGGGAACAACATTTAGGCCTTGTCATCAGTGTGGTGCTCCCTGTCTGCTGAGAGCCAGCCAGAGACCTGCAGTAGGAGGTTCAGAGGATGACAAAGCAGGATATAGCATTTGCCAACCTCGTGTAATTGTGGATTTTACAGCCCAGAGCTCAGAGCAGTCGAATGCAAGTCCCACGGTCTCTGCTGGAAATTTGCATTTTTACCTGCTCTACATGATATTCACGTTTAGTTCCACATGTGGGAGGTACCTGTTGTGTGTTGCAATGTCAGAAATCACTGTTTTATATTTGGCTGAACCTTTATGTTTTTGTTTTGCAGAGCCATCGCCCTACCCCTCAGTACCAAACTGGGTGTGAGAGACAAGGAGAGACCAAAAGCTCAACCCAATCCCGTGCTGGAAACGTTCTACAGTATGTGCTGCAAGAACCCTGGAGAGGTGAGTCCCTTCTTCCTTTGCTTTCATGCTGATTTAACCATACAAAATCCCATTTGGAACCCTGAAGTTTGGTAATACCATTCATATTTGGAAGCTCAACAAAGCTGCAGGAGCCACTGTAGCACTGGTTACCTGAGACCAACCAGCCACGGGGTCCTCCTGCAGTGCCATCAGCTCCCAGTTCTGCTCCTGAAGACCTGGGAGGAAACTGTTCTCCCAAAGCAATTAGTGACAGCTCTGGTTCCCTCTCGTGGTTACCTTATCCACAGCACAAACTGCAACCCAGAGGGCTCCACCTGAGCATCAGTGACACTTTCTTGCTGGGAGGCTGACCAGGCATCAGAACAGGTTGCCCAGAAGAGGTTGTGCAGTTTCTATCCTTGGGGAAACTCAGCAGTGTCTGGACACGGTCCTGGACACCTGGTTCTGTTTGAGCTGGGGACGTTGGACTGGGTGACCTCCGTGTTCCCGTCCAACCTCAGCCATTCCGTGATGGCTTCTTTTCATATGTTGGCAAATCCTGTAAGAACTTAGTCCTGTCAGCTGCCTTGAGCTGACTCCCACAGTGCTAGTCCGTGCAGCTCAGCAGGTGTGTGTTGCTTGGTCTTCTAGACCTGCACTGGGTCATTCTGTTGCTGTGCAATCCTTGAGTTTGAGATTGGCCTTTTCGGGAAGGCAACGTCTTGGTCATCATCACAGGGGTTGTGAGGAGCATCAGAAACCTGCAAACACAACTGGCGGGCAGTTGTGCCCTGAGGTCTAAAAAGGGTGATCTCAAAGAAATTGGCAAGATAATCCAGAGTTATAATGCCTGCTGCTGAGGGGAAAAAACGCTGGCAGGATTGTGAATTTTCAGGCAGTATTAGGGTTTAAGCTTATCAATGAAGTCCCTGGGTGGTGACCATTGTGGTATGAAAAGGCCTGGCTTTGCCAGCAGGTTTCCCCCCAGCTCTCCCTGCACCCACATGGCACTGAGGCTGTACTTTTGTCCCAGTGTGACACTGGAGCGTGTCCTCCCCACGAGACTCTGACAGCAGAGAGAGGTGCAGCAGGAGTGGTGCTGCTGCCTGGCTCTCTCCACTCACCAGGTCCACCTCAGCCAGCCTGTTGGCTTCTTCCCTCTCCCACAGGCTCTCAAACACCTGCTTAGAGGCAGATTTTACTCGTGAGATTTTGCAGTTCTCAGCAGCCTTTCCTTGAGAGGTGTTCCACGTGATGGATCTGCTGGAGAACATAAGTTAGCATCTCCAGTTGTCTCTGTCACCAGTACACAGAGGTCACTAAGAGTCAAAAGCAGCACATCTGAAAATTGGTAATGAACGTATTTTTACACTACCTGCTCACACTGTGTAAGTCACTCTCACATGATACCATTAAGGTCAATGTATTCCATGAAAAACTATTGCTTTACTTAAAAAATAAGGCTATCCATGGTGACACTTTCAAATAGAAATATAAAACATGACAAATTTTTTTCATGTCACATGCCAAACTCTCAAGAGCCTTAGGACAAGAAGGAAGGTAATTGCAGGGTATCTGTGGGTAATTTATTGAAAAATTTTCCCTAAAAGGTTTACCACAACAGGAAAATATCTGATAGGAAAATGGTGTTGCCTCTGCTCGTGATGTCCATTGGGTTATTGTCTGATACTGAGTCAGAATGCTGAGAGGCATGACAAGATTTGATGCAGAACTTTAAAATATTATTTAAGCTGTAGTGTGTCTTTCTTGAAATGAAAGATTTAAGGGATTTGGTCCTTGAAGACAAGGTAAGGAAATAATTTGACAACAAGCTCATGTGAGGAGACAAGATCACTTTGAAAGTTGAAACTGGGGAAGCTCACATGAAAAATGAGACATTTCAACATTTGGCATTAACAGCCAATTGCTTAGAGGGGAATAGAAAGATTTACCCCTGACTGAGTTCTTTACACCAGAAACAGACAGCTTTTAGAAAGATGCCTTAGCCTGAACAGCTTTGGGCTTGCTGGGAGCCTCCAGCTGGGCTCCGTGGTGGGTCAGATGATGAGATATTGCCCCAGCTGACCTTTGAACCTGGGTCTGAGCCCTGCTGCCTCACCTCTTTTCTAGGGCCAGCTCATCAGTTTGTCCAAGCAATGTGACCTGCCAGTGAGGAAGGTGGAGAGGTGGTTCCGGCGCCGGCGGAACATGGACCGGCCCAGCCTGTCGAAGAAGTTCTGCGAGACCTGGTGAGCCATGAGCAGCCTGGAGGCCACAAGCAGCAGCTTTCCACTGCCTCCCATGCTGCCCTCCATCCCTGTGCAGAGAGACCCCAGCCCACTGCCCTCCATCCCTGTGCAGGGAGATCCCAGCCCACTGCCCTCCATCCCTGTGCAGAGAGATCCCACCCCACTGCCAGCCCTCCATCCCTGTGCAGGGAGATCCCACCCCACTGCCAGCCATCCATCCATCCCTGTGCAGGGAGATCCCAGCCCACTGCCAGCCCTCCATCCCTATCCAGGGAGGATCCTGGGTCTTCCTTGGCCCACTTGACTCTTCTGCAACTCTCTGCTCCTCCTCTCTAACCAAAACATTTCTTGCTTTTCCTCATTATTTTCAGCCCCAAGTCTCCTTTTGCTGCTGTCTCACCTTTGTTCCTTACCAGGCCCGTTTCTGACTTGGTCAGACTGGCATTTTGCTCTGGAACACAATTGTACCTAAAAAAGTCCCTTGTGTTTGCATCTTACTGCTTTGCTGCTCTTTCAGTGCCTAAAAACAAAAAGTCAGACTTTCTCTTGCTTTTCCCATGGCTTCCCTTTGCCTCTCTGCGAGCTGATCCCTTCTGCTGCACCTTTCCTGCAGCTCTTTAGCACACTGGCAGCGGGCTGGATTGGATTCTGCTCTCACTTGGCTTCAGCATCCTGAAAGTCACAAACCAGCACCCTTCCACAGGGCAGAAAAAAGGGATTTGTGTCAAAGCTTGTGTTTTGCCAAGAGCAAAAGTTGCCTTGGAAATAGCTGTGTGGAAACCCTGCTTGTTATGTGGAGGCACAAAACAAATCTCCCATCAGTCAGCTCTGTGAATGTCACTCCTGGCTCAGCTTTCCATAGAAAAGGAGGATTCTCCTCAGCTTGGTTGGAATGCTTTAAATATAAGTGGCTGTTCTGCTATTTGTATAAGGAAATGGGATCTCCCAGGAAAGCCACAGAAATGAAATAACTCATTAAATACCTGGAGTGCTATTCATGTATCTAAAAGTGGGTGTCCATAGGGTAGGCATCAACTTTGAGCTCATTCCCTTGTGCTCCATTTAGAACTCCACCTCTAATTCAACCCTCCTACCTAAAAAACCTAATTGAAAAGAGAAAAAAAAGATGTGTATTATTTATTTATAGTATTGCAGATAGTTACAGTCAGAAATATTTACAGACACTGTGGATAAGGAGTAGTAAAGCAAGGATGCTTTTTCTGCCTCCATCCAGATGAAACCTCAGCTCTCCCTGCCCTGCATGACTTGTAGTAAACAGTAAACAGTAAATCCTTTTCTTCCTCAGCTCACTGAGCCTGGTGTCCCTCAGCCTGCCCTCTGTCACCATGTGCAGTCTGTAGGCAGAATGTGTCTCTGAAGTGACAGAGCAGCTTTGTAGAGATTGTGTTTGTCTTGGAGCTCCTGGGCTTTCATTGATAGGTGGAGTCTCTCTCAAAATGCAGTTACGTCTGAATTGTTATAGAGATTTTTGGAAATTGAAGGACTGGTTTAGACAGTTTATTCATTTGATTTCCTGTGTTTAGTTTATTAATAACTTGTTTATTCTGTTGGGATGAAATTCCCCTCATTCCTTACTACGTGTCTCCATTGAGTGACCTGCCTCTGTCCACTGAACTTGGCAACAGTTAATATGGACTTCTGTGTGGGTTTAATGTGGGTAAATCTTTACCAGCTCCTCACTGAGGCCAAACATGACAGTAATTAATCACTTTGCGTGATAATGAATTTAGCATGCATGATCTCCAAAGGCCTAGGAAAGCGATTGGCATTGTTTGACTTTTACAAAGGCATCTGCTGCTGCTGGGAAGCTTTGGGATTATTCTCCGAGTTATTTCAGTCAGCAAGATTCTTATGTCTTCTGACATTTCCAAAGTAGGGAAATTGCTCTTTGTGAAGTCTGTGGAATGTGCTGGTAACATGCAAAGAGCTGCTCCTGTTCTGGGCACACCTTGAACATGTTAAGTTGTGTCTTGGGCTTAATTGTGTTGTTCCCTGAATGGGTGTGAGGATACAGATGCACAGACTCACAAACTTGCAGCTCGAGGGTTCATGGATGGAATTCTAATACACTTTGTTTTGTTTGTTTGTAGCTGGAGGTTTACATTTTACATCATTTCTTTCTTCACTGGGCTTGCTGTCCTGTATGATGTGAGTACACAAGCAACCACCTGCTTTTCTACCCAGCCAGTGCCTGCAAGAATGGCAGAGTTTGTTGTCAACCAGGTCTTTTCAGACCTTCTTCTAGAGGTTTTTCACCCAGGTCAGTGTCTATCCCCTGCACAGCATGTTTAGAAGACCACAGACATACTGGAGTGTGCTTATTTTGGGAACTCCAGCTCAGAACCAAGATGTTTCCTCTGCTTCTGTCAAAACAGAAGGCAATTGGGATTGTGTAAAAGTACTTTTCTGCAGGGTAGGAGATGGAACACTTGCCTGAGATGGAAGCTGCAGAGCCTGTTCATGTGTTGTATCCAATACCTGTTTAAGGTAAAAAACTCAGGGTTGCTTTGGACCATGAACTGCCATTTAGTAATTTTAGTTGTTAATTTTCCTTTCGGTACCCAAGGTTTGATCGGTTCAGGGTAATACCTCTGCCTTTTCCCTGATCTGATAAATAATGAATTTTCTTGATACAAATTGAATGGCCTCACCAGGCAGAAGAGGTAACAGAGCCCATGGGTGCACTGTAATCCCTGAGCTGGGACTGGGGGCACTGGCCATCCTCTGCCTGTGTTTTAAAGGTTCCCCTGACTCTTTTGCTGAATCTGCTTCCCTGGGTGAGCTGTACAAAAGTCTCATCCTGTCTGAGGGGTTAAGTGATGGAAAATGTGAGGTCCCAAGACAGCAGGTACAAACTGTTCTTGTAACCTCATTATTTCAACAATTGAAGGACTTTTAAACTTACACACCCTATCGAGTCAGGATTTAAGGTATTTTAGGAATATGAGGATTACAGGATGGGCAGGCAGAGGAGGGAAGGTGTCTGAATCCCAGAAGGCTGTTCTTTGGGGCCAGCTATTGAAGTCTGGTATGGATGACCTGCTTAGCATTGTACAAAAGCCCTGTGGCAACAGGGGGCAAAATCAGTCTTCTGCATGTTACTGACCTTTGTATGGATGAAATATCATGTTCATTTTTTGGTGAAACTCTTGTCTTTATTCAATACACATCTTCTGATTTTCACCAAAAAAAAGAGACCTCAGTCCTACAGACAGCACCTCTTGATCCTGGAGCAAATACTGTGTTATTCTGTTACCTAAATTGTGCCAAAATGACTACATTAAAAGGAAAGACAAAGAACTAACATGACAGGGCATACATGTATGTGAAATTTCCTTACTTTCGCATGCTTACTTAGTAACCTGAGTAGTGTGTTTTAACATGCATTTGTTTTGTGAAACGCCCTTCTAGCAAATGTTTAAATTCTGTATTAGTAGATTTAGACTGGCAAAAAAAAAACCTGCCCAAGGGTCAGCGAAACAGTTTGTAGCAAATGAAAGTTCTCTCTCAGTAGGCCACCAATAAACTTCTGTATTTGCTGAGAGTAGAAGAATGATGAAATTCAGGTATCTGAATTTCTAGCTTAGGAAACACCATAGTTTGTTTCATCGTTTTTCCTTTGTCCTTTCTGGTTCTGTATCACACATTTCTCTTGGTTCTGGACATTATTAGCTGTAAATTCTCCTCCCAACCCCTCTGCCAGTCAGCAGAGCCTGTATCTGCTCCTACTGACCCCTGCACCTGAAGGCACTGCCTCCTGCTTCCCCTGTGTCATGCAGCGAGAAGGAATGCTGCCCTCTTGCTTCTGCTTGATTCCTGGAGCCCTGTAGGGCCAAGAGGAAATTACCCTGCCAGGTGCAGCACCAGTGGCACAGGGTGTGTTCCATGCTGTGTGCCCTGACCCAGCCTGGGCACAGGCAGAACTCCTGGGGATTTAATTGTTGTCCTGAAAGTGTCTCAACTGCCAAGATCTAAACTGCCAATTTTCTATTGAATAGAGTAAGAACTTTTCAGAGGTTTCATTACTTGGCAAACTGCAGCGTGACTGCAAGCTGCAGCTGTTAGACAAAAAACACACAAATTTGCAGCCTCCTTTCTGCATTTCAGTGCTGTTGTCTAAACCACAGGGATCCTTAATGAAATAGTTGTAGGAATATTTTAAAATACTCAAAACAATCACCCTCACCTCCAACTTGCAGAAGACTGCAACCAGCTGGTAGAAGTCTTCCCTGAGATATTTTATTTGGAACTGGGCTAAACAATACATGAGATTTCAGCACAATTTGGAAATGTTACAAACAGTGTAAATCCTTGTAGTGGAAATCTCTTGGCAACTGAATTCCAGATAATGTGACCTGCTCTGCCTCTAATAAAATACAACAAACTCTGTGGTGGTAACCAACTAAAGGAGTTAGGCAGTTGATATAAAAAGAATTTCCCTGATATTCTCACATTCTTGTTGCATTTTTGTTGCAGAAGCCTTGGCTTTGGGACCATAGGGAGTGCTGGACGGGATATCCACAACAGGTGAGTCACACAAGAGAGAATATTGCTGTTGTAAATCTTGTATTGTGGTTCAGTATCTTTTGAAAGCCGTGTTATATTAGGGACAGAAAGAGGACACTGAATTAAATTCAAACTTACGTACCCTAAGAACTCAAAGCCAGACCCTCATCTGAGGAGAACATCTTTGTACCTGGTGTCAGTCTAAACCCAGGCAAGGGTGAGTCAGCAGAGCAGGAGGCTGCAGAAATAAAGGGAGAGCTCTGATCAGCTGAGCCAAGACACTGTAAATTGGGAATGATTCCGTGTTGTTCAGTTTGCAGAAGAGGCTGAGGCCTGAGAACGTGTCTGAAGAGAGAATAAAGACTTCAGGAGAGGTCTGCAGAGCAGAGGATGTGCTGTGAACATGGTGTGGGTCAGCTGTGCTGAGTCATGGCCACAGTGCTCCCCGGGGAGTTTGTTTCCCAGTGCAATGGGCAGAATGGCCAGGGGCAGTACAGCATTCCCACTGAGGTCAGAGAATGTTCTCTTACAGTTTCACAATGTTTATTGTGATTTTTTTTGACAACAGCACTGCAAGAAGCTGTCTGGTGAGTCGAGAAGTGTTACATCTCTTCCCATCCCAGGCCAGAACACCCTCAATGCAAAGTGCCAGAAGGACAGAGAATCTGCTCCTTGTTCATCAACACAAGGAGCAAAGATAGTAACCAAAAGTCAGGTCTTTTTCTGCCCAGCTGCCTCCCTTGCTATTCCCACTCCTGTTAATGTGAGAATTGGAAAGAAGTAGAGCAGGAGCCAATGCCTCCTCTGCCTTTGCCCTTAGGTTTTTATGTGCTCTAAATGCTGTAGAGAAGATGATAATGGCCTGTCCTGTAGCAGGAGCCTTCCTAAATCCCATCACTGTGGATGCCAGGGCAGACACCGTAAAGAGAACTAAATTTCATTAAAGTGAAAAATCTGATTGCAGCATTGGCAAAGGTTCCTCTGTCCTGTGAGAGCGGCTGATAAGTGTTTCTAGTAGGATACTGTCTCCTGTGTTAGCATGGAAGGAGCTCCCATGCATGGGATTTTACAGTACTGAAATGTCCTGGACAGGAAATAAAAGTTGTCATTAATTGAAGAGGAGGCTGTCACTACCAAGACAAAGTGAAGACTGCTTATGTTCCAGGGTTTTTTGTCTGACAGTCAAAGTTAGAGCAAGACCCCGCAACTGTATCTGGAGATTGCAAACCCATAAAGGGAAAAGTAATGCCCAATTATAACAGCGTGGGCCACAGGAAACATAACGGGACAAACAACTGAAAAACGAGGCAGTGTCTTTCAATCCACTGCTGCTCAAAGCCAGGAATTTTAGGGGCAAATCTGTAGTTCTGAGTAAATGTCGAACCATACAAACAGGTGGTGCCCGAATAGGAACGTAAGACTGAAAGGATCCCTTGGGTCCCTGTGTTTCCTGCTCTGGACACTTGCAGTGGGTCTTGCCAAAAACATTCTGAGCCTTCATAATGCCCTACTGTGTTTGGCTGGCCCTGGCTGGCCACAGTGTGCCCACCAGTCTGTCTCCCCTCTCCTCATCTGCAAAGTGGGGAGAAAATATAGCAAATATAGCAGAAGGCTCTTGAGATCAGGACAGGGAGAGAGCACTCCCTGGTTGCTGTCACAGGAAAAACAGGCTCTACTTGGGGAAAAACTAATTTAATTTATTACTATTCAAATAAGAGCAGGATAATGATAAATAAACCCACATTTTAAAAACACCTTCCCCCCATCCCTCCCTTCCTCCTGGGCTTAACTTCACTGCGTGTCCTCCACCACCTCCCCTGCAGTGGCACAGGCAGGTGGGCAGTGGGGTGGTGGTCCCTTCATCACACCTTGTCTCTGCTGCTCCTTCCTCCTCGTGCTCCTGCCCTGCTCCAGCTCGGGGTTTCTCCTGGGGCAGACCCTCCATGACCTTCTCCATGCCAGGTCCTTCCCACGGGGTGCATCCCTCAGGAGCACAACCTGTGTCACCACAGGCTGCCAGGGAACCTCAGCTCCTGCCCCTGGAGCTCCTCCTCCTCCTCCTGCACTGGCCTGGGTGTCTGCAGGGTTGTTGCTCTCCCACCTTCCCACTCCTCTCTCCACGCTGCTCTTGTCCATCAGTTTTTTTCCCTTCTTAAATACATTATCCCTGAGGTGCTGCTTCCATCACTGATGGATGGCCAGTGGCAGATCCATCTTGGATCTCTCTGGAGCTGGCTCTGTGGGACACAGGGAAGCTTCTGGCACCTTCTCACAGAGGCCATAGAATCATAGAATCATAGAATTGATTGGGTTGGAAAAGACCTCCGAGATCATCCCAAGTCCAACCCTTGGTCCAACTCCAGTCAGTTTACCAGATCATGGCACTCAGTGCCACGTCCAATCTCAGTTTAAAAACCATCAGGGATGGTGAATCCACCCCCTCTCTGGGCAGGCCATTCCAATGCCTGAGCACTCTCTCTGTAAAGAAGTTTTTTCTAATATCCAACATAAATTTCCCCTGGCAGAGCTGAAGCCCGTGCCCCCTTGTCCTATTGCTGAGTGCCTGGGAGAAGAGCCCAAGCCCCACCTGGCTATAACCTCCCTTCAGGGAGTTACAGAGAGTGAGGAGGTCACCTCTGAGCCTCCTCTTCTCCAGACTGAACACCCCCAGCTCCCTCAGCCTCTCCCCATGCCTGCCCCCCATGCCTGCCCCCCATCCCACTACCAAAACCTTGCCACAGAAACCCAACTCACATTTTCCAACATCTGTAACAAAGAGAAGAAACCAAAACCAGGGCTGGTCATCGCACTGTCAAAGAACAAGTCAAGGACAAACCTGTGTATTAGAAGGAACAGATAATGTATTAATTATGATTTCTACTAAACAGACCATGCATTGCACTACCCATAATGACAAAAGAAACACCAGTTCTCCCAAATAATCTAATTTGGCGGGGAAAAAAATCCCTTCTGATCCAGAACTCCTGTTTGGATAAAGTGTGAACAGCACATACCAGCTTGGGAGATGTTCATATCCCCCCTGGTAGCCCCTGTGCTTCCCTTTGTTGCCAACCCTTGGTGCTACAATGGAAAACAAACAAATCTATGAGGTCATAAGTAACCAATTTGGGAGCACCATACTCCACGATCCTTTGGAAATGCTTGTTGCAAAGCCCCTTTAGACATAGAATTTCTCTTTATCAATAGATTCAGGTTTACGGAGGTCATATAGTGCCATAACAGCAAAAATTGCATGTTAAATAACAAGATCTTCCTGTCTAGGTCTAAGCTTGTAGTTTCCCAGCTGTAAAAGCCCAGATAATTTAACCAGAATGCAGATTACTTTTCATGCTGGGATTGAACTACCCCCCCCCCATCAGTTTGATTAAATTGAAAAGTCTGTGGTAGATTACAGGGTATCTGAAACACCTTGAAGCCTGAAAAGGGAATGATTTAATTCAGCTACTGCTTTCCCATCCTACCATAGTGAATTGGTTTATGTAGATTTTTAAAGCTCTGTAGTGGCTGCTCAACAATCTGAATGGTACTGAAGAAGTCCTAAAAATATTCAGGATGTTCCTGGTGGTTCCCTAAATGTTCACCATGGTGTGGTGAAGTGGACTTTCCCCTGCTCTTTGATTTCACCCTGGCACAGATGACATTTAGTGAATGACTGCATTGTTCAGTTGAAGTGTTTCCCCCTGGAGCTGCCAGAACCAGCTTTGTTGGTTTGGTTGTCTGGATCTTTCACCTCAAAAGGAGTTTTCGCTTTCAGCCCTTGCACTGCTGTATCTGATGGATATTTGCCTGTGTCTCCCTCTCTGACAGCCTCTCCAGCCTTCCCTGTTCTGGTATTACATGCTGGAGCTCTCCTTCTACTGGTCGCTGGTCTTCACCCTGCCCTTTGATGTGAAGAGGAAGGTGAGTGGCAGCCTCAGGGGAGAATCAGGAGCAAACCAGGACTCAGGAGAGTGTACACCATGTGTATAGTGCTGATCTGAGGTTTTGTGTGACTGTCCTTGCTCATTCACAGGAATTCCATTCCATTCACAGGCATTTCCATTCCCAGTCACTGTCTTCCTCTCCTCTGGGAAGTGAAGACCACAAACCATGATTTAGAAAAGTGAAAACTACTACAGAGTTCTCAATCCTAACTCAAAGTCCAAATGTAAAACTTGCTCTCCTGTGGCTCTTCTGGGCTGCACTGATCACAGAGACAGGAAAAGAGGAGGTTCTCTGCCAGTTCAGCTGCCTGTGCTCCAGATGCCAGTGCCCCAACAGACTGCAGGGCACAGCACTGGACCATTGCTGATGAAGGGCGAGAATGTTCTTTGTTGCAAGATCCTCAGTTTACACCATAAACTCTTCCTTCCTGGGTCTCTTGGTTGCCTGCATTTCTAGAATGTGTTTAGTAAAAGAATTATATGGGTAAGACCTTGTCGTGGGAGGTGTCTTAGTCACTGAGGAGAGAGATATCACTGATCCCTGTAGGAGGCATGCTTGGACTGGGGCAGGAGGTGCATTATGTGTTTTGTTCTCTGCTGTTCCCTTCCTCCTCAGGATTTCAAGGAGCAGATAGTCCATCATGCTGCAACCATCTTCCTGATCAGTTTCTCATACTGTGCCAATTACATCCGCATTGGAACGCTGGTGATGGTGATTCATGATGCCTCTGATTGCTTCCTAGAGGTGAGCCCCACGACTGACCTGCCAGCCAAAGGCCAGTCAGCAATGGTACCCTTCAGCCACAGGGTGTCCTTCCATCTCGCACAGCATGGGCCAAGCACAGGGGTGTTCCACAGACCCTGGTGCTGATCTGCTGGCACAGCCAAGGGTGCCCTGCAGAGAGCTGGACAGAGCCAGGGGTACCTGCATGCAGGTTGTGGCATACCTGTCTCATCAGCCTCCTGCAGTGTGTGCAAATGCTGTTCTATTGTTCTTTCTCCTTCCAGCCAACTAAGATATTCAACTACATGAAGTGGAAAAAAACTTGTGACAGCCTCTTTATGATCTTCTCAGCTGTTTTCCTGATCAGCCGCCTGGTTATTTACCCCTACACGTGAGTGTGCTGCAGTCAGGGGACATGGAGAAGCTGCCTTCTGAGAGGCAGGATAATTAGCTGGGTGCTGCAGCCCTTGCTTTTCGATCCTGGGGCACGTGTCCCTGCCCTTGGCACAGGCTGAAGTGCCACATGGCTCTTGCATCTGCCTTGGGGTAAATAAGGGTGCTCTGCCTTGGAGTTCACAGAACTGTCTTGAAGCCCTGAAGGATATTGCGGAGGAGGAGTCCTGGGCCTGTGGCTCTACCCTACATATTTTGGGTGGGGAACTGAGAGTTGGCTCACATGTGTTACAGATGGAAGTGGCTGATCTGAAACTTCCTCTGTGATCAAAACTTTCTGAGGCTTAATTATGTCCCTCCTAACAAGACGTTTTCCCTTCACTGCAATTCTCTCTCTGTTGCAGAGTGCTGTATAACACCTACTATTACTCCATGGAGATATTCCAACCCTTCTTTGGATACTACTTCGTGAATACTCTCCTGATAATTCTGCAGCTGCTCCATGTCTTCTGGTCCTGCCTAATTATTCACATGGTCTACAAGTTCATCCTCCAGGGCACGGTATGCATCAGTCTGTAGTACCCTTTACATCACAGAGGGAGAGAGGGTCCACCCAGACTGCTTGAGAGGACAGGGGTCCATCTGGGATGGATTCGTTCTTGCCCTAGTGAAATCATACATATACATTTCACACAGTGAGGTGAAAGGAAACCCAGTATTATTAGGGAAACTTGACCCAAAATTTTTTTACACATTTATACGGCATTGGATCCATTTTTGATGCTTGTGTTCAATGAAAATGTGCATTGGATTCCAGCAGAGATTTCTGAGAACAAGGCCAGTGACATCTGAGTAAAGATCCCAACACCTGGTGCAATATGATTTGCATTTGCAACAAAACTGAGAAATCAAGGCAAGGGAAGTTGTCATGATTGGTGAAGCCAGTGCAGAAGTTCTTCTCTTATTGTATGGAATTTTTGATTCCAGTATTACTGAGATCACAGAATCACAGACTGGCTGGGGTTGGAAGGTACCTCTGAAAGCCTTGTCTGTATTTTCTGACTCAAGCAAGGTCACCTAAGGTAGGTTGCCCGGAACAATGTCCAGATGGCTTTTGAGCATCTCCAGGGATGGAGACTCCATAACCTCTCGGGTCACCCTGTGCCAGTGCTCTGCCACCCTCTCAGTGAGAAAGTGTTTCCTGATGTTCAGGGGGAGCCTCTTGTGTTTGAGATTGTGCCGGTGCCTTTTGTCCGGGCACTGCTGAGCAGAGCTGGCTCCATCTCCACCCCTGCCCTTCAGGTGCCCATCGATGGACACTGACAACATCCCCTGAGCCTTCCCTTCTGCAGGCTGGGCAGTGCCAGCTCTGCCAGCCTTTCCCCGGGGAGCTGCCCCAGACCGTCCATGGTCCTTCCCTGGCCTCTCTTGCTGTGTCCGTGTCTCTGGTCGTGGGGGCCCATGGCTGGACAGGGCACACTGGCTGTGGCCTCCCCAGTGCTGGGGGCAGGATCCATCCCTGGTCCCCACCAGGGCATGGCAGTGGCTCAGGGTCACCTCGGCGTGTGCTGGAACCTCCAGGTCTTTCTTTGGGAAGCTGGTCAGCATCTGGCGTGTTTTGGTGTCTGAGGCTGTTCCTTCCCAGGTGCAGGACTTCACTCTTGCCCTTGCTAAACTTCATCAGGCTTCTGTCAGCCCATTTCTCCAGCCTTCCATGTCCCTTGGGATGGCAGCACCATCCTCTGGTGTATCAGCCGCTCCTCCCAGTTTGAGAGTACACTTTGCCCCATCCTGGAGGTCATTAACACACGTGTCCTGTGGGTTGTGTTATGGTGCTGTAGAGGTCTACAGTAGGTATTTCTGTCTCATGCAGCTGCCTGGACTCTCCTTGCAGCAGCAGAGGGAAACAGGTGAGCCCAAAGCATGATCCATTCCATGCTGCACCTGGCAGTGCTGTTCATCAGAGCCAGGGAGACCAGAGATGGCTGGGTGAACTGAAGTGAAATACATCCCACATCCCACATCCCACTCTTTCTGGCCTGTAGTATTTGCTGTGAGTCCAAACTGCTGCTCAGCATGAAATTGTTCCCAAAATCAAAGCCATGACCTAATGACATTAGATTGGCCACATGCCAAGGACACAGTCCGTGGTAACCGGGTAGTGCCTTGTGGGAACTGACCTCAGAGACCAGGAGGAGTTGTTTTATTGGTATCCAGCTGAGGAATTCTGTCTTATGGGAACTGAGAACAAGCACAAAAGGCTCATCTTCATGCATATTGTCCCCATTTTCTTTATCTGCCTTTCCCTTTATCTGCTACCTTAAGTAGAAGAAATTACTTGCAAATCAGGAAACAGAAACTTCATAGGCAGAAAATGAAGTCACAACTGTAGATGGCCTTTAATTGTTTTCCTAATTCTGGTGTGGGCTGAATTAATATTGCTGTTATTGTGTAAAATGATGAGGTAAAAAATAGCCTGATTAGAAAGAAATGAACGATCAGGGAGGAAAATACTGAAGCATATCCAGAATTTTTCCTATTTCATCTAAAGACCAATCTGGCCAGATTTCATGTAAAAATATATTTGAGAACTTTCTGTACTGAGCAATGAACTGCAAAAACAAAAACAAAAAACCAAACAAAAAACCCCGCAAAAAAACCCCAATCATCCTAAACAGATCTGTCTCAATTATGATATTTCGTAGCCTAAAGCAGCATCAGCAAGAGTACAGGACATTCTCCCCTTTTTGAGAGGCATGAAACTCTTGATCCAGCCAGAAATTCACGTTCTTCTCCTGGGCCTTTCTGGTCTCCAGTTTTCCTCTCTGGCTACAGGGTTATCTTCACCACCTTCTCATATGATGTTCCCTAATCCCCAATAATTAGAACTCAGCCTAGATCTTGAAGTACAGGTTTCATTCCCTCATACAGGGAGCAGCTGTACAGTTCCTTTGGGAATCTTGCCAGGTTTAAGGCCTCAGCCACATTCTCTGGACATGAATGGATAAACTTAGAAATATTGACAATTATTTGCCCTTATGCTGCAGATCCAGACTCCTGCATATTCCCTGAACTGCCAAGTGACCTGTTGCCAGGTGGCAGTTATTGTCAGCAGGTAGCATCTCCTTGGAGGAACTTTGAATTCAGTGCAAGTTTAGATTCTTAAACATTCTGTCTGCACCTGAGTGCAGTGATCTCTGGAAAGAGCATCAGCCCAAATAAACATCTCAGTGTGGTTTGAGAGATCCCAAAAAGAACAGACAGAATAAATGGACACTAAACGTCTGTGCAGAACCAAATAAGCCCTTGGGCAGTTTCCAAGGCTCAGATCACAGAAGGTGTTTGCAGCTTTCCCTCTTTCCAGTGAGGAGTGTGACACCCTGAATTTGTCCCCAGTTTTGGCACCTTGTATGGCAGAATAGAAACAGCCTGATAAGGCAGCAAGTGCTGGGCTGCTTTTTCTAAGCTGTCGTTTTATCACATGGTTTCTTTTTTGTCTTCTTTGTAAGGCAATGAATTAAATACTTACAGAAGTGGATTACAGGTCTCTAAGTCAATAGCAAGAGGAAAAACCTGACCATAAAACTGAATGTAGTCAGAGTGGAGTGGCTTTGTGCTGAGCCTTTGCTTTGTTTGGAAGCACATCCTTCCAGCCTGTCCCCAGCAGTGCTCTCAGCCTGCAGCCACCCAGGCCACGTGCAGGCAGAAATCAGCTCCTTGTCCCTTTTGAAAACTATAAATGAGCTTGATTAACTGTCTCCCCGTCCTTCTCCCACATGCTGGTGGCCAGAGCAGCAATGTGGGTCATGTCAGGCTTGCACAGTTGTCCTCAGTCCTGGGCATCTGTGGTTTCAGCCTGTAACTCTCCGTGTTTATCAGGCTCATGGACAGGATTCCACTGAGACAGAACTCAAAGGGACAGGGAAAATCTGCGTCCCAGGGTGATGTAAAAGCAGAGGGGATGGAGCAGGACCGTGCTGAGGGTGAGTGGCTGAGGCAGCAGGAGCATGTTCAGCCTCTGGCTCAGCCAGCACTGCTGCTCGTGCTGTGTTTGTCTTGCTTCTCACTTACCTGTTTTTGTAGATGGAAAAGGACATGAGAAGTGACACGGAAGAAAGTGACAAGGAGGAAGAAAGAGATAAAATTAGGGAAAAGGAGAAAAATGGGATCACGTTTTCCAGCAACGTCACAAGCAATGGTTACATGCAGAGGAACAGCTCTGAGCCCCCCGACAGCAGAGCCCACCTCGCCAATGGCCACGTCAAGGAGAGATAGCTCTGGCCACGTGCTGCTGGTCTGGCCGTCAGTGAACACAGGCTGCCCTCTGTAGGAATGGTTTTGTTCACCGTGTACATAAAATGGAGTGTAATTGCAGTATCATAGCTGAGTTCCTGCTTCCCACAAACACAAGTGTTTATAGTCGGTGATATCTCAAGGAAGTTTTTGGTCTTCCTTCAGTAAAAGCTTACTATAGGTTGTAGCCTTGATACAGATAGAAAGGGATCAAAGTGGTTTGCCTTGTATTAGACTGTACCATAGCTTTTGTCAAATGTTTTAATCTTGAAAAATAATTTAAAAAAAAAAAAAAGGTGGATAACCTCCAGCAGTGTGGAGTTTTCCCCACCTAATGTTGGTTGATAGGAATCTTTTTAGCTTGGATCAGCCTCTGAAGGCCGTGGCCCACTGCCAGTAATGATGATGATGCCTAACAAGTGTGAGACTCCAAAGCTTAACACTCAGGCACTTCTTTTGACAAGATAGGTGCCCTCTAACTCTTAGAAAATTAAAACTGAGCATAATGAAGTGAACGCTTTGGAAAGACATAGGAGAAAACACGTTCTTCTCAAAGGAAATACTCTGTGTGCCAATGACCAGTTTTGCAATGGTATGAAGCTCAGTCCCTACTGGGATCAGCATTATTGCCTCAAAGGTGGGAACTCCAAAGCCCAGGCTGGAAGAGCTGGAAAATCCAGGCTGCTGTTTCTCAACTAGTCAGGTAATCCTTTAAACCTTTCTCAGAAGGAAACAGCCAGGAGAACAAGACAACACTGATTAAAGTCCTCATGTTTTCACCTAGTGTGACTGGCACAGTGGGAAATGTTTACAGAGTCAGCTTGTGGCAAGAGGGGAATACATTTCCCCCGTCCTCAGAGGAAAACGGATCCAGAGATCTGCTGAACCTTATGGAATAATGCTTTGTGGAATAATGCTTTATGGAATAATGCTTTAATGTGGCCTTCTGACTCCAGGGCCTTTGCCTGGGTGTCTCCAGAACAGCAAGTGGAAAGCAGTGGTCCATTAAGTCATGATGCAGTGCTGATTCAGTTTGTTTAGATGCCATATCTTGTATCCTGTGTAGTCTTAGATTTTGGATTCTGCAATCCATGAAAACATTTAAATCAGTATTACATGAATTTCTGTTTTATAGGTCAGTTAATCTATGAAACCAAAGTATTAACAGACTCACTGTAATGAGTGCAGGGACTTAAACTGCCAGGGCCATGCAGACACTTCCCTCTCTGTGCCCAGCTGTGGGGGGGATAGGACATGGACCAAGGAAATGCCTTATTTGAGGAGATGGTGCACATGTTTAAATTAAAAGGCAAGTGACAGCATGAAAAGTCAAAAGGGTTTTCATCAATCCACTCAGGTCACCTGAAGTGTGACTGAGAAGGATTTGCTCCAAGCTCGTGTGTGGTCATCTTCAGTTTCAGTCAAAATTCATTTGCATAATTGGATTTCTAAACTGGAATTGGATAATTGCAAGGGAGGAAAAGTTGTTCCAGCAAAGGTAATTCCAGGGCAGTAACATGCTATGGGAAGAGAACATCTGCTCCTGCATTGTCATTTAAGGCCTTATTTGCTGAAGGCAGTTTGTCTCTGGAGCCTTCAGCTAACTGGAAGTTGGATGCACATGTTCTGTACGCTGTGAACTGGGTGTACCATCCTGCCCCTCTGCAGGTGCTGTGCTCAGGAGGGATGGTTGTATATCATTTTGTACTACTGAATGTAAACAGTCTTTATAAATAACTTTTAAACTATTTGATTGTCTGTGCTCTTTTCTACTTCTTTTCACTACCAGGGGGTAACCTGGCTGGCTGCACCTTACAGGTGGACACATGAAAGGAAGCCACGTGTGGGTGCCACTGCCAAGGGGAGGGTGTTGCACACCCAGGACACGCAGCCACGCTGAGCTGTGCTAGTGGAGAGCTGCAGCTGCCTGGTTTGTCTCCTGTGTGGTAACGCTGTGGTTGGCCCTGGAACAAGGGGCAGATTGAGGCAGCCATACACTAGACCTGGGGGAGGCCACGCTCCTTGGCACTGCCAGGGCAGTGGCAAGTCCAAGATGGCAACACTGCGGAGGTGTTTTGGCCTTGCAGAGATAGGAGAAGATAAATTAATGTCTATTCTTTTGTTGTTTTGTTTTCTTTTTTTTTTTTGTGAGGTTTTAGAAGGCCAGGGAAAATCCCTGTTATAAAATCACATCACCTCTCCTCTAAGGAACTGAATGGTTCCCAGAGTCTGCACAGTGCTCAGTTGATGCCTGCTGGGTTTCATCTGATTTGCTGTGCCCTGAAGATTGAGATAAGCTCATTAGGAGGCAAATCTGGTTCTTGTGAAAGGATACATCAATGGTACAGAAGAGCTGTTGAACTTGAGTAAGAACTACCGAGTGCTGCCTTTAGCCAAGGAACTGAGCAGAGCAGTGATGAGTCAGAGTAGATCAGCTGCTGAATTTGTTTTCTTGTTGTCAATTTGCTAAGGCTTAAAGAAGCTCTGTGTGCATTCAGCTTCCTCCTCACACTACTCCACCTTCTCTCTGTACATCTGCTCCAGGCTTGGGAAGCTTCTGAGTGGCATGTCAATGGTTATAAATTCAGGGTATCCATTCCCACCCCTCCCTACACTGGTGGCCTCACAGCCCTCTGCACAGAGCTGCTGCTTTAGAAAACCTGCAGCAAGTCTGTCACTTGCCTGCTGAGAAACCCAGGTCACAGTGTCATTTAGATTGGAAAAGGCTTCTGAGATCATAAAGTCCAATCTCCACCTTGTCCACCAGACCAGAGCACAGTTGTTTCTTAAACACCTCCAGGGATGGGGACTGCACCACCTCCCTGGGCAGCCAATTCCAATGTTTAATGACCCTTTGCATGAAAAAATCCTTCCTAATGTCCACCCTGAACCTCCCCTGGCACAGCTTAGGGCCATTTCCTTTGGTCCTGTAAACTGTCACTTGGGAGAAGAGTCCAACCCCAGCTGGCTACAGCCTCCTGTCAGGGAGTTGTGGGGAG
This sequence comes from Grallaria varia, assembly GCA_013396735.1. Taxonomy (NCBI): domain Eukaryota; kingdom Metazoa; phylum Chordata; class Aves; order Passeriformes; family Formicariidae; genus Grallaria; species Grallaria varia. The sequence continues at coordinate 62,008 of VWZG01008242.1, forward strand.
CGATAAGGTCACCCCTGAGCCTCCTTTTCTCCAGGCTGAACAGCCCTGCGCTCTCAGCTGCTTCTCGCAGGACTTACTCTGTGATGGAGAGCATCCTCTGCAGGTGGAGCACTGGGCCCCACGGCAGGGCCTGGCTCTGTTTCCCCTGTGCCTTCACCCCACAGGTGCATGGAGGAGATGGGCATCACACGTGACATCAGTGGGCAGCTGTGGGAGGTGAGGCATCCAGCCCCAGCCGAGCCACAAGTGAAAGGGCATTTCCTGGTGCTCCCAGGCTGCTGTGTGGTGGGTGAGTCAAGCACTGGCACAGTGTGGCCCCCAGGCTGGCACCTGGCTGTGCAAGCCCAAAATTGTGGCTGCTGTGAATGTGCCGACCCCGGCAGACAAGGACAGCCGGTGCTGGTTTGGTTCTTATTTTAAGAATAATTTGGAGGGGTTGTTTCCCTCTCCCTGCGCACACTCAATAAATTCCAGAGATCTGCATCCACCACGTTTTTTCACAGAGATATCCATGCCCAAGGGAGCCTTTCCTTGGGTGGCTGCCCCTTGAACGGTGTTGGTTTCCTGACTCTCGCAGGTCCCGCGGACGCTGTGCCTGCAGGTCAGGGCAAGGCCTTCTTTGGAAAGCTGAAGTCATGTCTGAGCAAGGGGAAAGACCTGTACCTTTGGCAGGTTAATGTGAGCGAGTGATAAAGAGGCCAAGAAATACCCTGAGAAACAACTTGAAAAGCCACACCAGTCTCTGAAACATTGGCTGGAGGCTGCTGGAGTCAGGGATGACGGGGGCAGGCAGCAGGAACATGGGGATGGGCCAGGTTAGAGCCCTGTGGGCTGCTGAGCTGCTCACAGAGGGTCCAATACCCACATTCCAAGACAACCCACCTCAAGCCGATGGGTGTGATGTTACCTGGCACACAACCTAACTGAGAGAGCAACAGCAAACCTTCAGCCCTCTGGAGGAGGACATTTGTACCAAGGGGAGTTCAACTGCCAACTGTGTAATGTCATTTTTTTGTTTCAAATCATCTTGTTATCAGAAAAATTTAAGAAGGTGCCGAGTGGGAATTTAAGGAGTTACAGCCCTCTGTAGGCTGACTGGTCACAGAGGTGGAAAGTGTAATATGTGACAGAATTGCTGGAAACAGAGATGGACATAATAGGAAAGAGTCCCCGTGGATGGTCTGTGGGGAAGATGTGTCTCGCTCTGCTGGATTTACCCCAAAGAGTTGGTGAGCACATGCAGTAGGGAGGACCCCAGAAAGGTCCCTCACCAGGCCCAGGAACCCACTGGAGGTGACAGGAGAGACCAACACAGGTTGTTTGCAGCTGTGTGTTGTTGCAGGTGCCCCAAACTGGGAGGGAGGGTCAGATGGCAAGGGCAGCTGATAATGACTGTTCCTGGTGAGGGTGTTGCAGACTGGCTGGTGGTGGCACTGAGGGACTGGAGCTGAGTGTGGAGCAGAGCAACGTGGTGTGTGTGAGTGTCCTGCAGTGCTGGGCTGGGTGTGAGCCCTCCAGAATCACTCTGGGGAGCTCTGCATTGGCTTCCTGCTCAGTATGTGATGGTTCAAAATGCAGGCAGGGTATGGAATGTTGCTGGGCAAGATGGAGGAACCAAAACTGAGGCTGCTGGGACCCTGAAGGTGCCAGAAGATCTTAATGGCTGTGGAGAGCCTCCTCTGGGACCTCCATCCACACCCTCTGTCAGGTGTCGGAGATGATTAACAGGTGAGGGCTTTGCAGCCTGAGAAGGAAAAACCTGATAGAAAGAGGGGGCAAGAGAGAAGCCCCTGCTGACACTTTCACCAGGTAGGGAGTTCAGTCATCCGTGCAGCAGAGCGTAATTGAAATCAGCCACCTCCTTGACACCCACTAAGTTACTGTCCTGTACTGGGACATCTTGCCCCACCTTCAAGCTCACAGGCAGGTCAGAACAAGTGATGCTGTTTCACCTAGTCTGTCATGCTCGTGGGATTGAGCAAGAGGTGGGGACGGTGAGTGATGAGCTGTTGTGCTGGGAATCCTGATTTATCAGTGAGCTTTATGCGTTGTTGCTACCTGCTTGCTGCAGGCAGCCTCTGCTTTCTGTGCCCACCACCCTGACCACAATGGGAGTGTCAGAGGGGTTCTGGCACCATGAATATTGGCTGCCACCGGGAGCTACCTGGGAAGACTTGAAGGAGTCTGCAGACACCCACTACCCCCAGCCTCAGGACCTTCTGCTCTGCATCCCTGGCGCCCTGCTTTTGACCTTGGTCCGATACCTCTTTGAAAGGTGAGTGCAGCACCTCTGGTTTCTCCTGTGATGGTCAAGACACAGTCCAGTGTCTTGTAGGGTTGCTCCAGAATAATCCTTCCCTGCCTCCTGACCATACCAAAATATGTATACAGGGGATTGTCCCCAGGAATACTGAACCTCTCTGCTTTTCGTGGCATATGGGGTTTGTGTGGCAGTCCTTTGGCCCGCCCTCCCTCTCTCCTGTAACCTAACCTGTACCAGCAGGTGTGAAAAGACAAGTCCATCACTCAGTGACACTTCAGCTGCGGGTGGAGGGTCGCTCTGGAGAGAGTCCAAGTGCAAGCTTGCAGCTCAGATAAGGGTGTTGGGAGTGCCCAGCAGAGATGGGGCTCAGCCTGATCCTGGAGAATGCTCCTGAAGGTGCTGTGTGAGCCCCCTGCCCCAGTGCAGGGGCAGGAGGAGGGGGTGGCCATGGCTCCTTGAACTCCCTGTGGGACCCTTTTGCTCACACCACTCCTTGCCCATGTTTGCCCTGCTTTCCCCTCCCGACACCAGAAGACCCCAGTTCAACCAGGGATGATGCACTCCAGTGTCCCACCTGCAGGCACTCTACCCCAGGGGAGCCTGAGGGCCAGCTGGCATCTCCCCAGGGTTCGTGGGTGGACATGAGGTGGGTCCACGTGGCCTGTGCCAGCAGATGGATTCAGATGCAGCTTTGAGCCCCTTTTCCAGGAGCAAGGACTGACACACGGGGAGGTACCAACCGGCCCTCACACAAGGGAAATGGGAAGCTGGTAGGTCAAAGCAGGGCAGTGCCAGCGTGGGCAGGACTGCTGGGACGCTTCCTGCCAGGCACCACAGGGCTTTGGGGTGGGTGGGCAAAGCTGTGCTCAGCAAACCTGCCCTAAGCTGGGACAGGGACTCTGTCCTGTGGCCTGGAAGAGCTGTGGGAGCACTGGCCCATCTCCCCAGCACTGGCCCGTCTCCCCAGCACTGGCTCCTGCCTGTGGTGCTCAGCTGTGTGAGAAGATGTGGCAGGCTGGGGCTGTAGGAAGAGCCAGAATAAATTCCAGGGTCAGCAGGTCTTCCCTCAAAGAAGTGAGGGCTTGTAGCACCTACCTGGCTTCTTAGAAACAACATGATTTAGAAAGCAGTGCCTCCCACCAGGGCTTTCCTGGGGTGTCCTGCAGGAACCAGCACGTTGTGCCCTTGGCTCCTGCTGCAGCCATCTGTCCTGGGCACAGAGCACACGGGACACTGGGGCACTTGCTGGCTGGTTTCATGGCATGGTGAACCACTTGGGAATGGTTTGAAGGGGACCAGCACAGGCTTCAACACAGAGACAGGCTCTGTGAGGGCCTCAGCATAATTAATTATTGCTTGCTGTTGTCCCCACTGCACAGCCAGCACTTGCCACCTTTGCTTTGGGCCATTGTGTCCCTCTGAAGAAGGAGCATTGACCCGACAGGGGCAGGGGCTTTGAGTGTGCCCTGGAGCAGCCCTGGGTGCCCAGGGGGTGTGAGTGCCAGGGCAGAACATCTGCACACACAGCCCACTGCTGGAGCCACCCTGCTCTTGGCTCAGCCTGGCTCCCAGCGTGGGCACGCAGGAGCTTTTCTGCCCAACCTCTTTCCTCTTGCAGGGCTGTGGCTCTGCCCTTGGGCAGGGCGTTAGGTGTGAGGGACAAGCGGAGGCCCAAAGTTCAGACCAATGCCACCCTGGAAGGCTTCTACGCTTTGCTGGGCAGAGCACCAAAGAAGGTGAGTGTCCCCTGTGTCCTGTTGTCTCAAGAGCCCAGGCAAGCAACACCTTCCTCTGTGCAGGTACCCCAGGCCAGCCAAACTCCCCTCATAGTCAGGGGAGTTACTGCTAACCACACTTCCAGGGAAAGAGATTTATAAACAGATATTTCAGCGTCTTCCAACATGTCCAGCAGCTCCAATCCCAGCACCTCCTGCCCTGCTGTGTGTCAAACACAGCAGGTGCTGGGAGAGCTGCTGGCTCTGCCAATGAGGCAGCCACCACCCCTTTGGACAGAGTCTATTAAGGCACTTATTTTTAGCAGAACTGCAAGTTCTCCAGAATCACAGAATCAGTTAGGTTTGAAAAGCTCTCTAAGATCATCAAGTCCAAACATTAAACCAGCACTGCCAGAGCCACCCTAAACCATGTCCCCAGGTCCCACATCTCGACACATCTTCTAAACCCCTCCAATTATAGTGACTCTACCACTGACTTGGGCAGCCTGTGGCAAGGCTTGAGGTGTTTCCAATCTAAACCTGCCCTGCCCCAGCTGGAAGCCATTTCATCCTGTTCTATCCTCCTGTCAGGGAGTTGTAGAGAGCAAGGTGGTCCCCTCTGATCCTCCTTTTCTCCAGGCTGAGCACCCCGAGCTCCCTCAGCTGCTCCCCACCAGACTTGTTCTGCAGACCCTTCACCAGCCTCATTGTCCTTCTCTGGACACACTCCAGCACCTCAATGTCTTTTTTGTCATGAATGGCCAAAAACTGACCCCAGGATTTGGGGTGGTGCCTCAGCAGTGCCCAGCACAGAGGGACACTCACTGCCCTGGTCCTGCTGGCCACACCATTGCTGGTACAAGCCAGGTGTCCTTGGCCTTCTTGGCCACCTGGGCACACCTGGCTCATGTTCAGCTGCTGTCAACCAGCACCCCCAGGCCCTTCTCCACCAGGCAGTTTTCCAGCCACTCTGCCCCAAACCTGGAGCAATCCGTGGGGTTCTTATGACCCAAGGGCAGGACCTGGCACTTTGCCTTGTTGACCCTCACACGACTGGCCTTGGTCCATCAATCCAGCCTGTCCAGTTGGACCCTTCCTGCCCTCTGGCAGATCAACACTCCCATCCAGCTCAGTGTCATCTGTGAACTGACTGAGGGGTGCCCTCAACCTCCTCTTCCTGTTCATCGATGAGGATATTAAACAGGACTGGCCCCAAAACTGAGCCCTGGGGAGCACCACTGGTCACCAGCCCCCAGCTGGGTTTATCTCCACTCATCACTACTCTCTGGGCCTGGGTCATGACTCACACTGATGCACGGATTTTAAAAATAATTTTTTACTTAAATCTGTATGAAGTTTTGTCAGATTAATTAAAAAATGTTCATGAGCTCATATTTACATTAATTTTAATCGTAGTTTATAAACCTTAAGTCTATGCAGTGTTATTTGGAATTCATGTAGAAAATGAGGATGCTGGAATTGATGTCTTTGAGCCTGTGGCTGTGCAGCCACTCCAACAGCTGGATGGTTTGGGGGACATTACTGAGTAAATATGTGCTTGTTTCTTTATCATCACAAGTTGACACTTCTTTTATCTTCAGGTTTGTTATCTGTAGCTCATAATTATCAGTCATACTTGTGTCAGAGTTGGAAAAAAAATGTATTTAGACTTTTATAGCCAGACCTTGTATCCTATTGTGTACAGCTGGCAAAACATAACCAGGGAGAGGCTGTGCTTATTTCTGGACCTGCATTCAGATACATCTGAATTGGAGTTTTAAAATGGCCAAAATCATCTGGGAGTTCACAAATAGAGTCGATATGATTTTTTTCCAAGGAAAGGTGTTCTTTGGAGAAAGGTGGACAGGCAGAGGCAGCCCGTGGGAACACAGCCCTTCCCCTCAAACAGGGACCAGCAGCCTCCAGAAGGCTCAGTCCTGCCTCCCTGCTCTCTTTTCCAGGAGGACTTGATTTCACTGGCCAAGCAAAGTGACCTGCCCATCAAAAAGGTGGAGACCTGGTTCCGGCACCGGCGGGCCCAGGACCAGCCCGGGCTGATGAAGAAGTTCTGTGAGGCCAGGTAGGTGGGTCAGTGGAGGCTTTTGGTGATGGAGGCCTCCAGCAGGTCTGCACATCATCACCACGCTCTGTCCTGCCCTTAGCCCAGACTCCCAGGGGAGCCTGTTGGCAGCTGTGTCTGCCAGCAGAGCCTCTACCCCACAAGGCTGGGCCCCACCACTGCCCACACTGGCAACAGGGTCCCACTGCAGCACTCCCCTTCCCCAACCTCTCCCTTCCCCCACCTCTCCCTTCCCCAACCCCTCCCTTCCCCAANCCTTCCCCAACCTCTCCCTTCCCCAACCTCTCCCTTCCCCAACCCTCCCCTTCCCCAACCCTCCCTTCCCAAAGCTCCCCTTCCCAAACCTTCCCAATTTTACCTTTAAAAAGTTAAAGTTGCCTCAACAGACCCTAATGGTCTTGATTGAGAACAGGTTTAAATCTCAGATGCTGGAAGGATTTTGAGCACCAAAGCCATTTTCAAAATGCCTAAAGTTTTTTTCAATATGATCTTGATACAAAATTAAATTTTAAGATATTCTGAGCATGGATCATTGGGCATAAAATAAATCCATGAAGTGCAGTTAGTAGGCAGTGCAAGCCATGATCAGAGGGAGGCAAAACCTGGAAAACACCAGAAAGCACCAAAATCTTCATTCCTTTTCCTCAAGTTGTTTGCTTTCTTACATGAAATATTCCTGCATATCTCAGTAACACACGGAGTCAGGACGGAAAGAGGAGTCATTAAGTGTCTTGATCAAAAGAATCAGGTTATCTCTGGTTCTCACCTTGAGATTTAATGCTGTATGTACACAAAGACCCCCGTCAAGGAAGAATCTACTCTCCTTCCCTCTCTGAAAAATAAATTATTCAGTGCTTGAATCTTGTTATTATGCTTTTTGAAAAAAATATTCTCTCCCTCAAAGCTTGTTCAGTGCTCCATACTGCAGCATTTCTGAGGAAAGTAATAAACCCCCAGTATTCCTGTGCCATCATTGGGAAAAATTAGGTGCCTTCCCCAGGCTGGGGTGTATAAGCACATGTGATCTACAAACACCCACACAACAAAAGGAGGCAGGAGAGGCATCCTGGAAGTCTTTCTGCACCCTCTTTAACACTGATGGAGTGTGGCAATGAACAAACAATATCAGAAATGGAAAAAGTCTTGTGAGAAATGGGCTGGTGAAGAAAGAAAAAAAAAAGCTAATCTAAATACCTTAAAAACTGAAACTGTTACTATTGTTTAAAATGGAGTTTCTGTGTTTTTTCCCTGAGTCACTGCTTTCTTCTTCCCAAAATCCCTTGAGAAAGCCCTTATGTCCCCCTGAGACCAAAAGAATGTGTCCTTGGTAAAAGTCTGTGTAAGTTTTCCATTGGCCCTTAGTTAACCCTTTCCTATTGGTTTTTATTTCTGGTTTCTCATTGGACTCATTAGGATCCCTCTAGAAGTTATAAATAGCTCCTCCCATATAATAAACTCTCTCTCTGCTCCCTCTCGGGTGGTCTCTGCGTGTCTCTCTCTGGGGCTCGGGGGCCACGTGAAGGGGACAATGGAGGAGCAAATCCCTACTCTGTAAAGGAGGGCAGAACCCCCTTATTGGGACTTAATCACCCCCATAAATCAACTGTCACAGTGGAGTGCCCAGGGAATGTGGGCACAGCGTGGGTGGCAGCAGAGCCTGGCTGGGCAGTGGGTACCCTGTTGCCTTACAGCAGGAGCTCATTGTGCCAACAGAGCTGACATTCTGCAAATCCCTGTCCAAACAAGAAGGGGTTCTCCTGTGGGCATCCTGGCCACAGCCTAGGGAGCTATTCCAGCTCTAGAGGAGGTCTTAATTCATTTTTTCTGTTTTAGCTGGAGATTCGTGTTCTATTTCACCTCATTCTTCTCTGGACTGGCTCTTCTCTACGATGTAAGTATGTGAGCAGAGTGATGCTGTGAAGTGACACCTTTCAGGGGTCCCTTCCTCATTGCAAATGAAGTTGATGTTCCCAGGCCACTCCAAAGAGCCCATCCCGAGAAGATGTGTTGTCATGACTATGTGTCCAAGGCCAAAGGAGGACAATTTCAGTGGTATGGAGCAGAAGGATCCTCAGTCCTGATCCAGCAGAACAGTCCCCCTTTCCCTTGCTGCACCTGGCTGGATGTCAGGGGTGTTACCACGCTGTTCTTGCCTTAAATCCTTGTGTGAGTGCCTTGCCATAGACACCCCCATGCAGCCCTTGCATCTCAGACAAGAGCAGCCCCTGTCCTGACTCTGGCTGCTGCCCACTGCCTATCGAGACCCTTCGTGTCACATCCTGTGCATTCACAAAAGACAAATGCATTTTGCCAGCCACTTTTACCAAAGCTCAGAGGCAGATTGGATCTAGCATGAGGACACGAGTTCTTGCAGTATTTCTTCCCATGGTCATTACATGCCATTAAAAGGCTGTGGTTTCTTATTGAGGGGCTGGAGCGGGTCCAGGGAAGAGCAACAAGGCTGGGGAAGGGACTGGAGCACAAGTGCTATGGGGAGAGGCTGAGGGAGCTGGGGGTGTTTAGTCTGGAGAAGAGGAGGCTCAGAGGTGACCTCCTCACTCTTTGTAACTCCCTGAAGGGAGGTTATAGCCAGGTGGGGGTTGGTCTCTTCTCCCAGGCACTCAGCAATAGGACAAGGGGGCACGGGCTTCAGCTCTGCCAGGGGAAATTTAAGTTGGATATTAGAAAAGAATTCTTTACAGAGAGAGTGCTCAGGCATTGGAATGGCCTGCCCAGAGAGGGGGGGGATTCACCATCCCTGGAGGTTTTTAAACTGAGATTGGACGTGGCACTGAGTGCCATGATCTGGTAAAGGGACTGGAGTTGGACCAAGGGTTGGACTGGATGATCTCTGAGGTCTTTTCCAACCCAATTAATTCTATGATTCTTACTGCTGCCTTCTCTCTGCACAGAAGCCCTGGTTTTGGGACCACACCAAGTGCTGGTTGCAATTTCCACAACAGGTGAGCAGCAAGCACATGGAATCACAGGATAATTCATACTGGGAGGGGAGTAAGAACATTTCTCATCCATCTCATCTTGCAGCACTCAGCTGTGGGATCAGATCAGGTTTTTCTGCAGTTTACTTTTGAAAATATTCAAGCATGAAGACAGTACAGCCTCATGATGAAAATCTTTATCCTTATAACTCTTTATATCCACCTGTTTAGTTTCAACACCCTTCTCACCTCTCATGCTCACATCATACATCAGGACAGCTTGGCTCTATCTGTTTAACAAGCTCCTCACAGGTGCTCCTTGTGAGCTCCGAGAGCTCTGCCCTGAGCAGACACCTCCTCTCAGGTGAGTTTCTCTGTCACAGGAGCCTGGCTGGAAGTGGCTCTGTGTGTGTAGCTACAGAAGGGACCAGGTGGTCAGGACATCTAATGTCTTGAAGCAGAGATGGAGATGAGGTGTCTGACCCTCTGAAGAGGGGACACCCCAGCAGTCCCTCTGCAGGCTGGCCAGGACTAGTCCTGGCTTTGGACTGGTTTGTCATTGCATCAGCAAATGGTTTGGCCACTGGGAACAGGAAACTTTAGGCTTGACCAAGCCCTGCTGTCCCAAATGCAGGTTGAATGAAGGGGCTTTGCCTGGGAAGAGCCTTCCCCCCTCCTGTCCCCGAGAGCTAGGCAGGGCTGCCACACTGCCTGTTGCTTGTCTCGCAGCCTCTCCCACCTGTGTTGGGCTGGTTCTACCTCCTGGAGCTCTCCTTCTACTGCTCACTGGTGGCCACCCTGCCCTTCGATGTGAAGAGGAAGGTGAGTGACAGCAGCACGACCACAACCTGCTGGCTTGCTCAGCCCCCACCATGGGTCAGTCCCCTCCTGCTGTCAGCTCTGCCGGGTGCAAAGGAGAAGGTCCATGTGCTGCTGTGAAGACCCTTGAGCACATGAGCCCCTTCAGCTCTCTTATCCCACCACTGCACCTTGCACTGGGTCCCTCTCACACGTGGTGTGGCCTCTCTGCCTGTTAGGTCCCCATGCCTGGCCGAAGGACAGACATTGGGTGGATGTGGCATCTCAGCCCTTCCCAGCTCTGACTGCAGGTGCTGCCTGCACCAAAGGGCTGTGTCCTCCTGATGGGAGGGACCTGTACTGTGCTGTCCTGTGTGACTTTTGCAGTATGGGATGAGGTGCTCCTGGACCCAGCGTCCAGCCTTGCCCTCACCTCCTTCTGCAGTGGAGACTGCAGCGTTGCAGTGCAGTGAGCAGCACTGATGCTTTGGGGAGGTGTTTGAGATGACCAAGTGAGGCAGCAGCACGCAGAAACAGGTGCTGCCAGGTCAAGGTAAGACTCACAATCTCCCTTCTCATTCCAGGACTATAAGGAACAGATCATCCACCACATCGCCACCATCACTCTGATCTTTGTCTCCTACTGTGCCAATATGATACGGTTTGGGATGATAGTCATGCTGGTCCATGATGCCTCTGATTATATTTTAGAGGTGCGTTACACTCACCTGGAAATCCTGGAATCACAAAATGGTTTGAGTGTGAAGCGACCTTAAAGCCCATCTCATTCCAACCCCCTGCCAAGAGCAGGGACACCTTCCACTAGACCAGGGATGGGGCAGCCACAGCTTCTCTGGGCAACCTGTGCCAGTGCCTCACCACCCTCCGTAAAGAATTTCTTCCCAATATCTAATCTAAATCTCTCCTCTTTTGGTTTAAAACCATGGCCCATGTAAAAAGTTGCTGTCTCAGGCCTGTGCTCATGTCTGCGGGCAGCACTGGGGACTGTGCACATTGCTACACATGGCACATGTCAATGTGGTGCCTCCTGAGTGCACACGTGTACTTCAGTGACAGCACCTTTAGGAAGTCTCAGACCTATTGCTCTTGGGGAAAAGTAGTCAGATGCAAAGGGACTTGGAACACTCCCCACAAGCCTGGTCAGCCTTGCAGGATGTGGGAAATCCCTCAGCCCCTAGAAGGAGAACACAGGCACCAGAGCCATGCAGCAATCTCTCTTACAGCTTGCCAAGATGCTCCATTACCTGAAATGGCAGCGGGTGTGTGAAGCTGTCTTCGTTGCTTTCGCCGTGGTTTTCATCAGCTCCCGCCTTGTCATTTTCCCATTAACGTAAGTTACGTTTTGCTGTTCTCTGAACATGAGTATAAATGAGTATAATGCACCGTTGGAGCCTCTGGAGAGGTGACCCTCCATGCTGAGGGGATAAAGGCAAAGGGAACTGAGGAACACAAGGGCTAAAAAACCCCAGACTTTTGACTACATTAATTAATTATCTCCATTAATTAGGCTAGGCCCACAGCCTTTACCCCTCCATTCCCACACTCTTACAATCTCTCCTAGGCAGGGACTGTCTCTCACCTTGGGGCTCATCATGCTGGGATGAGATGTTTACATGCAGCCACAGCAGATGATTTCTCATGAGCTGTTATGGCTCTGGGAATGGTTCAGGATGTCCTTCTCTGTCCTCCTAAAGCCATTCCTACCACAGTCTGAAGGTTGTCCTTCTTTTCCCCTACTCCTGCTCAAGACCTGGTGTGACAGGAAGCTCAACATGAGCCAACAGTGTGCCCAGGTGGCCAAGAGGGCCAATGGGATCCTGTCCTGGATCAAAAATAGTGTGGCCAGCAGGAGCAGGGCAGTGATCCCTCCCCTGGACTCTGCCTTGGTGAGGCCACACCTGGAGTGTTGTGTCCAGTTCTGGGCCCTCAGTTCAGGATGGACATTGAGGGGCTGGAGCAGGGCCAGAGAAGAGCAACAAGGCTGGGGAAGGGACTGGAGCACGAGTGCTATGGGGAGAGGCTGAGGGAGCTGGGGGTGTTTAGTCTGGAGAAGAGGAGGCTCAGAGGTGACCTCCTCACTCTCTGTAACTCCCTGAAGGGAGGTTATAGCCAGGTGGGGTTGGTCTCTTCTCCCAGGCACTCAGCAATAGGACAAGGGGGCACGGGCTTCAGCTCTGCCAGGGGAAATTTAAGTGGGATATTAGAAAAAACTTCTTTACAGAGAGAGTGATCAGGCATTGGAATGGCCTGCCCAGAGAGGGGGGGGATTCACCATCCCTGATGGTTTTTAAACTGAGATTGGACATGGCACTGAGTGCCATGATCTGGTAAATGGACTGGAGTTGGACCAAGGGTTGGACTTGATGATCTCGGAGGTCTTTTCCAACCCAATCAATTCTATGATTCTATGACTCTTCCAGTCTGTAGGAAATGACCTCCTTCTGTTGTGAACACCCTATGAGAGAAGGAAGGTGCACACTCTGCTGGTTAGAATTTCCCAAGAGTTTCTTAGCAGACTAAGAAAAGCTGTAAAGCTTAAAGGCCTCTTAAGATAAAATTAGTAGAGAAACAATAGCACAGTTTATTTAAGGTGACCCATCAGTTATTTGGACTAAAACAAGAAAATCATGAGTACAAGCTAGGAATTCAGGAGGTGGAATACTCTGCACACTGAGGGGGCATCGGCAATGATTCCTCCAGAAGCCACATGAAGGCCACCAGTCTTGGAGAAAGGCTTTTGCATACATACATCTGACAACCCTCCCAGCCTTCAGCTATGCTGAAGTTGTTCCTCTTTCTTTACCACTCTCAAGTTGCCTGGGAAAGCTGATCATGGTTAACTTCCCATAAGCTCATTCCACAACACTTGCATTGCAGTCTAAGCTCTCTGTTTTCTTTATTACACATAGAAGAATTTTTAAATTAGGGCATTCTCTACACACATAGCTGTCCTATGACACTGCCCTGGCTCCACAACAGCACTGAAGATGCTGAGTTTTGAGTTTTGGTTGTGCTGTCCTTTACTCTGGGTGCTGGTGAGGCTGACTTTGTGTGACAAGTCACAGATTCCCGTGGTGAAATGGCTGCCTTAGAGAGAAAACAATAAAAGCTTGAGACAACTTTCCTGAGAAAGAAGTTAGAACAACCATGACTTCAGTTGTCTCCTCTACTAAGTGACAAGCCCCACTACCCCAACCATAAGGACGAAGAAGGTAACAGGGGGCCCAGGTCAGATTTAGGGCCCGTTGGGATCAGCACCTGCTGGCACCAGCAGTGAGCAGCGGATGTCTAGGAAGGCAAGAGCAAAGTAAATACACATTGTATCCAGGAAAGTTTCCCAGCTTCCAATATATCTTCAGATTTCATGTCTTAGGTAACTTGTGAAGGGCACATACCACTCAGACTCATCCTTCATCTCCTGTGCTGAACTGCTCACTGTCTGTTTGCTCTCCATTTCCAAACCAGTGCTGTCCTGCTTTCTGTTCCCATCACTGAGGATACAGATTTTCTGTGACTTCTGCCAAAAATAATGCCCTGCCTATCTGCTCATCTGTACCCTCAACTCTTCCCTAGCTTCAGTTTAAAAAAACATGTATAATCTTACTATATAAGTACTAGTGGAGAGGTACCATTATGGTTTCATTTTTGTCCATTGTTCCTCTCCAGACTTATTTTAGGGAGAATGCTGTCAGCTCCTGCCTCTTCTGAGGAGCACTGCAGGTTTCTGCATGCAAAACCTTACCACATCATTGGTGATTTCAGTGGTGAGCTTCAGCAGGTTGTCTGGGACGTGGGACGAGCTTTGAGAGATCTGGGCAGAGGGTGAATCTGGATGGTGCCGTCCTGGCACAGCTCAGCTCTGCCCTGGGGACACACCAGCCAAGTCTGTGCCCAGAAAGACGTTTGAACCTTGTGAGCGTGGAGACACTTGGCCTGCTTTAGTCTTGTGTCTTCTGACTTGCCTCTCCCTCTCTTTCCCACAGCGTGTACTATTACTTTGTGACACAGCTTCCATTGTTCCCCATCAGCTGTCTGATCAATGCTTTCCTGGCGATCCTGCAGCTGTTACACATTTTCTGGTCCTGTCTGATCAGCCGGATGATCTTCAGCATCATCCTCCGTGAAGGGGTATGAAAAGTCTCTGTCTCCTTCGTGCCACCACCACTCATGAGAGACCATGAGATTCATGGTAACTGCTGCCTGCCCGCAGGGGAGGGCTGGGAGAAATGGCACTGCCCAGCCAACAGCCCCAGAGCTTCTGGGGGGCATGGATGGGGAGCTGCAGGGACACCTGAGCTCAGGGGAGTCAGAGCAGGAATTGTGTGGACACCTGAGCTCAGGGGAGTCAGAGCAGGAGCTCTGTGGTCACCTGAACTCAGGGAAGTCAGGGCAGGAGCTGCAGGGACACCTGAGCTCAGGGGAGTCAGAGCAGGAGCTGCAGGGACACCTGAGCTCAGGGGAGTCAGGGCAGGAGCTCTGTGGACACCTGAGCTCAGGGGAGTCAGAGCAGGAATTGTGTGGACACCTGAGCTCAGGGAAGTCAGAGCAGGAGCTCCTGCCTAGTTTGCAGCAGTGTCCCAGTGACATGGAGACCATCCACAGCCCCCTCTCCTCCCTGCCCAGCAGCCTCTCAGTGGGTGGTTTGGGAGAACAGGAATCTGTTGGTAGGTCATAAGTGGAGTAAGGAGGGAGCAGCCAGGTAACCCTGGTAAATAGCACACTGTGTATTTGCTTCCCTGAGTTCTGGCTGCCTTCCATGGCCTTTTGAAGCACACCAGGACTCAAACAGAGATCACTGGGAGAGCTGCTGCCATCACAGAGGGCAGCTCCATGGCCTTCCTTGCCAGCCTAAGCAGGTGGTGCCATGGGAGCATCCGAGAAGTTCTGTGAAAACTTTGGGACTCTGTGGCCAGAAAACCCACCCCAGTGCTGGTGTTGGGCCTTCAGCTTACCTTGAACTACCCCTTTATCAAAGATAAATTACAAGAAAAAGTGGTTTTTCTGAGGAAATGATGGAGGATATGCTCATTGAGGTTGTAGAGGATTTCAAAATGAAGGACCTAGACCATATACTCTCTGGACAAATATGTGTTGACTTTCACAGCTTCAACAGTAATGAATTGCACAGGAAAACACGCAGAATAACTGTATGTATAATAAATGCTAACTTATTTTCAGAAGGTCACATTGCAAGAACATTGTTAATGTTACCAAAAAAAGCATTCAGCAGTTCGGTGAAACCATCACAAAGTCAAACTGACAGCTTGAGTCAATCTCCCAACAATTGCAGCCCTGGCTTTAAGCACATCATCACACCTGTTATTTTTATTTGAGAGGAAAAGTGAAGCCCCCGGGGCCGTGAATGAAAACCAGACTAGTCCTTTCATATGTATCATGATAGAGGGTTTGCAGCTCATTTAACTGACTTTCTCTTCTTCAGAAAAGACAAGATGCCAGAAGTGACACTGAAGAGAGTGACAGGAGTGAAGCAGAGGATCTGGCCAAGAACAAAGAATAACTCAGGGCTCGCTGCAAAACACCAGGAGCCAGGCAGACTCTGCAATGTGGGAAGGCTGAACAGGAGCTGGGGGAGAGGCCAGACAGGCTCCTCACAGACACTTCACCACCGTCTGCCTGAGGCAGCACCCAATGTTCAGGTGGAGGTGAATGTCTTCATCACCTTTATAGGCAGTTGAGTCATTTCAGGAGATACTTTCTACAATTCCCCTATTAGGACCATTCTTTTACTGCTACTCTATGATCCTTCATGTTGGAAAAAAAGGGTCTACCAGCCAAAGGAGAAGAGGGGTTTAAACAAGCTGCTCAAGTTTTGACACCTGTCTGTGATTATCTCCAAGTCTTCCCAAAAGATTCACAAGATAATAAATTACAGATGTGGAAGATTTAAATGATTGGCAATTTCAGAAGGCAGTGGCAGTCGTTACCAGTCACCTCATAAAAGGACTTGCGTGTGAAAGGTGCTGGCTTAAGTGGCAAATAAGTTTTCACTTGCGTAGCATGAAATGGTCAGGCTCTGGGAAAAACCATTTCTGCAAACTGATAGAAGCTGTCTTCGCTGTATGGGTTACACAAAATAGATCATGCATCTAAAATATTTTGTTAACTGAATGTCTGCTCAGGAAGAAGGCTCCTAAAATTGTAAGGAAATGAAACCCTTCCAAATGCACATTTTTTCCCCAACAGAAATTATAATTATAAATAATAGATGGAAAATTTCCATATGGATGTATTAATTTTGTTGAGATTTCATTTTCAAAATTGGAAAATAGGAGTATTACAACACTAACATTTTAACAGGATAGTTTAGAGGTTGGATGATGCTTCACGTTGTAGTTTATAGTACCTGATCTAATTTTCAGAATTTATAGCAGAACAAACAATTTAAAGTCAGTGCAAAAAAATTAATTACACCTCAACCAAAAAGTTTGTTTTATGTCCATTTTTCATTATGCAGAATTCTTCAGACTATCAGAGCTTATGTCAGTAGGAAAACCTTTGAAACCAGCAGGAGGTTTGACATCACCTGCCCCAGAGGCTGAGCCCACGTTCCCTTGCAGGCCTCTGGAGCCCAGGTGTGCAGGCTGCAGTGCTGGGGGCAGGCAGGCAACCAGCCCTGCGGGACACCAGCCCTGAGCAGGATGTCACCTCACCCCCAACAGCTGCCCTTTCTTGGACACCCTTCCTTAGGATCCCTGGTGTTTGCCCAGGAATTATTTCACCCAGTCCAATGTCAAAGCACAATTCTTTCTTTTAAAGCTTCAACTGGTAAAGGAGAATTGAAGCTTTTAAAAGCCTTGCAGAGTCTCCAGGCCACAGCTGAGCCCTGGGCACAGAGAACAGGCTCACCCTTCCCTGCTGGGGCCGGGGGAACCCTGAGCCCCCAGGGGCAGCCAGCCTGCACTGGGAGGGCTCCTCATCTGCAGGACATCCTGCCCAGCTGGCAGGGCTGCTTTTAACCAGCACCTCTCTGTGTTTAAGGCCTCTCCCATTCTCTGGAGATGTTAATCACTCAGCTCAGGAACTCTCTCCAGTCCATTTTCCTTGCTGTGTCACATCAGAGAACAGACTCTGCCAACAGAGATGACAGTGATGGTGGCAGAGCAGCCTCCCAGGTCAGTGCTGTTGCACTCTCCCCTCCTCAGGCAGCCAAGCTGATGTGGCACGATGGTTGATTTATGGGGGATCACGTCCCAATAGCAGGAGGTTGTCTCTCCTTTGCATTGCAGGGAGGTGTCCTCTTCCCCCTAGTCTTTCCCCCACCCGAGGGCAGCCCCCGGGGTGCCCCCCAGAGAGACCACCAGAGAGGGAGCAGAGAGAGAGTTCATTACATGGGCAGAGGTGTTTATAACTTCTCAATGGATCGTAAAAGAGCCAATAGAAAACTGGGAATAACAACCAATAGGAAAGGGTTAACCAAGGGCCAATAGGAAACTTTAAACACACTTCAAGGACACATTTTTTCAGACCTAGCTAGGGAGATAAGGGTTCCTCTCAAGGGATTTTGGGAAGAAGACACAGTGACTCAGGGAACAAACTACAAAAACTCCATCTCAAACAATAGAGACAGCCTCAGCTTTTAAGGTATTCAGGTTAGCTTTTCTTCCTTCTTCGCCAGCTCATTTCTCACAAGACTTTTTCCATTTCTGATATTGTTTGTTCATGTGGCACCATCTCTCAGCTGCCAGAGCACCCTTGGAGTTCCATCCTCCACTGCTCTAAGTCCACAGTCGTGCCCAGCAACCCCCTTCCTTATACACAGTCTCTAAGCACAGCCACATGCAGGTCCCCCCTCCTTGCACTCCCATTTCAGTGCTTTGGGGATGGGGATGTTTGTCAGGAGTCTGTGCAGCAATGAATCCAAGGACTAAGCAAACTGAAGCAAGTCTCTTAAGTGCCCCAGTGAATAAGTGTTTGTCATCATGTCCCTGAAGGCACAAACCCAGAACAGCCTCCCTCCTTCTGTGCTGCTCTCCAGCCTAGAAATAAAGGTAACTATACCCTCACTACACAACCTGTGAAACTTGCTTATTTCAGGCTAAAATGGTACCAATAGTGATTGGGTAGGGTAGTTAGGGGTTTTTTTTTGCTCCATTCTACATCACTATGAGCTCATAATCCTGCAGAAGATTCCCTCTACACATATTTGATTTATTATTTAAATCCTATGATATTTTCTAACACTGATACAGTGACTCTCCTGTCTCTTCCAGCTGTTCAAAGGACAGAGAGCCACAGAGGTTAAAGGTCAGAGCAGCCCTTTATTTAGCAACACCCCTGAGGAGTTCATGTACCATGTTGATCACCATTTTCAATAATGACTTGCAGTCTTTGTATAGACACAAAATTTTCACTGGCTTTTGCTTCAAGTTCATTTATCAGGTAGAGGAAAAAGATAAAGTTACAAAGGAACAGATCTATTTTCAAAAATAAAAAAATTTCACAGGCCAAGCTTGATGCAGTCTAACTCCCTTCAGCTTTAAAGCATGTGCCTTTTTGGTTAGGGTGGATCTGGTATCACTCATGCCCACGTATCGAACCTTCGCACAGAGACGCAGCCATGAATAGGAAGGGGGCAAGGGAGTTTGTTATCTATGACCTGGCACACATCAGTGTAGGGATCAAAGAGGACTACAGTGGGAAGGGCACTGTTCCCCTTCCTCTGTCCAAGGAGATAGATCCGTCCATTCACAGTGCTGCATCCCATGAAGAACTTCTGGGTCAAGCATTCCTCGTTCACCTGGGTCCATTCATCTGTCTCCACATCGAATCGAAAAGCTCCCCCTCCTATGGTGTACAGAGCCCCATTCAGGGACGTGATGCAGAGGTCATACCTGGGAGGGAAGAAACCCTTGATCAGAATCAACAGAAAGATCTGGTCCCTGAAATATTCCGCATGACCTCGGTCTTCAAATCAAAAGTCCCATTTAAGCAGAGAATCACAGAAGTGTTGCAGGGACAGGACTTCTGGAATTCCAGTCCAACTTTTTTTTTTTGAAGCAGGACCAACACTAGAACCTTTCTTCTTCTGCCAGGTCCCAGAATATTATTTCTTACCTTGGAAGTGGGGAGAATGAGATGACATCCCAGCTGTCCGTCTCCGTGTTCAGCCTTTGCACTCCATTATATACATGTCCATTCTCATCTAGGCCACAGACCACATAGATCTTGATTCCCACACTGACAGCATCGCCCCTCTCCACAGGCTGAGCCATGGGACTCATGTTTTCCCACTCTGAATCCACCAAAGCCATGCGTTCCACCGCTGGGATTATCCCTTCATCCGTGCTCCCTCCAAGCACATACAGGTAGAGCCCTGCCCCTACTGCACAGTGGCTGTTGCGGGACTTCTTCATGGGTGGCCCTTCCAGCCAGCTGTTGGCCAAGCAATTGTAGATGAGCACCCAATCCACACTGTACCACACAAACTCATCCCGGAAATATCCTCCTGTCACAAAAAGGAAGTTCCCTGGAATGACAGCAGAGAAAAGTGTCAGTCACATGAAAGATTAAAACTGTTCCTGGCAGCTACGGTTCTCATTTCGTCCTGGGCTGGATGGGAGAGGTGCAAGATGAGAAGAGAAAAATCACTGCTCTATCAATCAGTTTGCAGGATTTGATTCCTCATCCACACAGATACACTGGGCCTAGAGGATGCAGAGAATCCTTCCAAGCCTGTTCCCACTCTTCAACAGAATCATGGAAACACTATTTGGAAAGAACCTCTAGGGATCTCATTGCTAAACTCCCACCTGAAACAGGACTATCACCAATATACACCATCACAAATATAGGAAGCCACAGTATTGAACTGCCTTGAAATTCAACTCCAAGCATGAATATTTCCCAGCATCCATTGATAAGTTTAACCTAATGTCAACTATAAATCAGAAGTCACTGAACATCTTTCAAAACCACCATGAAAGAGAAGGCCAAAAAAATACACTGCTTAAAACCAAGTCCTTAGACTCATTGAAGATAAAGCCAATGCAAGGAGCTCAACAGACTCCATAGTTTCTGCTATATGAAAAGGAATATTCAGCCTTGTCTAGCAGTCCCCCAGGACTAAGGAAAACAAAACCATTTTTTGAGCAAATACGAACACCAATATGAATGAGGTTTTAGCAATGATGAGCACAGCAGTTTTCCAGCAGCAGCTGGACGCCCTGCAATAGGGACTCTCAGCCTCAACCTCTGTTTGCATTTGCTCAGTCTCCCTTCTCTGTAAGTTACCTACTGCTGCCACTGCATACTGGGTGAGGTTCCTGCGCTGCAGTGGAGAACAAGCCTGCCAGGTCCCTGTTTTAGGTTGAAAGAGAAATAATTCTTGCTGTTCCTTGTCATGCTTTCCTCCCAGGACATATAAGGTGTCATAGCTCCGACCAGCATAAGGACACAGTTCTGGATTTTGCCAGCTGGGTGGAGGGCAGTGGTCTAACTTCTTTATTAGTCTGGAAAATATATCTGTCTCTCCACGGTGCTTGCTGCGTTTCACCAAGATATCGAGGAAGGACAAACTCAGAAAAGTGACCCTGACTTCGCCCACCAAATCCAGAAATTCTTCCTGTCTCGTCGCGGGGTCGTCCATTATCCAGCTCATTATACTGTCAAAAACCACATCTTCTCGTGACACGAAGAGGTCATCACTTTTTAGGAGCTGCATCAGTACTTCTTTGGGTAGTGCCTTAAATTCTTCCTGACACATCACATCCCCCCAGTGAGTGAGAGCCACATTCATAGCAGACACATACAGCTCTGTGAAGGCAAATTGCTGCGAGTAGGTCATCAGGCCCAGGCAGTTGGAAACATGCAGCTCTCTCTCCAGAAATTTCTCACACAACAGTCTCACCCTGTCAAACTGAAAAAAATCCGCTGTTTCCAGTAAGCTGGTCACGTTTTCTTCACCTATAAGCACTTGGGCTGTGCGAGTGAACTCAAGTAGTGCCTGAAAAGGCACTGCATCGATCCCTTTGATCACTATATGCTGTTCAGAGCTCTCCCTTGCCCCTCCAAAAAACATGGCTTCAAAGTAACGACTGTGCACTGAAAGCATTCTGCGGCTGACCTGGAAGAGTCTCTCTCCAACCTCAAGGACTGTGTCTGCAATCACCTCTGCCTGAGCTCCCAGCTCCTGTGGCTCCTGCGAAGGCTCCATGCTCGTGGATTGCCAGGCAGTTAAAATTAACTCAGCCCTTACTCCTATGAGGTCTCTGGAAACATTATCGCCCTAGTCAGGATAAACATGAGATAAGCCAATCTTGTCCTAAAAATAGAATGTTTTCTACTCTCCTGCTTTGCTATTCAGTCTTTCCTGCTGCTTTCAGAACAGCAACAGCAGAACGGCTGTATAACCAAAAACATGCAGGTTTGACTGGCCTCTGCCTTCACCAGGTAAGACCACAGCAGGGTCTTTCCTGGAGAAAACAGGAGAAACAACCACAAGCTTCCTAAGCACTAAGTATCGAGGAGTTGTACAGCAACATTGAACCCATTTGGAAAAAAAAAAAACACCATCACCACGCTTTTCATCAGTTCAAGTTTAATATCAAATTCTAGAGTGATTGCAGTTTTTACTATGTATCTAACTTTATACTTTGTAAGAGAAGGGGGGATGGCTTCATGTGTTTAGTCATCCTCAATCTGAATGCACTAAATAAACACAGGTGTAGGATCACTGATGCCATACAGAGTTTTTCCAAAGGCAAGTGGATGGATTGGCACAGTGACCTCGAACTACCTGAAGAGCCCAGACCAGCAAGCCTCAGTTCCAGCTCCTGGCAGGGCTCAGCAAGCAGAAGTATGTACACTTTAATAATCCACATACAGAATCATAGAATGCTTTGGATTGGAAAGAACCTTTAAAAGACATCCAGTTCCAACCTCTCTGTCACAGGCAGGGAGGACACCTTTCACTAGACCAGGTTGCCTCAAGCACCATCCAACCTGGCCTTGAATCTCTCCAGGGATGGGGCAGCCACAGCTGCTCTGGGAATCTTGTGCCAGGACCTCACCACCCTCATCACAAAAAATGTCTTCCTTATAACTAGTCTGCATCACACCTCTTTTAGCTTCAATCATTACCCCTTGTCCTGTCACAACAGGCCTTACTTAAATGTCTGTCCTCTTATTACTTTCATGTTCTTCAGGTACTTGACTCTCAAATACACCCTCAAAGTCTGTACAACAGAAAAGGAGAGTCACACAACTTGTAAGGAAGACTGAGCAACCAATCAACTGAGCAGGACATGCTGGAAACATGCCCCTCTCCAGTTTACACACTTGACCTGTGACTTCAGGCAGATCTCTCTTCACTGAGAGCCCAGAATTCCCTCCAGAGAGCATCAGCAGGTCTGATGCTACACTCAGAGAGTGCAGAAATAATGCATCAAGTAATTGGCATGAACACCCAGAAATATCTCTCCCACCTAAACCACAGTTCAAGACTCTGCTCAGGCTGATGACTAACAAATTCTGCTCCTAAAACTCTAAACAAGGACTCTCTTTTGAATTGTGCAATTGCATGAACAAGTTTTGCAGCATTAGAAAGGCATTATGTTGTGAGGAGCACAACTCTACAGACAGCTGTGAGCCAAAGAAGGAGCCCCCAGGAGATTAAAATCCAGCAGCACCCAAGTTCACACAGGCAACGTGCCACACAAGACACCTGGTCCCAAGTTTCAGAGCCTCCTGAAAAGGGCAGATTCACTGAACTGGAATTTCCTTCAAGTTCCCATCCATTTCAGAGGTGACCCAGGAAAGGCTCTGAATGGGAGATCAGTGCTGTGGCCAAAGTAACAGCAAGTACAACCTGTCCTTGGCATGTGTTCTTGACAACCTCCAAGAACAAAACTGCCACTGCCACCAAAACAATCGACTCTGCCACAGCCTCTTCATAATGTCCCCAGCAAAAGCAGGTGGCAGAAGGAGGTTACACAGAGCCTACAGGCCCATATCCTCAACTGGGAAGTCTTCAAAATGCCTGACAGAGATGCACAAGTCCTCAGAAGAGGGATCAGATGCTCTCAGGCCATTCCCATGGATTTCATGCCTGAGTGGAGCCTCTGCTCTGGTCCCTCCTGATTCTGCAGTGTTTTTGCAGCTCCTGAACAAATTCCGTGCAGATTTATGGCTGAAAACTGTAATGTCAACTGTAGTGCACTTTTACAGACTGAAAACCAGACATTTACAAACAGATTCATTTGTATTTATTCACTCAAAAAGTCCTCAAATCTTGCATTTTCAGCAGTATAAAAGAAATAAAAATGTTTACTTACAAATCAAGTTATAACAGGCAGAACCACAAGTGGATAGCTACAATATAAAAATATGCAGTATTTCCAGCACTGCCTACAACTGAACATCAGGATATTAAGTATTCTTCCCCTAAAATTCCAATTTTAGATACCTGCACAAGGTTCAAGTCACTTAACCAAGAATTATCCCACAAGTTAGTCCAGTCCTTCTGTAGGAATGTGTGAGCCTGCTGAAACACAGATCACAGTCCACCAGACCTGGAACAAGGGCCAGAAAAGACCTTCTTGACTCTGTCCCCTGTCAAGGTGGTAACACAGTACTAAACAAGGAAGGTAATTCTCCTGCACAAAAGAGACTGAACTCAACAACAGGAAGAATACTACACAATGCTTCCCAGCTGAGTACTGACATCTAAGAGGAAGACAAAACATGTTTTAATGTATTTAGGCTTTAGACTAATTTTGATTAAACACATTTTAATGTATTTAAAAATGTAAAGAATATAACCAATATTCAGAGCATTCTTAACTAATTTTATGGGGTTATTTCAAAACTCACAAGATCAAAAGGGCCTCACTTCACGATAATACCTTCTCTTCTGTCAGCTCTAAACGATGCACTTACTTGGGGCTGGGGGGGAAACCAGAACTTACTTCTTTCGTGCCCCATTCTCACATCATTTATAGAAATACACAAAAATAAAAGCTGTTTTTTCACACTAACAAATACACATTCAAACTCCTCCCCCAAAACAGGAACCTTCTCACACACTGATAGTTTTCTTCAATGACTTGCACCCTTGAAGTCTTCAGAGACAATCCAAAGAAAGCATTAACCATCTTGCTGCTGAATGAAAGGGTTTGGAATAGCTTCCATTCCATCCTGTGGACAAATAAGAACCACAGAAGTCCCTCTGCAAACCACAAGTCCCAGCTGACGTGTGTCTTCTGTCAATTTGAATTGATCATCTGGGTCTGAAAAGCAGAGATCCACAGTTACAACAGGCAAATTAAGAAACCAAATTCCATCAGCTTCAAAAGGCACAGACATACATGTTTTTTCCAGGCATCTCTGCACTGAATACATGGGTCATGCAGCAGTAGTATCTGATGGCCTCAAGACATTACTGATTTACTGATTTTCTAAGTAGCACATGCCACAGTAATAAAGAACTTCGCTTTACATGCAACAAAGAAGCAGTAAGCATTTATTAAAGTATTCAAAGGCCCTTTTGTTCATCCAAACAATAGCACACATGCGAATGATTCAAAACAGCTCCCAGTCCCACTTCAAGTATCATGTTAGATAATCATTTGGGGATCAATGCAAATCAGAAAAAGACCCTGACTTCACAATGCACTACGGACAGAGAGCACCAGTCCATTCCCAGACTGGGTCCAACAGGGCTGTGGATCAGGACAGACAAACATACATTACCCAGCACTATCATCTGTGAGATGTCACTATAGCCAATAAAAATGCACTACACAATTTTAAAACTCCCTTTTAGGAGCAAATTCAAAACTTCAGGTGTTTCCTTTGTCCTGGACCATGATAAAATTTGTTGCAAAGAGGAGAGAGACACACTGCTTTATTCAAGCTTTAGAGGACAAGAGCAGCAAACAAGATAACTATACAGGTGCTCAAGCAAGCACTACGAGGGATGTTCTGCCAGCAGGAATGTGCTTACTCTAACTTCCGCTGTACAAGCATAGAATGGTTTGCATTGGAAGGGACCTTTAAAGCTCCTCTAGTCCAGCCCCCCTACAATGAGAGCAGTGACACCTTCAAGTAGACCAGGCTGCTCAGAGTCCCACCCTTGAATGCTTCCAGGGATGGGGCATTTACCAACTCTCTGGGCAACTTGTGTCAGTGTTTTCAACAGCCTCGTTGTGGAAAAAACCAACCTTTTCCTTATATCTAAATTGAGCCTCCTTCAGTTTCAAACCATTACCACTTGTCCTGTCACAACAGGGTCTGCTAAAGCATTCCTATCATTTTCCTGCATGTCCCTTGCTAGTACTGAAAGGCCACAATCAGGTCTCCATGGATCTGTCTCTTCAGTGTCACTGTCCAACCAATTCCACATTCACCAAAGAGTGCTCCCATCAAATCCATCTCTCTCCAATTTAAAGAGAAGGATGTTGTGGGGAACCGTGTCAAAGGCTTCACACAAGTCCAGAAAAATAACACCTGTAGCCCTTCCCTTGTCCACCCATGGAGTCACTCTATCACCAAAGGTCACTGGGTTGGTCAGGCAGGACTTGCCCTTGGTGAAGTCGTGCTGGATGTCTCGAATCACCTCCCTGTCCTCCACATGCCTTAGCAGAGCTCTGAGGAGGATCTGTTCCATCATCTTCCCAGGCACAGAGGTGAGGCTGACAGGTCAGTAGTTCCCAGGCTCCTCCTTTCTATCCTATTGAAAAACGTGTGCAATGTTTCCCTCTTTCCCATCAGCAGGAACCTCACCTGAGTGCCACTATTCAAATATCATAGACTGGCTTAGCAACTGCATCAGCCAATTCCCTCGGGTGCATCTCATCAGGTCCCACAGACCTGTCATCTTATCCCTTTCTTTACAATACAGTTATCCTGAACATGCTGCAGTTTGGGGGATGTCAACTTGCAGTTTCTGCTCATTCACTCACAGAGCTCTAAGATTTCTGTTAAGAAAAACACTCAGGGAAGGGATATTACAAATTACTTACCTCGCATGTACTCAATGGTACCATCCAACACAAGGTTCAGAAGAGGGTCAAATCCTTTCAAGACACCACTTGCTATTGAAGACCACACAGAAAACTATGATTAGAGACCCAAACCAGGTACACAGTAACTCAAGACTGCATGAAAGGTACATTCCATTCTCCAGCCCTGTTCCCTCCTTCAGTCAAGGCTACCAAGCAAATGAGACCAGAGATACCAAACAGTGCCCTCATCATCAATGGCAAGTGCACAGAACCTGTTCTGTGTTGTGCCAACTGAAACTTACAGACTTTTTAACCAATTCTTCAAAACACTCCTCAAGACACTAACATTTTTCCTTTCAGCCAGTTTCAGGGGCACTTTAAGAATATTTCTGCACAACAAATCAATACAAGTCACACAAAGGGAAAAAAAAAAAAAACCAAACAATGCCAAACCAAATAAACACCCTCCATAAAGATTTATGGTAAAAAATTAATCAAGACTGTAATATTTTAAGTGCTTTCCTCAGAAAGCACATCATCCAGGTGTCCTCCTGGCACATTATCTCTTTAGCATAAGCACTGCCTCACAAGAAGGCACTGCAGACAGACCTGCACTTTGTTCTAAAGCAGATCACAGTTTCACAAGACTAGTCACTAAATAAATCACAAAACTACACAGAATTACCTCCCAGTTTGAAAAATACACTTATCAGTAAGGAGTCCAAGTAGCTTCCAAACCCTCATAAGCATCAGGTCCAACGAGGGAGTTTTAAAACACTCACAGGGTTCACTCAGACAAACAAGTGCCTTTGGGGGGCACCAACAGCTGCACTGGGATGTGCTCCCCAGCTGCACGAGCAAGGGACAACAGAGACGGAAAGGCACACATATTGAACCATGAACCCTGAGCACGCTTAACGTGTTAAGAGATGAAAGGCAAGACAGTCACATTGATCACTGCACTCATAAACGTTCCTTTGCTGCTTTAAGTGCACCCTTGCAACGCAAAAAACCTGACAAAATCAGGCAGTTCAAGACAACTAACGGAAGAAGAGGGGCACAGATGAGACAGAGATAAAAGTATAGCCAGGAGAACTATGGAAAAATTGAAGGGGAAAAGCTTCACAGCAGTAACTACAAACAGCAGCAAATACAAGCACCCGCCAGCGCTCGCCTTCCCAGCCCGGACACAGCGGGAGCCGCCCGAGGGCAGGGCCGGGCCCGGAGGGCACAGGAGGGCAAAGGAGGGCCCGGCTCACCTTCCCGCCCGCCCTGGAACTTCACCCGGATGGTCTTGTCGATGTACTTGGAGAGGTCCAGGATGCTCTCCTTCTTCTTCTTCTCCTTGTCCTACGGCACAGGAGCACAGCGCGCTCAGAGCCCTGCCACGGCACACGGCCCGGAGCGCCCCTGCGGGCTGGGGGGGCACCGGGG
>VWZG01008242.1:89726-115772 GCA_013396735.1 Grallaria varia
CTTCGGCTGTGGCTGCTCCTGCATCTCGTGCCGCAGGTCAGTGGCTGCGCCGGGCTGGGAGCTCCCTGGTCGAGGGCGGCGGCGGCGGCAGCCGGACAGGGAGCACGGCCGGGCCCGCACGGGCTGTGCCGTGTGCCCAGGCCCGGGGGGTGTGCCCGGGCCTGGCGCCGCCTCCCTGGGCGGGAGCGGCCGGGGCGGCCGCAGGTGCCGCAGCCGCGGGAGGCCCCGCGGCGAGCCCGTGGCCGAGCCGAGCCCGGGGGTAGGGGCGGAGCGGAGCGCAGTGCCCGGGGTGGCACCGGAGCGCATCGCCGTGCTCAGGGGTGGCACCGGAGCGCATCACAGTGCCCGGGGTGGCACCGGAGCGCATCGCCGTGCCCGGGGGTAGGGGCGGAGCGGAGCGCAGTGC
This sequence comes from Grallaria varia, assembly GCA_013396735.1. Lineage (NCBI taxonomy): Eukaryota > Metazoa > Chordata > Aves > Passeriformes > Formicariidae > Grallaria > Grallaria varia. The sequence goes on from VWZG01008242.1 coordinate 90,133, forward strand.
CCGGGGTGGCACCGGAGCGCATCGCCGTGCTCAGGGGTGGCACCGGAGCGCATCACAGTGCCCGGGGTGCCACCGGAGCGAAGCCCATCGCCATGCCCGAGATGGCACTGGAGCGCAGTGCCCGGGGGTGCCACCGGCGCGGAGCGCATCGCAGTGCCCTGGGGCGGCGGAGCGGAGCGCAATGCCCGGGGGTGGCACCGGAGCGCATCGCCGTGCCCGGAGGTGGCAGCGGAGCGTATCGCCGTGCCCGGAGGTGGCAGCGGAGCGCATCGCCGTGCCCGGGATGGCACCGGAGCGCAGTGCCCGGGATGGCACCGGAGCGCATCGCTGTGCCCGCGCCGCGGGGCCTCCTCCGCGATTTGGGGGTGTTTATATATCTGTGTCTTTGGGCTGGCTTGGGACCTTTTTCTTCTCTCCGTGGTTGACAGCGCAGTCCTCGTAGCTGTTAAAGCCTCGGGTCCTCGTGGGGACCGAGGGGAGGGTCTGGGCTCGCTGAGGAAGCACCCGCAGAAAACAAAGGGGATTTCTGCTGACGCTGTAGTCTGTCTTGAGTCTTGCATTCTCATTACCTAAATATTAATTAGTTTTGCGGGATAAATTTTTAAGGGTGTGATGCATTAAGCATGTAATCCCGATACAGGAAACAGTGGATTTTTTTAACTGTTGGATTGCATGGTATGTAGCTTTTGTATTTTAAGTTCTGGTGTTTTGCGTACTGAAAATGTTGAATGTCATTTAACATGTCATTGGAACGTAACTGTTCATTAGGTAATTTGGAGGGTTCTATGTCTTCTTGAGTTTTATCGGTGTAACATCTTAACAAGACAATCTAATTTTTCCCTCTTCTTTATCTGTCTCCTTGCTGATTCCTGGCCACTGATCTTTAGTTACAGAGTGTCCTGGTTATCAGCTAACTTCTTTATTTCTGCATCCTCCCCTTTTTTCCTTCATCATCTTTTTTCAGTCATCCCTTCCTTATTCCCCTGTGCATTTGTCATCTCCACTGATGCTTCATGTGGACTGGTAGTGCCAGCATAGGGCCCACAAATTAATGAGATGCAAGAATGGGTCAAAGACTGCCATGGATTCAGTTTGGAGGAGGTGAGCACATGGCAATGCAGGAGAGCAGGTGAGTGGTGGGTACCCACTGGTGGGTACTTGGGGATCTTGCCTTTGGCTGCACATATTGCAGTATACTGCTTTCTGTAAGCATTTGGTATGTTTGTGCAGTGGAAGTGTCAACATGCCTGGGCAGACTGGCCAGGGTGCAGAAACAGTCCTGCTGCTGCAGTGAAAAATGAATGTACCGTATGCTGTCAGTATGTTTCTACAAGCCAAGCTGGCCCATTTAAAATTTGCTTGCATACCTTGTGATGTGCAGTACTTCTTGTTTGCATACCTTGTAGTGTGCAGTACTTCTTGCACTTGTTGGGTTAGTTTTGGGTAGTACATCTTCTTCAGCATGAGGCAGCGAGGAGTGCTCTGCTGCACTCATCCTGCAGTGACACCCCCACGACACTGATGGCTGGGGTTATTCGGGGGGACAGAGCTGATAGTTCTCATTATGGGCTGCTCTGTGCATTTGCTGTGTGCCAGCTGGGCTCATTATCAATGGCTTACTCTTGCCTCAGTGTTGTTGGGCATGTACCTTTGTTCTCCTCCTTGAAATAGGAAAATAGAAATGTTTGCTTGTTCGTCTGGTTTTGCCTGGGGCAGAAGGAAGTAGTGTCCACATTTGCTTCTACGTTCTGATTTAGGAAGAAGGAACAGCTTGGCTACTGAAGCGTTGCTCTCCCAGATCTGGGTCTTCATCAGGGAGCACCTAAAGAGGGGTATAATCTTATAGATCCAAGTACAATCTGCACTTAGATCTTGCTTTGGTATTCAAATTCTCACATTTCATTCAACTTCCCATCCTTCATGGCATTGCTACCTCTCAGCTGTCCTGTAAAAACAGGACATAGACATGAGCCTTTAACAAGTGACAAATACGGTAACATGATCTGCAGCAAGTGTGTTGGATCTGGCTGGCCCAGCTTTCACCAGAATATTGAATTGTGGTGATGGTTTTGTGTATTAGATCAGGGTACTCTATGATGTAGGTCCAAAGAGTTGAAAAGACTGTCTGAAATTCTGAATTAAGATGGTGGTTGACCATTTAGTCTCCTGGAATTGTTGCATTATGAATATGTAACTCCTTCCATTGTGCAGTGTTTGTTGAATGAGTGTTTTATTTGTGTGCAAATTTGCTGTCTGCTGTTGCTGGTCTCCAGATGCATTGGTGCAGGTCATGGGTAAGAATGACCACAACTCCTGGGAACGCTGACATTGTACCTATTCTAAGAGCAGGAATAGCTCATTCCTTCCTTTCTTCAAGGAACAGCTCTCAGTATCTGTGAAATCTCTCTGAGATTCAGGAGGCCAAATCAGCTCATAATGCTACTGAAAGTGGAAGAAGTTCATGGGGCATCCTGGTGAGTGTGGGGCCAGAGGCAGGGAGGGACAGGCAAGACAGAGCCACTTGCTTGGTGGCTCAGTCACTTTTATTGCAGTTTCTTGAAATATGGATGAGCTGAATTCTTCCTCCCTGCCTTCTTCCATCATGTAATTTGCAAGTCCCACTGCTTGTCTCTGAGCTACATTAATTCACCAACACGACCAAAAAAACCTCACACAGCAAAAAAACTGGAGAGTGTTTCGTTCTTTTATGTGTTAAATAAACTGTGGAAGGACCTGATGGGGTTCAGAGCCAATGAGCATGTCCTTCTAATGCCACCAACATTAGATTAGCTTGGTGGCCTGTTAAATTTTGCCCTGAGACTTTGTTTCTGCTGTGTGAAAACCTTTTCCAGTTTTGCAGCTTTGTAGAAAACAGTTTGTTTTGTGTTAATTATACACTATTATGTGCTTTCTAAGCCATAGGATCAGTAAGAAGCAAGTGTCATAATACAGGTTATTGTCACAGCAGCTGTTGTTCTTCCCTGTTTGAAAAAGGCTGGACTTGACATCCAAACACTTGGAAAAGAGCCCTTGGGGGTTGTAGGAACATTGTATAGGATCTGCCCAGCAGATGACATTTTTCTGCTGGGGTAATCTAGGATATGAAGTGTTCTCTAGGAATTAAGAATCATCTCAAATGTTTCCACCGTGCCAGTACATCAGCAACATTGCTTTGAACTTTTGTTGTCTGATACATACTGACATGAATGAAAACAAATCTGGAAGCATCAAAGTGGAGAAGAACAAACTTGTAGTGGCTGTTAACAGATTTCAGAACTATGATTCTCAGTGACAATTGCTTTGTAAAAATGTCTGTTAATTTACATTCTTCACAGACTACATTCTTCACAGTGTTTCTGTAACTCTGTGCTTCCTCTTCTGCTTTTAGCCCTGCTCATATTGCCTTTAATTCCTTTCCTGCTTGATTTTTACTTGGCTTTTGGCACACAAACCCACATAGCTTCCAAAATGTTTTGAGCACTTTACATTAGAAGCCTCTTACTCCTTTAATATTTCTTTAAGGAACATCCATTAAGTAGCTCAGAAAGCAAAACTCTGTATTACTGTCTTCAGAGTGCCATTTGGGGATTATTCCTGAGTTCCAGCAATGGTTATCTCCATGGAAATGCAGTGACACACCCTATACTTACTCTCTTGTTTTAAAGATGTGTAGCTTATATCTTGGAGATGTGAAACTTTTAACTGTATAGGTTGATTGTTTTGCAAAGGCATAAAACTGTTCAGTTACAGGAGTTAGCTCCTGCAAAACTGCCTGAAGATTTTGGAGAGAGTTGTATGTGTAATATTCAAAACTGAGCGGTTCTGTATTTTGTTTGCTTATCTAAGCCCAGTCAGACCCTGTTCAATAACCAGGAAACAGTTTTTTGTTCTGGCTTTTAATATGTATTTGTAGGTTTATGGCTTGTTACTCTTGAAAGTCAAATTCAAGATGATAAGGATGGATTACTTTTCTAAACTGCTTCCTTCTGTTGAAAGGGGTTTAGGTGCTATGGTTGGATACCTGAGATACGAGTTAATGAGTCCACCATGACAAGTAGTTGGAAGTTTTGTTTCCTCCCTGCACATGCACAATAGTGTCTCCCTTTTCCCACAGATATCTTGGAAACTTGCACTGTGCTCAGGTGACTTGAATCTGCACTGAGCTGATGGCCGTGATCTGCCATGCTTCAGAATAGATGGCATTGGTTCTGGAGCACTTAATGAACACAAGGGGAAAAGTTGCTGCATGAATTAACAGAGACCAATTACACACAGAAGAGCTAAATATAAAAATCTCTACCCCCGTGTGTTTTCACAGTGACATTTCTTTACTGCTTTGCTGAGGTCTTGCAGCAGGATGTCATTGTCATCGCTGCCTCTGTGGGTGTTAAAAGGCATTTTACAGTGGGTGTGGTAAAACACTGGCCCAGGTTGGGCAGAGTGGCTGTGCCTGCCCTGTCCCTGGGAGTGTCCAAGGCCATGCTGGACAGGGCTGGGAGCACCTTGGTCTGGGGAAGGTGTCCTTGCCTATAGCGGGGTTTGGAGCAGGTGACCTTTAAAAGTCCCTTCCAACCCAAACCATTCTACGCTTCTTAAAAGTGTTCCAAAAAGCATCTTCTTACCTTGAGTGTCCCTTAGGGGTGCGTGGTAACTTCTGTGTAGTGGAGTTTGAAATAAAGAGGGAGAAATAAGAGGGTTGGATTCTTCTATTGGATTTTTGAACATCTGTTTTAAGACATGACTTTGCTGCGAACTTCGGTCATCTTTAATATCTTGTTCCTCAGATGCTGCCTGTAGAAACAGATGTGTAAGTTGGATTTGTAAGAGTGTACCTGCATAATTATAAAATCAGTGCTGTGTTTAGCTTATGAATGTTAAACTAGATGTTGACAGATTAGTCTGTCACAACTTTCTCTCTAATTAGTGGCAATGATGTTTAGGGATATTACATTATGTTTCTCTTCAGAACAAGTTTTCATCAGTTCTGGTAGGCACAAAGTGGTTTCCTTGGGGGAAGCTGAATCAGAGCAATTAATTATGTCTTCAGTCAATGACTCCAGTTTTGTTTGCGTGCTGGACAGGAAAAAGAGACAAGGAAGAATGAAAAGGGAGGAGTTGAGTGTGTGGGTAGGGGAGAGCAGGGCACAAAGGGGGGTGGTAGAGAGATAAGATGGGGGGGTGTTGTTTGTTTTGAGGGGAGTTTTGTTGTTTTTTTTTTCCCTCTGAACCCATTCCTGGTGGTGAACTGATGGTCTCTGCTCATCCTGTGTCCTGGGGTCACTAATGACCATCAGTGTTCCACCAGAAACCAAATGTGTGATTAGTTCCGGTGAACATCAGGTCAATTATTGTACGTTTCAGGTATTTTATTTATATTTAAACAAACTTCAAAGTGCTAAGTGCCAGTAAGGATTACTGAGTGTCCTCAGTTAAAATGCTGATAAAATGGAGAAACTTTCCTTTACAATAGGAAACAAATGCTCTTGGAACACAGATATGATAATAGGAAGAATCCAGTTACATTAAACAGTGTCTGTTATTCATGAGCAGTGGATTTCCAAATCTCTCAGCTAAAATAGTGTTTTGAGACTGCTGCATTTAATAGGTGGTCAGTCTTATCCTGACTGTCTAGTAGTTCGTGAGAAACCAAAGTACAGATACAATTTGCATTTGCTCTCAGTATCATCTTTTTATAATCTATTATCAGACAACACTACTTGAACATTGAAGTTGCTCTGTAAGAGCACTGTGAGGCTCTGAAGCAGCAATTGAAGATCAGCAAGACTTTCCTTCAAAAAGAAGCATTGATCTGGATTTGTATGATTGAATTACATTTTTTAAAAATACAAAGTTATCACAAGTTAGTATTTGTCCTACTTTCTGTCTACATTTCTTTTGTATCTCAATGTCTTTTTGTCTGAAGCATTTAAAAGCTTTTTGCAGCAGCTGGTCAGATCTTAAATTGAATTCTTAATGTGTTGGGGTTCAAACGTGACCAGATGGTCCCAGAATGCATGTGGGCAAGGAACTAATGTTTGGTATTTTGTAGGAAGTAAAGAGTTCCTAACTTACACTTTTCCAGGGAGTGGAGATGGTGCCTGACACTGCTCCCAAGGCAGAGCCTGCAATCCCAGTGTTGCTGTCCTGAGGAGCACAGAAGTGTCCCATAGAAATTAATGGTGACTTAAAATGACATTGAATGCCTTCTTGTTCCAGCCAGGACAAGACCCTCTTGTTAAAGACAGAAGCATCACAAAGGGACCTGCTTATCATTTAGAAATGGGCAGGAGGATTTGTTTTAGAGTCCTTAGAACAGTAAGAACGGACCTCATGATATACTTTGTTTCTTCAACACCTTCCAAGGGCAAGGAGAATTTACAGTTATTTTGACTCAGTTAATATGAAAATGAAGTCACCACTAATTAAAGTTAAATAAAACCATCATTAGTGGTAGGGAAGCTGCATGTACTTCCCCTGTTGCTTTGTCTTCCTGATTTCTGGTTGCCTAGCAAACATCTACCAGGACTTGGTGTATAAGCAGACAACTGCATCAACTCCATAAAAATATTCTATTTTGCAGGTTCTCTGTGTAGTCTTGTAGGTGATTTTGGTCCAGCTCTTTAGGTGGAAGATGATAAATATATCTAGTACCCTAAAATTGTATCACAATACGTAAGGAAGGAGGGGAGGAGACATTTGAGAGAACAGACCTCATTGTGAAGAAGCCTGGTGAAAAAGTCTGTAATAAGGAAGTGTTTGCTAGTACCTACTCACAGTGACCAGTCACCCTATGCCAGCCCCCAGGTCTTTCAGTTTTGCTGGAAAATGGCTCAGTACAGTCTGACATAACCAAAATAATGAGGAAATTACTGTTTACTATTCAGGGACGGGCAGCTGAAAATATTTATATTAAAAGCAGCACATCTTGCAGTCTGATGTAGTTTGAGCACTTTGCTGAATAAGCAAAGTACATACTGTGTATCACAACTGAGAAGATGCCTAAAACTTGTTTACTTGTTCCATGTTACTGTGTTTACTTTTCTCTCTAGTCCTTGTTCCCTTTCTCCAAATTCATACAGAATCTGGGTTCTGTTACTTGAGTTTCCAGGAGATCTTCAGGAGAATTGTGACATTTACATGCTGCAAAGGTGGCTGACCTCCTTATAAAAATGAGCATGATGTTCTATGGCACGCAATGTCTTTGTCTAATCATGGGCCTGGTTGTGACCTCTTGCAGAGGTTGTGACCTCACTGCAGAGCCAGTGAGAAACCCTGAGAAGGCCTTGACACTGTGCATGCTGTTCAGCAATAACTAAAACATTAATTTGTTATCAGCATTGTTTTGGGCACAAATCTAAAACACTGCACCATGCCAGCTGCTATGAAGAAAATTAACTCCATCCCACCAGACACAGGACAGGCCTCTAATTACAAATTTTAGATATATAATCATCAGTACCTACAGCAGCTATTGCTGGAGTTTGGACAGCAGTGACCACTGCTCACTGAAGCAGGGAAAAGTAAATGCAGTCTGTAGAACTGAGAGTCTGCATGTTCTGCCTAGAACAGAAAAAGAGATGCTGCTGCTGCTGCAGGGTTATCACATCTCCAGTAAAGGTGTCCAAGGCTGAATTTTGGTGTGATGGGAATCTAGAATTGATCATTACTTCAGGCTGTACTTTCAAGAGTTGGTCAGGGCCAGACCTTCTTACTCACAGAATCATGGAATGGTTTGGCTGGAAAGGGACTTTGGAGACCATCCAGGCCCCTGTTGTGGGGTGGGCTGGACCAGGCTGTTCAGACCTGCATCCTGATTTGCGGATTATCAGCCCCACAACCCCAGAGGTCACAGAGAGGGGCGTTTATTCAGCACTGGATGCACGGGGGTCGCTCCTCCAAAATCCTGCACCCCTCTCTGCACTCACAGCCTTGTTTCTGTGCAATTACAGTGTACAGATTCATTATTTTTCTATACATACGCATTATTTTATTAGAAAAAGACAGGGTTATGCTAATCAGTTCCCCGAAATCATTTCCATTTTCTCTGCCCTGAGCCCCTCCTCTCTGAGTCTGTGCAGTGATTTCCAGTGGCCTTGGGCAGAGGTCTATGGGGGTCTGGAGGATGAAGATTGTGGGTCTTCCTCGCTGTGCCCTTTTCAACTTTGGCTCAGAAGGCAGCTGTAACCTGTCTTTTTAACAGCTCGAACTGGTCTAATTAACAAATTTCTGTAGTGGTCTTACCTTTTTGACATATTCCTTGATTTATTATCTACAGAAACCACTGGGCTGATTAGGAGTGGCCTTGGCTCTCTCTCCCCCACCGTGTGTAGGCTATTTTCATGTCTAAATGATTTAAAACAACCACCAAACATACTTTTTAAGAGATAAATCCCCTTATCAATCCAGCCTGGCCTTGGACACTTCCATGGGATGGGGCAGCCACAACTTCTCTGGGCAACCTGTGCCAGGCCCTGCCCACCATCTGAGTAAAGAATTCCTTCCCAATATCCCATGTAACCCGCCCTCTGGCAGTGGGAAGCCATTCCCTTTGTCCTGTCCCTCCATCCCTTGTCCCCAGTCCCTCTCCAGCTCTCCTGGAGCCCCTTTAGGCACTGGAAGGGGCTCTCAGGTCTCCCTGGATCCTTCTCCAGGTGAACCCCCCCCAGCTCTCCCAGCCTGTCTTCAGAGCAGAGGGGCTCCAGCCCTTGGAGCATCTCCGTGACCTCCTCTGGACTTGCTCCAGCCACTCTGCATCCTTCTGGTGGGAGCCCCAGAGCTACTCCAAGGCTCTTACCTGTTGTGCAGTACTCCGGCCTCTTGCCCTTGCTCTGGTTATATGCATATATGCACCAGTCTAGTTGTGTTCTTGGGGGTTGTGGGTTTTGGCTTGTTTTGTTGGGGGTTTTTTAAACACATCCAGTGAGATTTCAGTTGATTCTTTGACCAGTTGCTATGTAGGATGGAATCTGCCTGATGTGTCTGGAGTCTTTCTTTGAAGAATGATGGAAATAATAACTAATTCCACTGTGCTCTTTGCACAGATACAGAAACCTTGTAGAATCTTTTGTTTTTCTTTAAAAAATACAAAGCAGACCAGTCAACAGCAAGTTATGCCCATCACGTGTGTTATTTTATGTGACCTAGAATTCTTGTGGTGAAATTTTTGTTACGTTTTCAGGTGTACTGCGAGTATGGGATGGTACATGTCCTTTCAGAGAAGGGGAGCAGCAAAGGAAAAGACTACTGTATCCTCTTCAACTCTCAGTGGGCCCATTTGCCACATGATCTGGGGAAAGCTGTAAGTACCTAGATAAGCAATGACAGAAGAATGTATTTAAAAATGCCTTTCATAGAATCATAGAATTGATTGGGTTGGAAGAGACCTCAGAGATCATCAAGTCCAACCCTTGGTCCAACTCCAGTCAGTTTACCAGATCATGGCACTCAGTGCCACGTCCAATCTCAGTTTAAAAACCTCCAGGGACGGTGATTCTACCACCTCTCTCTTTGTTACAAGGGAACTTAATTCCCTACTTGGATTAGTAGGATTTGAAACAATTGTTTTGTTTGCTCTCTCTAGAAAGTATTTTTGTCCCTTAAGATCACTTTAGGCCATGCTAGGATGGCAATATGCATTTCCAGGCAGGGTGCAGAGGTAATGACTATTACTAGTTCAAAACAAAAATCCTCCTTTTCAACAGTGTGATCAATGAAGTGTAAATGGCACATAGCTGGGCTTGGAAAGGAGTCTTTGTACATCAGCACAATACAAGGAGATACCACATAACTTTGCTAATATACTGAACTTTAGTTGTTTCTTAACGATTCAGAGTTCTGTCAAGTGTAAGATTAAGTAATCTCAAACTGTGTCAAGCTTTTGCTGCATTACCCAAATCTGTATGAGCTGACAATTGAGTCAGTTCTTTATTCTGTGAGAAGTTACTGTCACTGGATGATGAAATCAGCAAATCCACTTTTATGAGCTACTAATAGGGGAAAATGTAGTTGGCTGATACTTGGTTCATTTTGTTCACTGTATTGCTTGATCTACCAACTCATGCCCCACTGAATTATTAGTGTTCTTTATCAATGTATAGTCAAGTCTTAATTACCTGTGATGGCTTTATTGCAACTGCAGATTAGTCCCTAGATACATCAGCTGTTGCCTTTGTGTAGACCCAGCAGATAAACTCTTGGACTTGCCTTGACTGTGTCACATGAATCAGCGCATACGTGACAGACTTGTATTTATGAGAATTGGGGACTGGACACTAAACATCTTGTTTCAATCAGTCTCATAAAAATTCACATATTTCAGTGAATTTCAATGAAAATTGACATATTTCTGTAGCTCTACAGGAGCCAATCTAGTGCAGAATAGCTTGCAGAGACACTTCCACATACTCTTGGGTTATGTATGCTGTATCTGTATTTCCTTCCTCAGTTCTCTCCTGCTTTTCCCTTCTTTCACATTCTCCCTCCTTCTCCTTCTATACTCCATCAGTACAATTCATTAAGTGAGGCAGTGCAGTGCACCAGCCTGAGCTCACTCTGCTTTTCTGTTCTGCTCTGATAGAGCCATAAACTTGGACAGCCAGGAAGTGTGTGCAGAGACATTTTGCTATCTCTAAAGCAGGAGTCAGGTTGGAGACAGCAGTTTTCTGAATAAGTCTGGGGCTGCTGACAGCCTGGTGCTTACCTTCCCCTCCTAAAACAAGGGAGTCTGTTACACAGGTGTTGTATCATGTACCTGTAGCATGTACCTGTGCATTTCCACCCCAGAGTGTTCCGTGTGTCAGTTTTTCAGGTTAAAACCCTGATGCTTCTCAAACCCAAGAGCGACCCTCCAGTGAGGACTGCAACCTGCTTCTGTTAGCACAGCTCAATTAATGCAGTTTTCAGATGACTTACAAATAGAACTGGGCAAAGATGCTGGTGGTTGTTTAGGTTTTGCAAGGAAAAATTTGTGCCAGTGTTAATTCTAAAACGTTGAAGTGTCTTGGGGATGTTCCTGTTTAAACAGACCAGATTAGATGTCTTTGGGTCTGAGGAGGGCCAAAACTTAAGGAAGTGGGGCAGGTCTGCATTTTCTCTGGGTCACAAGCAGTGAGAGAAGCAGCTAAGAATCCAGTATTCAAATACTTGGGATACAAAATCTCAGCTCACTGGATATGGTAGGTTTCAGCATGGAAGTTTATTTTTATTGCCTATGTATTTGTACTTTCCTTCAGCCTGTGTTTCAGTGTCTGGCTGTTCATACCCTCCATCATCCCAGGCTCTGCCACCCTGGTAATGGTAACACTTTCCTGTACTCCTCCCACGTCTTGGCTGTGTGTACCAGAACAGCTGCGGTGCTGAAGAAAACAAATGCAAATGCAGATCATAACCCAAAGTTTATTTCCTGTAGAATTCTGCACAATAAGGTAAAGCAAGGCAGGATCAGATGTAAGAGAGAGGGCAACAGTGTTTCAGCTTTCATGTTTCTCTAAGAATACTCTTATCACTCCATTACTTGAAAATGTTAAATTACCTTTAGAAACTATGGTTCCTGCTCTTGATTTTTTCTTTAATTTTATGTGAGAGAGATATATATGTATGTAACTTTTTTTTTTCAGTCACTCTTGCAACTGCAGGATCAGACAGCATCTGTTTTGTGTTCTGCTTCTGATGTACCTGATGGGGGATTTAATAATCAAATCCCCATGGTGATGCGAGGAAATTGCACCTTCTATGAGAAAGTGAGGCTTGCTCAGATAAACGGAGCTCGTGGGCTGCTGATTGTTAGTAGAGAGAGACTGGTAAGTCTCTTTATCTTCCTGTGTTGCTGATATTCTTCCAATGTTAGATACTGTCTTTTCTTTGGTGCACATTGCTGGTATTTGATGCTCCTCTTTAAAATGAATATTGTGTGTGTGTTCTGCCTGTACGTGCATTGCATAGTTATGTGTGGAAATCATACCTCTGAAGGAAGAATGAATGAAACCACAAGAGCCACTCAAGTAAGAAGAGTCTGCACAGAGCTCATGTGACATTCAAGTCAAGAGCTCAGTATTACCCTTATTCCATATGAAATACTGGAATCAAAAGAGGTTGGTTTCTCGACTCTTATCGTACTACCACACTGAATCTAGTGCTTTAGATTCAGCTGGAGCATCACCAGCATGTGCTTTGTAAAATTAGTAGTTTTGAAAATAGTATTAGTAGGTTTAAGTCCTAATCAGTACTAGAGGCTCACATTGATTATAAACCTATAACCTGGAAAAGATACTGGATAACATGAAAAAGATACTGCTTGAAGTTTGGTTGCTGCCTTTTGCTGTTACAGTCTTTAATGACTTCTGTTTTACTGGGAACAGTCATACATTTTACTTTGAGTTTTTGCTGTCATTATGTTCCCTTCTAGAACATTTTTCAAATTGGCAGAAACAGAACTTGTGGGTTTAACCGGTTTTAAGCAGTAGAAGTATTTGCAGAAATAAATATTTTCTTACCTACTCTGAACTGTCTTTCAGGTTCCTCCTGGGGGTAACAGGAGTCAGTATGAAGAGATTGATATTCCTGTGGCTCTGCTCAGCTATACTGACATGTTAGATATTGGCAAGGTAAACTCGATACTGAATGCTTTCATTTATAGTATCTCATATAAATAAGTCACTGCTCAGCTGTATCTGAAGTCCACCTTGAGAGTGTCAAATACATCGGGAGCTCTACTCAGGAAGATTGAATTACTGGGTTTTGAAAAATATGCAGATCTCTTGTGAGGTTATTTCACATCTTTGGGCTAAAATCAAAACGGAGCCTGGTGCTGGAAATAAATATCACTACAGTGAGCCAATAGATTGCTCTTAAGTGTTTATAATAAAGCCTGATTCTGAGGTTGCTTAGTGAAAATTGAGTAAGTGAACCTTTGCTAAGGTAGCTTTTTGAATGTCCTTCATAACTCATATTTACCTCCACAGAGTTTTGGCAGATCAGTGAAAGGGGCAATGTATGCCCCAAACGAGCCTGTCCTGGACTACAACATGGTGATTATCTTTGTCATGGCCGTGGGGACTGTTGCAATTGGAGGATACTGGGCAGGAAGCAGAGATGTGAAAAAGTGAGTGACTGGAATTCAGTATGTCGGTTTCCCCGTATTTTTCATAGAAAAAAAATTGATGGTGCTTATGTAAAGATCACCTGGCAGCTCTGCCAGTGAGGTTTGGAGACTGTCTGTGTAAGGAGAATGGGAAAATGCTGATGTAATGTTTGAAAGGCCCTGAATCTTCCATTGGCTTGATCACTGTGGGAAATCATTACAGGATAAATTACATGTAGAGCGTTTTTAGTATTTTGCCATGTCAAAAGGCCAAATGTTTGAAAAGCTCAAAAAGAAAATTACAAAGTAATAGACTTCCTGTTTGGGCTTTTGCAAAAATTGACCACAAAAATACCTTGTTTAAAAAAAAAAAAATTACTTTTACTGGTATGGTGCAAACCAAATTGGTTAGATGGCTAACATATGCTATGTTTGTTAGGAATCTTTTAATGGAATTTTATGGTTACTTTTTCCCAGTAAGTGGGACTGGGGGAAGGAGGTGATTGTGCCATGCTTATTTCTGATATTGACATAACCTTCCTTAAGGATTTTGTCCAAAGTCGACAAACCATTTGGTGGTAATTGTCAGGATTCAGTTGAGTTCTTAGTGAATGAAAATAGCCCTCTAGATAAACTAATGTAGCAATGACTGGTTTGTGCGTTGCATTGTGTCTGATGTTCACACATCCATGGAAGATGTGGCGTTCCACTGACTTGAGTGGGAATCAAAGCAGGCATTGGTGTTGTGACGTGGTTTCTTACACCACATATTTCTCACTGAAGATTCAGCACCCTTGTGTATTGTGTTGCAGAGGTAATGAACTGATTGTAGTCACGTTACTCTTTCAGGAGGTACATGAAGCACAAACGTGATGATGGGGCAGAGAAACATGATGATGAAACGGTGGATGTGACTCCAATAATGATCTGTGTGTTTGCAGTGATGTGCTGCTCAATGCTCATCCTCCTTTATTTCTTCTATGACCACTTAGGTACTCTTCAGGTTGTATTTGTATTGATGCATTTTCAGTATCACAAGGCTGCCATCTTTTAAGGAGCACTATTACTGTGAAAACAATAATGAAATGTCTGTCTTGTCTCATGTTTCTTCATCCCAATATAATTGAAAACCCTGTAGGAAAACCCACTGAGTAGATTTATACTTTTAGTGAGGTGGATCATAGACTTCTTACAAGTGTTAAAGCCCATTAAGTAGATACAGACTTAGTATCTTCCATCTTTTATTTTTGTTAAAGATGTTCTCAAACCTATTCTTGTCTCTCTGTTATTGTTCAATATGATGTCAAGTTGCTGGATGAATTTTTTTGTCTTTATAAAAATGATACATTTCTATTGGTCGTTAATCTAATTGATTGACAAAAACCCATGGGAGCCTAATGTACTGGAACTTCCGTCATATTTCTGAGGAAGTAGTGAAACATGCATCCCATCTGTATTAATTAATTTTGCTATTGAATGATTTTAATAGTTCCCTTGTAATGCTCCCATATACTCATAAAGAGAAGATAAACACTGTAGGTTGCCTTTTAGGCTTATGACTTGCTTTAAGAATATTAGCACAGAGGTTTTGATTCGTTGAAGTAGGTATTGCATAAAGTACACTTGAGTAAAAGGAGCTAGAACTAGATACTTAAAAAGTATAAATCTAATCAACAATTTACCTTTCACTGTTGAAATTTAAGCCATATTTGTCATTTAGGCTTATTGAGTGTTCTTTATTCCACCAGGATATGAAAAAAAAAAATCTCTTGCATTATCCAACTTGGACTTAGTACTTTTTTTTTTTTTCTCAGTGTATGTTATCATAGGAATATTCTGCCTGGCTGCCTCAATTGGTCTCTACAGTTGTCTATCTCCCTTTGTAAGAAGATTCCCCTTGGGAAAGTGTAGGTATGTGGCAACTTCTAAATTTTTAATAGGTTAACTTAGTTTATTATACTGTTGGGTAGATGTGGGGTTTACAAGGTGGCTTCATACTTTGAAGTGTTTATAAAGAAGGAGAGTAAATATACAGACAACTGTAGCTTTGGTGTGTTTCATTTTCAGAATCCCAGACAACAACTTGCCTTATTTTCACAAGCGTCCCCAGGTCCAGATGTTGCTCTTGGCAGTATTTTGCATCTCTGTCAGTGTAGTCTGGGGCGTCTTCAGAAATGAAGATCAGTAAGTGTATATTGTCTTTTCTGTGCTAAAAATTGTAATATACTTTATTGTATAAGTAACTGACATCTATAGAAGCCTAAATGTATCCAGAATTTAGGAGTGTCAGAAAAGAAACTAGAGACAGGTAGAAATTCTTAGTTGTTCCTTATGTACTTCATCTTTTTCTAGTTCATTTAAATTACAGAAAACTGTCTCTTGTTGAGCTTGAATTTCTCTGAGTCTCAGTCGGTATTCTGAGCTCTTTGACTTAAGACGGCCTCTTAGAAGTGGAATAGAAGGTTGGACACAAGTTGTCTAACATTTCTTCATGAGAATAAGAACTGGGAAGATTGTAATATCTTTAGTTTCTCTCACTTGTCTGGTATTAGTCAATAATTCTCTACATCCAGTGTTGCTGCTGTACCTACCTGTGGCATGTGCTTACCACTTTTGTTAGTGTTGGATATTTTACGATGTGTTGTGGTTTGGTTTCGGTTTGGGGTTTTTTACCCCTCTCTCAGATGCTCCCATTTACCCATATATACGGGATGTGTTCATCTTCTTGGTCCCCCTATCAGGGATTCAGTGTTGGAACTGAAATACTGGCTTGTGTCTCTGCTGGCAATCCCAAAAATGTCTGGTGTGTGCCATGAAGGCAGTTACTGCATTTGTGGGGTCTGTATTCGGTGTGGATCAATCAGTGACAGAACTCTAATCCAAGAAGCATCAACTCTGAAACACCTTTTAGAGAGTTAAGTGTCAGACTGAGGAGTAGAGGGGTGTTATAGAGATATTTCAACCCAGGATATTTAGGACTGGGTAATCCATTTTCTGCCCCAAAGCTGGAGTGGACCTGAGTGTCTGCTGCACAAAGCTCCATCAGCAAGTGCACAGGTATTGATCACAACAGCATCATCTCTCAGCTGCACCTAGACCCTAGCAATTTTAGGGGAAAACTTAATGTTCTTTATCTCAGATCCTGCTTCTCTTGGACCGTAAAAATTGAGAGTAAAGCAGAGAGTACGTCTGTACTGCGAAGTATAATTGAAAACCAGCCCCAACTGTAGATTTGCCTCAGCACACAGGAGTGCACCCATATTGTGGTGGGGCTGGCTGAGCCAGGATTTGTTTCCCCATAGGAGCCCTCACAGTGCTCTGCATTGGTGTCGATAACACACCCATGTTTTGGCTACCACTGGGCGCAGCACTCACTGTTCAGTCAAGGGCAAGATCCTGGGAGGGGACGCAAATAGGCAGCTGACCCACACTGACCAAAGGGATATTCCATCCCATATGACATCAACCCAGATATAAAAGCTGGGGCAGGAAGCAGGAAGGGGAGGCACTCACTGTCTCCAGTGGCTGCCTGCAGACACAATTAGGGGCCCTGCTTCTCAGGCATAGCCCACCATGGCTGCCCATGGGAAGCAGAGATTAGTTGCTGCTTCTGCTTTGCACACACTCACCCTGCTTTTGCTTTTGCTTTTGCTTTTTGCATAAATATAAACTGCCTTATTGCAACCCACGATTTGTGCTGGTTCTTTTGTTTCCACATTATTCTCTCCCCTGTCTGGCTGGGAAGGGGAGTAATAGAATCATAGAATTGATTGGGTTGGAAGAGACCTCAGAGATCATCAAGTCCAACCCTTGGTCCAACTCCAGTCAGTTTACCAGATCATGGCACTCAGTGCCACGTCCAATCTCAGTTTAAAAACCTCCAGGGACGGTGAATCCCCCCCCTCTCTGGGCAGGCCATTCCAATGCCTGATCACTCTCTCTGTAACGAATTTTTTTCTAATATCCAACTTAAATTTCCCCTGGCAGAGCTGAAGCCCGTGCCCCCTTGTCCTATTGCTGAGTGCCTGGGAGAAGAGACCAACCCGGGTGGGCACCTGCCATTCAGCCACAGTAAACCCACCATACATAGACATGGAACAAAGGACCCCAACACTTCCTATTTGGCATCCACTGACCTCACTCAGCCAGTTTTCAATCTGCCTCACTGCTCATTCAGGTTGTGCTTCATCCGTTTCTCTGTGAGGATCTTAGGGAAGATTCTCAGTGGAAAGCTTTATTGAAGTTTAGATAGACAGTGTTCCACCCATCTTCCCTCATCTCCCAGGCATTTCCCTCTGGAAGGTTATCAGGTTGATCGAGCACAACTTCCCATTTGCAAATCCATCCTGACAACAAGGTTGATTTCAAGCAAGTACTTTGAATATGGTTGTGTTTTGTCCCAAGCAGGCCCTTCATGAGGACAGTGCTTGGTCTGCCTTTCCTACTGTTTCCTATAAACATGTCACTCTCCTCTTTTTAAGGTGGGCCTGGGTTCTGCAAGATGCTTTAGGAATTGCTTTCTGTCTTTACATGTTGAAGACAATTCGCCTGCCTACATTTAAGGTATGAATGTTAAAGAGAGGATATTTGCATGTATGTAGTTGAACAGTGGAGTCACTTATAATGGAGTACATTGGCTTGGAAATGCACTTAACATTCATCTGCAGCTTGGAAAAGAGGAATGTAATGAGTATAATGTAGGCCAAAAATTAGCATGTGATTCTTTTGTGGAGCGTTGATTAGTAAATCACACACCACCCAGTACTCATTCGTGGGTTTGGTTTGGGTGAGGTTGGTTTGGTTGGTTGGTTTGGTTTTGTTTGTTTTCAAACTGACATGCAATTAATGCACCATTCTGGTATTTTTTTCAAATCTTTCTGAACTCAGTATCCTAAGACAAAAATCAGTTTTAGTCATTTAGTTGCCCCTTAAGCAGCTTTTCAAACTCTGCTTCAAGGTGTCTTCACCTATAAATTTGTATAGACTGACAGCTTATAGATGGATAGTGTTTCAAGCTATGCCTGGCATCCTCCAGTACAGAACTTCATCATATTTCCTAGCAAACTGAAACAGCACCATTTGCAGATTTTACATGATAAAGAATTTTAGGGACTAAAATGTGATTTTGTGTCTTAAGAATTACTTTCTTTTATATGGTACACACAAGACCCATTTCCTCCATCTAAAATGTGTAGGAATTAAGAAAAATTCATTGGTAGTTTGTTTGAGTGTTTGTTAGCCTTTTCCTTGAGTAGTCTGCTAATTTTTAATTCTTACTGTTTACATGTGCATAGTGTGTAGATACCAAGTATCTTCTCTCTTCCCTCAGGGTTGTACCTTGCTCCTCCTGGTTCTTTTTGTGTACGATGTATTCTTTGTATTTATCACACCTTTCTTAACAAAGGTAAGTAAAATGCTTCTCTGTTGCCTGCTGCCCAGAGAGCAAAGTGTCCTGATTTGTTTCTCTGTGTGTTCCTAAATGACCCCAGAGCTGCTGAATGATTTACAATTTTCCCCTTTTTTCTTTAGACTGGGGAGAGTATAATGGTGGAGGTGGCTGCAGGCCCATCTGATTCTGCCACTCATGAAAAGGTACTGTATGTAGTCTGAAAATCTGACACTAACTTTCAGCTATTGCACTTTTAACTTTTCTAAAATTCGAAGCCCACAAAGCTGAAATGGAGATGCCAGTCTGAAAAGAACGTAATGTGCTCCTGAGCACTTATTCTGAAGGGGCTAAACAGGTGGTTCATCACAGCAGCTTTGGTTTTCCTTTCTCTTTCTTTAAAAGGGTTTCAGTGTGAGGAAGCTGGTTAGCTCAGCTTCACAAAAATGTGACAGTCTGTAAATATTAACTTGCTGCTTATTAAGCATAAGCATTTTTTCCTAAAGAGATGAAACATATGATCAGTTGTTTCTTCCCCCTTCTTCCCTATTTTGAAAATTGCTTTGTGAAAAGCTGAGGCTGTAGGTAAAGGAGAGAAACATAAACTGGGGACTGAAGAAAATAAAGTCAGAGTTCAGTGGTTTTGCACCGTTGGACAACAGCCCACTGAGCTGCACGAGCACCTGTACAAGGAGATGTGACTGACTCAGGGAGAAGAGTATGTGAGATGTAGGAGATAGTGAGATACAGTGAGCAACACTAGAAAATAATCTATAGGAAACCCTGGTTTTGGTAATTGAAGTGTGTTGGGTCTCTTTTCAATGATTAGTGTAATAATGTCACTTGGGAAAATAGCAAAGAAAATAGTTGTTTGCAGAATGTGGATCAATCCATACAGTCCATACTAATTTCTTTGACTTCTGCTCTTCTCTCTTGTACACCATTAGTACCCCTTTAGTCTCAATTTTATGCACAGAATAAATTGTATGAAACCGTAATGAAAGTATAAGTAGGTGAGATTATTTTGGCACTAATATAAGAAAAAAAAAGAAAATTGTTTAATGTACTGTAATAAAGAGAATACAGGTTTGCAGTGAAGCTTGGGGTACTGTACCTCAACACTGCAAATTCTATAATAAATAGGAACAGTGGGAGGTGGGCAGAGTCTTTAAAGTGATTTGAAAAATTTGCTTTTTAAAATTGTCCATGTCTTAGCTCTTTTGAGACTTTTATTGCAACCAGATGAATGGACTGTATACGTGGTTATTTCTTGTGCATGTAGCAGCTTAACTGCAGGAATGTAAAAACTTTAGGTAAAGCAGAGTTGATAACCAATTGCATGTGAGGACTTTGAAATTAATCTAGTGTATTTCATCACACCTATCTTCAATATATTTTGTTAGATGTCAGTAATATTGTATATAATACAAATGTAAAAAAAGATACATATGCTCTATGTGAAGCCTGCAGTTTGAGTACAACAGGAACAAGTTCTGAAAGGCAGTGCCACTGTATAGAGAAAATGACTTTTCATCAGACATGTGTCTCTCTCATTCCAAGCTTCCAATGGTCCTGAAGGTTCCACGACTGAATTCCTCACCATTGGCCCTGTGTGACAGGCCTTTTTCTCTCCTAGGATTTGGAGACATTTTAGTTCCAGGTATTGTTTAGCATGTTAAGAATTTTACTTGTTATACTGTCATATTAGTTTATTCCTCTTGTACTTCTGCTTCAAGTGGGAAGTTTGATTTGACTGTTAAAAACCTGATAGATTTCTAAGTATAGCTTATTTTTTCCCTGCACTATTCTCAGTAAGAAATTAAATGCACGTTAATTTTATGGTTCAGTTTCACATGCAGTGATGTCAAGAAATGTAGAGAAATTGCACGAGTTGATTTAGCAACTGATTTTGTACTATAAAGCATCATTAATAGTGTGGTGATAGAGGAAATTATTTGTCCATTTGCACATGGGCTGCGTACACACATCTGACCACTCAAGCCTTCCTAATTTTGTTAGTGATACTGCATCCAGTTTTTCTACCACACCTCTCAAGTTTGATTTTAGATAGTATGTAGAAGAACACCTGCCATCACTGCAAGTGAAATCAAGTATGCTTTTTCTGACTTTCAGATTTCTTCTGAGAAATCAATTGTTTATTTTCTTGTATTTTGGGAAATATGATTAACTTAGTCTTGTTTTGAACACTGTATTCTTACAACTGTTTAGTAAGGATTGATGATGTTTTTTATCTATGATATATGTATTTGAAGCTGGTAATTTTACTCTGGGAGTGCTTTTGTTGTACTGGACTTGTGCTATCAGATAACTGATTTGTAAGTTGTGCAGTCTCCTGAATGTTGTTGTTGTGGTGTTTAAACAGAGGGTTCCAAGGAAGTGTTGGGGGGAAAAAAACTCTTGAAAGTTCCTGGCTGGTTTGATGGTGTGTCTTAGAGTGTGAGTGGCTGAAAGCATGTTGTAACTCTTCTTTCCTTTCCTAGGCTTACTGGTAGCCTACTGCCATAGGTTTGATATTCAGGTGCAGTCATCCAGAGTCTATTTTGTAGCCTGCACAATAGGTATGTATCACAGTGCAACCTGAATGAAAGACCTCCAGGAATTGCTCCCCCTGAAAGCATGTCATCAATCTCATAGCTTGGCATTTTTATCCTTACCCTCCATTATTATTTAACACAAATATTTTAGCAAACTGCTTTCAAGGCTAGATCTTCCATCACCAAAGTAGCTGATGTGACTTCCTGAGCTGTTTTGTCTGCCATATGTAAAGGGAATTTCTTGTTCCCATGGTTCCCAAGGGTCTTGCTAGAACCCCTGCCGGCTACACTACATGTGCTCAGCTCTACTCATTCTGGTTTCTTGAGTCATGAATCTTGGAGTTTCTTGTGTGTGAGAATTCAGGTTCAGGGATATTGTCCTTTGACTTTGTTCTTAATTTCTTGTGTATTCTAGAAGTCCATGACCTATAATGCAGGCAATTGTATTATGATGACTGTAACACCTCTACATTAGTTTTCTTCCTTAGTTTGTAGAATCCACAGAGTTACACGCCATGGACATAAATAAAAGTGATGGATAGGATCTGACAGGTTCTTCTCAGCTTTCTTACAGTGTACATTTGCCAGCAAAGACTTCTCATGCCTACTGTTAATGTCATGAAAAATTTTCATGAATAACTGCTTTAGAAATTCTTTTGCAAAAATACCTGGGTTCATGGAGACTTCTAGCAGGGTTAGAGAGATGCTTTTATTTCAGTGTTCCAAGTAATTTCTTCTTATATATACTTAAACAAAACTGTTATCTTACCTGGTATTTCCAAATGCGTTTGCAGAAAATGATAAAAAATGTTGTATAGATAGAGTCAGCAGTGTGCCATTGCAGAACTGAAAATGAGCCACACACAGGGCTGAGTTAGCAAGATGGAGTCATCAGTTATGGGAGAATTATTATTACTCTCAGTGTGTCATGAATCAATCTTAACCAGGATCCCTGGTGCCAGATAGACGTTAACATGCTGGAGTAAATCCACTGGAGACCACCAGGATTGCAGAGGGCTGGAGCACATGGTTGTAAAACAAGAGAATTTACAAGGAGACAGGAAGAGATTCTGTGGCTGTCCCACAATTGTCTATTGGCAGGCTGCAGAGAGGACAGAGAGACCTTTTTTACAGGTGTGCAGATAAGATGTGAGGCAATGGACTAAAGTCAGAAGAAGAAATATTTTAACTAGATATAAGGAACTCTTAATAATAACAGAATGTGTTCTGATAAAAATGACTTTCAGGAACTAAGGAGTCCCTTGAGTATTCTAATCACAGAATCATTTAGATTGGAAAAGCCCTCTAAGATCATCGAGTCCAGCTGTTATCCCAGTACTGCCAAGGCCACCACTAACCATGTCTCCAGGTGCATTTAAATCCCTGCAGGAATGGTGACTCCCCTTTTGCCCTGGGCACCACAAACCTTCTGGGGAGCGAATTACTGACATCCAACCTAAACCCTCTGGCACAGCTTGATGCCATTTCCTCTCATCCTTTGAGTTGTTCCCTGGGAGCAGAGCCCAACCTGCCCCCTGGCTCTGGTGTCTTGTCAGGGAGTTGCAGAGGGTTAGAAGGTCCCCCCCGAGCCTCCTTTTCTCCAGGCTGAGCCCCCCCAGCTCCCTGAGCTGCTCCTTATCAGACTTGTGCTCCACACCCTTTCCCAGCTCCACTGCCCTGCTCTGGACACCCTTCAGCCCCTCAATGTCTGTCCTCACCTGTTTTCTAAATAAAAATCAATTGGATTAACTTAATTGTCTTGAAAATGTAGTTGAAAATTACAGTATGAGATCCAAGATGCTTCTGTTCTACTAAATAAATTTTGTCACATTTATGCAGAAATTAAATAGAAAGTAATAAAAACTTATGACATACAGCTTGCTGGGTTGTTTTTTTATTTTAACAGTGTGGCAGGATAGTAAGAAACAGCCAAAGCCAACCCAAAAAAGAAGCACATTATAATGGTCAAAATATTTGTCTATATCTGCTGAATTCATAAATACAGTATGAGGCACAATACTTCATTTGTTTATTTTTGCTTAAGGTAATGATTTAATTGGACTAGATCAATCACACTGCTTACACAACATGTTGTTATCAATAGAAAGACTGTAATATTCCAGATTTGCATTCTGTAAATAATGCTTCTCTCTAAAGAAGCCTGAAAAAATTCTGGACGTTTTGGTTTACATATTACTTGAAAAAAGTTACTGTGAGAGTGCTCCTCCAGCTAATTATTTGGTTGTGCTTGAGCAAAGCTATATCTGAATAACTGGGTTTTTCTGGGTTTGTTTTCTTCCAGCATATGGCATAGGCCTTCTTGTGACCTTTGTTGCCTTGGCACTGATGCAGATGGGCCAGCCTGCTCTCCTCTACTTGGTGCCCTGTACTCTTCTCACCAGCTTCGCAGTGGCCCTTTGGAGAAGGGAGCTGGCCATGTTCTGGACGGGCAGCGGCTTTGCGGTGAATACCAGTTTGATATGAGTGCCTTCAGGAAATACTAATATTATAAAAACCTAACTAGAATTAAAGTTGAGTAAAATATTGCAGTATTATCACACAAACACAAAGATTTGGGGTTTGCTTGATTGTTTGCTTTTTTACATACTTTTTTCTGCCTCAGCAAGGTTTTCTGGTTTTTATGATGTTTATGGCCACTTAAATCTGGCTAGTGAAAAGTAAAGTAGACCTTCTCTATCCTTACTGATTGTGCCATAATTTTACTTGTTTGATCTTGGTTGAAAGTATTAGTGGTAGAAATGGTACATAAAATGTAATTATTTTAATACCATATGAAACATATCCTTCAAATATTTTCTTCTTGTTTTTTCATGGCCTACTGTTTATGAAGGTAGAAATGTAGTTCAATATAGTAAATTATAATTTGTTTCACTGTGCTACAAGTGAAATTAACTTAATTCAGAAAGGAATCATTTCTATCATGATGCATGATTTTAGTTTTTGAATAATTACTCGAAGGCCAAATCTATTAAGCCAGAGGTTCTCCCCAGTGAGTTTTACTTTGTTATTCAACTATATATGATAACCTTCACAGGTTTCCTCTGGAGAATTGAATTTAATTGTTAGAGAAATATTTGAGATCATCTGAAATGTTATGGAAAAATTGCCAGTTCTTGTACAGTGATAGTAAAGGTGAGCAGATCTGGAGTGGCCAAGGACCAAGTGCTGTTTGCCTGTTGCTGCCTAATGAGCAGAACACATCTGGAACTGGTGAGGAACAATCAGGCAGAAAGCAAACACTTTTCTGGAAGGAAAAAACCTCCTGGTGTCTTGTAAAACACAAAGAAAGGATAACTGTGTGCAAGTGTCCACTACTGGAGAATGATAACAGAGATGATGGACCTGTAATCTTCATCTTGTATGGCCACCACTTCTGCTAGTTGGACACAATAGTTGTTGCTTTCCATCATTCTGACTGTGATCTCCCATTTACAGAAAGACCTACCTCAGCCTCCTGTGGTGATAGCTCCTGTCAACTGCCCAGAGCTTCCCAAAGACAGCAACATGCCAGCCTCTCCACAAGACCCAGAGCAGATGACCAATCCCACCCTGCACATGAAGGAGCTGCGTGGCCCCACCTCGGCTGAAGAGGAGCTGGCTGCCTCCAGCACAAAGACAGACCAGTCAGAAATCTCTGTTGCACAGAGTGAGGAACCAGCTGCTCAGAATAAGGACAACCTTGAAAGCAAATGCCTAAATGCAGAGCAAAGCCAGCTGGAATAAGTGGTGTGATAAGAACTCCTTACTTTCCCTCAGAAACATATCCATATAAAACCAGTATATATTTAGGACTGGTTTAGTAGGGTTTGCATTCGTTGAGGAACCTTACTGGGAGTCTGATCATCAAATCCAACAAGGAACATTCTGCCTCCAGCGTGGTACAGCTGCACACTTCAAACATCTTTCTGAAATATGGTGCTCTTCAGGAGTTCTGCTGTGTGGGTTTCAATGATCACTTTGTTAGTGAATGCCTCTGACCATTTGTTCCATTTGGATTATCCCAGGGTAGCATTAAGAATCTTTATTTCCCCAATACTCTGTGCTTATGTGGCTGTTTTGCTGCTTTAGCATGGTGTAGGTTACCATGGAGGAAAAGCATTGAACAAATCTGCTACAATGCTTAGCTGAGAGAATCATGGTCTTTTTTTTTTTTTTTTCTTTTAGCCCATTGTCACCTTTTACTTTATTTCTCCTGACTTGTCAAAGCCATTGATATAAGGGAATGCTTTAGTATAAACTGACATTCAGGAAATGCAGAGAATGGTTAAATTACCATTAACTCTGAAAGGATTTCTACTACTGTGGTGCATTAAATGCATCTCTTAACTTCTGTCTTTGTTTTTACTTCTAGGTTCCTGAATTGGCTACTAGTCTAGTTTAAAAGGCAGGATGAGTAGAGCTCCAGGAAGCTTTCAAGGCATTCATATGAACTCTAAGGGCTGTCTCTGATAATAAACAGGGTTGGTCACAGAATGCTGCCTGGAAGCAAATGCATATTAAGAATGTTCTAGAAATAAAATACAAGCCAAATAAGTAAGAAAATAGGTAGTAGCAATATACTAAGCTTAACAGGCAGTACTGTCTTAGAGTAAGCTGAAAT
>VWZG01008243.1:9046-31670 GCA_013396735.1 Grallaria varia
CTTGAAGGGTTAAACCAGAACTTAGTGTGGCATCCTGAGAGTATTTCTGACTGGAGAAAGAAGTTAAGACTATATTGACATTCCCTCGTAGATGCTATCTATTTAGGTTGGATATGTATGAGACTAAGTTAATAGATTTCTGTAACTTGGCACGTGAACAGATATTTTGAAGTATCAGCAGGGATTCAATCCAGAGTGAAGAAAAAAGCCACCCACACTTGATATCACTCTCTGCATTGAGTTATTAACAATATTTAGCCTTTGGCATCATAATCAAAAAATTTAAAGCTGTATGTAAATTTAAAGGGGTGAGCAAGTATGTCTGGCTACGTGCAAAAGTATTTACTAATCTGACAGCAGCATTTACAAGCTTAAGATATAAAAGAAATTGCAAAGAATTAAACTGACAAAGAAATGGGAACAACTTTGCAGTCTTCAGTACTTTTGTTCTGAAGTGAAAACAGTTTTATTATTCCTTCTGATGATTTTGCTTGCATTTAGTGTTCCTGCCCTCATGTTAAGATTAACTGCCTTCTTGTTTGATTGTGTTTCTACTCCTTTTCTCTCGTGAAGTATATCATGTCAGCTTTGTAATGCAGTTTGTTCCCAGTTCTCCAAACTAGATCCACATTTTTGTTTTTGTCTTCCTAGGTCTCTCTTGCATAACAAATGCCTTTGAGAGTTAAGCTAAAAATTTCCTTTTCTCTTATTTGGATCCACCTTTCAGAAAAACATTCAGAGTATTTTGCAACATTTATCAGTGAAATCAATAATATATTTTTTGTGTATTGTTGTTTGAGAAGAAAAACCCTTCAGTTGCAAATGGATTGGACAAACAATATTTCTAATGTTACTGCGGCAACTGCATTGCTGCTTCCTACTGTTCAGTCTTCTTACCAGACCATGTCTGACAATGTTAGACTGAAGAACCCTAGTCTAAAATACAGACCTTTCTTTTTGCACTCTTCCTTACAGACTTTTTGATTATGTAAAATTATGTATTAAAATGGAATATCAAGATCTTTTTTTATTTCCCATGCAATAAGTAAGAGAAGAAAGGCAAGTTTTGAATGAAGGAGCCAACATTTGTTTTGCTTGTGTGAGCATTTCCAATACATTGGAAATATTTGAATTTAACCTTTAGTTATTATCTGAGCATTATACTCATTACATGGCTGAATTTGTCTCCCATGCTAGTCAGGTCTCAGCTGAAGGGTCAGACAAAGTGTGTCCATGGGCAGGATGGGCTCACCAGCCTCCTGGCAACCATCCTAGGAGAAGGACAACTCTAACTCCAAACCCGGGCAGATGAAGCTCGCTTAGCCCTGTAAGGCCATCCATCTAAGAGAAGGACACTCTAACTAAACCTACATCCTGAGGACTTCGCTGCCACCGTCCAAGCTTGCTAGGCCCTGGCAGATGAACCTTAGGACTAAAGGGTGGGGCCAGTTCCGCGCACGCTGCGCCTCACCTAAAAAAAATCCACTGCGCAGGCTTGAGCTGAGTAAAGATTTAAGTCTAAAGATTAAGAACATCAACAATTTTTTTATATATTTGAATATTTAAAACTGTCTAGAAAAGTGAAAAAAGTGTTTCTTAAAAGGACATGGTTTCATTAAGGAATGTTTTTCATGGAATGTTTCGTGCTTGTCAACACTAATGTATGTTTTCTAATTGATTAATGGCTAATTGAACAAATTTACTGCATAATGTAGTACAGAGGCTACTAGTATGGCTGAAAAGCAAGTTAAAAACCTGACTGAGAAGTCATTGAAAACTAAAAGAAAAATATAAATATTTTCTTCTCTCATACAGGCTCAATTTTAAAAATGTAAAATATTACTGACTACTTTTTGGGACATTAGGGGAAGTCTTACTTATTAATTCATTTACTCAGCAGTTTATTTTTTATAATACGAAACAAGGAAACATAATATATATATTTTCATTTCATTTCTTTTTTAATTTCTTCAGGAGACCCTGGTGAACTAAGTTTAAATGTATTCGAATATGATCAGATGTAAAAGTTACTGGGGAGAAACTTGAACTTTTGTCAGCCAATGCACTGTAATCCTGACAGCCTGTGTGCTGCAGGAATAACATGGAAAGTAACTCTAATCAGCTAATGGCACAAGTTATTTTTAAAGCATAGAGAAAGGTTGTAGTGCTGATGATTATTTAAAAATTAATCTCTCAGAATCTGATGATTGACAGCATAAAAAAGATCTGTTATAATGACTGAAATACCATTGTATCCTGGTTATAAGCTTGTTTTTTGGATGTCGTGAAGACTTCATAATGTTAAACAATACTCCCTTGAAAAAAAAGTTAATATTAGTGCTTCCTGCTCATAAACTAAGAAATGTATTGCAAGTCTTCAAGAATGCATGTATCTATAAAGAGATGCAAAAACATTTATGTATACGTAAAATGAATACACAAGTATATAATTTTTTAATATGCAATCCACATATCAAACGCTTGTAAGAAAGTATCTTAAAAATCCATTTGCCTGGTGCTTTTAAGCACAGCTCTCTTCTTCCCCTCCCCCCCCACCCCGGTTATGTAAGTTTAATAGCACATACGTGCATACATTCGGTTTTGCACTGAAACACCCTAACACCCTTGTGGTCATCATCAGACATCAGGAGGAAGATCCACTACTATAGAAGAAAACTAGATTATGCCACAGCTTTGCCTTATTTTCCATCTAGAAAAAATTCGCATAATACTTTCTATCTGACTTAGGTTGTGATCAATTAGTCCATTTCAACGACTATATACACATTTATAAAACATATAAAAAACAATTTATGTTATTTCTTAATACATAACTTAACACAGGTTGTTTATTTGTTTGTGTGTGTACGTATTTAAAATAACAACTAAAGGCCCCTGAGAAGATGTCTAAGAGCAGGAAAAAGGAAGGTACCCTGGCATATTCTGAGTTCATTATCAGTCACATATTACAAGGATCTTCTTTTTTGCTAAAATGACATTTTCTTCTAGATTTAAATTGGAGAATGCCACTATAGGTAGCAACATCCCTCAAAACAAAAGATTGTGGTTTTTTTTAATGGCATGATTTTATAAAGTGGAAGGCATAAGAAGCTTGCTTTTTACCATGATTTCCAGTATTGCAGCAGCTTTGAAAAGGCTAGACACAGAGTTTTCTCCAGAATTTTTTTTTACTTTAGGGGAGAATTAATAGACAACCTTTCCGTTCATTAAGGAAAAACTCCAAAAAATGGAAATTCTTGCAAGTGAATGTTGTTTTATTTTTTTAAACAACAAACATAACAAGACATTCAGATGCACTTCCTGCCTCGAGTCCTTTAATTGGGAATAGTATGCTTACCTTTTTGCAGGAAACAGTGATATTTAAAATTTGGCCCTGCAAGCACAAATTTGTGTATAAGTTGGACATCACTCTTCACCTCTTCCGTATGTTGCAATACATCTAGTTTACAATAACTGTATAAATCTCTGAAATGCCGGTTCTATCTAATGGGATAAACACTCCTACTGGTCTAACATTTAGCTTAGAATCATTAAATCTTACTATCCTGTGAAGGAAAATAAGCTCCTGAGTGGTACAAGATGGGCAGATGTGACACTGGAACCTCCAGTTGTGTGGAGAAGGAGAAAGGATTAACAATCAGATAATCAGTGCTTGTTTTCTCAATAATGACAAAGTTCACCTTGTGGAGAGAGCACGCACTTCACTATGTTTCAATAAATATTTATATATCAAGTGTAGTATTAAACTCAACAGTTACACTGGGATAGAGCACATGAGCTGGGCTCATGCCTCACACTCAGTACTGGTCTCTTAGGAAGGAAGGAAAAAGGAAACACACATGGAAATCATCGACTCGTGAGTGCAGTTGCAGGCAATAAGTATATGTGTAGATCATCATGGCTAGGCTTCGCGAACGAAGATTTGGGAAGGGCTCTCCCCACGCTTGCTGCAAGCGCGCTGATGGCTAAAGAGGCCGATGCGAGATAGGCAAGGCCGGTTGCAAAAGGCACAGCAGAAAGTCTCCATAGGCGGTGTTGGTGAGGCACGGTTCTTTCTGCGTTGTCTTTTCTCCTCCAGACTGATTCTGTGTGCATTCTCAAAGACATCAGCAGCGTTATGGATGATGTGTCTCCACGCCTCCCGATTGGAGGCCAAAGTGGACCATTGATGGTAGTCAATATGGCCAAGGCTGAGGTACTGTTTTAGAGAGTCCTTGTATCACTATCCTGAACATCCACTGGTCTGATTACGTGACCAATGTATCTGTCCTTGAACAGGCAGCAGTCACCAGTATTGAGGCCATGCTGCTGAGAACGCAGCTGCGCTGGGCAGGGCACGTCTCCAGGATGGAGGATCACCGCCTCCCTAAGATCGTGCTCTATGGTGAACTTGCCACCGGCTGCCGCAAGAGAGGAGCCCCAAAGAGGAGATACAAGGACTCTCTAAAACAGTATGTGTACATACACCCAGAAGAATAACTCATAGTAAGTTATCGATGTTTTGTGTAAGATCAACCCCTCTTTAAATTGTGTTTGTATCATGTCCTCCTGGGGAAAAAAAAACCCAAAAACTTTCCCTCGCGATGTTTTCACTGAATAACGAACAAAAAGTGTAGAAATACACAAGGAAGTGGAACTCCCGGTTGGTAAATTTGTGTGGTGGTGTGAAATGCTGCGTAAACCTTATTAGTAGGGAGTCCAGGAATTCAATTTTCACTGACAGTAATGAAGGGGAAGCATTTGGCAGCCTGTGCCCAAAAGCCAGCCACCTGACACTGAGGGCTATTTGAGAAGCCTCAGCTGACCTCCTTGGAGGTCTTCAAGAAAACTCTGGAAGAAGCATTGGACGACTAGCTGCCTGAAATACCTCTGCTAGAAAGCCTCATCAGGTGCTTCTTCCTTCCTTCATCTGGAAGCTGGTTTTAAGCTGAGATTTTGTATATGGTCCTGGCCTGAGCTCTGTTGCAGCAGCCTTACAAATGTTAAGGCTGGCTATACACATCCTTGATCCAGCCGCTAGTAGTAATCCACAGATTTTCCAGGTTTGACTTCAGATTTGTCTCATCACGATGGACTTGTCTTGAATTGCTGTATGGTGTCTAAGCCTGGCTAATTATTTCCAAATCTATCCTGACCTTGACTTGCGAACTCAGCTTGCTGTGTTGACTTCTGGCCTCATTTATCACCAGGGACTTGTTTGGCTACCTGGATTCTTGCTAACTGTTTATCATCAGCAGATCTTTTCTGCTTGCCTTGCTGGGGGACTGTGGGAGTGGACACTTGCCTGTGACACAACTACCTTTACCTCTCCTGGTGTTGCCCTTGTATCCTGCTTCCACTTGCTACTTCCTGACAGATCTAATTGCAGTCTTCCATGGCCAAAGAGGAGAGTTCTTGGAGGAGTTGGTGCCAGGTTCGTATTAGAAGTTCACAGCAGAAGTACCAGAGACAACAAGAACAAGCTGATGGAAATTCCTGCTGAATGTAAGGAGAATTTTGTAATCAGAGTTGTTGAGCCATGGAACAGGTTGCTCAAAGAGTTTTCAGACTTTCCATTCTTGGAGCTTTTCAAAACTCAGCTGGACATCCTGTAACAACCTAGTCTAATTTTCCAATTAACCTTGTTTTGAGTTTGGACTTGAAGACTTCCAGAGAAGGAAATAGAGGACTTCTATTTTTGTTTTTTTCCCTAAGATTATGCAAAATTATCCTCTTGCAGAGAGCACAGAATAGCTTGGGTATAAACTGACAAAGTTGTGCAATGACAGCACAGATTAAATTTTCTGAGAGATAATAATGACTATTTTGTTCAAAAAGTAGAATGAAGTATATAAAAGAAAAACAAATCACCAGTAAACCCTGTATACAGCTCCTACTATGCCTTGCTTCATGTTTTGGGAAAATCGTGGTGCCACTTATAACCTAATTATTCCCTCTTGGACATCGTGCCTTTAGTACCTTTGCTTTTTTTCCAGTGCAGAGACCATCGCTGTGATGAGCTTTCGTACAGATCACACGGCTGCTTAATTATCACTCACAATCTAGTTTATTACACTGAAGGAGGCTGAGTGTGCTGCAGACCCACTGTCAGCGGTGATGTTCTTTCTACTCTCTCTGCTGTGTGAGCAGGGGTAGTTTTCTGAAGCAAGGGAAAATAAAATGTGTTCCCTGTCTTACTTTAAATAGTTATAAAATCTTGTTCTAAGACAGCAAAAGATACCTCAGAAATGGAATTATTATAAAAAAACCTGCAAGTGTGTCAACATAAGCAAACGAAACTAACAAGAAGCACATCCAAATAAGGTAAATATTTATGCAACATTCACATTGAAAAGAAACAAACTAGTGTGGAAAACATGAATATTTTTTCTTCTTTGCAAATTAGCTTAATTTCGGTAGTGATTTCCATAATTTGCTACATTTCCAGGTTGCAACTAATTTTTTAAGGATGTTGACAGCAACTGGTGAAATATATCATTATTATGCAAACATTAATCTATGTTTCCATATTAATAACAAAATTTATCAAATTATGTGAGCCCTTTTTTGGATAATGGGTAATGAAGATCAGTGACATTATGTCTTCAGTAATGATTTTTCTCTAATTAATTTTCTCAGCATATTTCTGGCTGATATCAAAGCTCCTAGCAACAGTGGGTTTATGTCACTGGACTGATGTTATTGCATGTACCACTTGACTTGCTTTGCAGTTCAATGTAATACTACTCTGTCTTTGATCACTGACTTACATGAGACATTTTCACATTTTCTATGCTCAGTAAATCGAGCATTTTTTGAAAATAATTTTTCTCTTAATAATATCTTAGTCTAAACAAAGCTGAGTTCCATCAGGCCATTAATTTAATGTTAATCAAATTACAATTATTTTTGATTTTTAACTGTAATGTGCAATCATTTAATTAAATACAAAACAGATTTACCAACACAGTAATTCTGTAAGAAGGGAACTGCACCAAATGGTTTCTATCTCTTGTTTGTTTTGAACAAATTTTTTAGAAGAAAAGTTACTTAAAATTCTGTTAAATACCAGAGATCATTACCGCTTATCATGATCTTTCTAATCTTGTTCCTGATAGTTTGATTTTAGAAACAATAAGAGTACAGTCTAAAATTCAGAGAATTTTTAAACCCTGCTCTTTGTGTGAAACTGTGGAAGAAATTATTTTTTAGGTGCAGGAGATATTGTCCTTATTTTTGGCTTTGCAGTTCTGTTCTGTGTTGCATATAAGCCTCTTTGTCAGGGTATCTTCATTTCCTTTTAATTCCCTTAGAGTGTTGGTATAGATTATAAACCCTTCTTTTTCTTGAGGTGACAGTTTTCTGCTGTGGGATTTCTCTTTGATCCTAATAGAGAATTCTGAAGTCATCGTACTGGAAGAACACAAGTTTATTAATTTATGTCTACAAAGTATTCATGGTACATGTTGGTAAAATAGACAGTTGAATACATTTATGAGTATTAAACCAACATTACTTACAGATGGGCACAGAATTAAAATTTTTGACATACACTATTCTAGGGTAAGTTTTAAGTGTTCCTTAAAATTTATACTTCCCTTTGCTGAGACAAGTACAAAGCTGGGACTTCTTTCTGCAAAAGAGAAGATTATACTTTGTCATACTCTACACCTTGCTGTTTCTTTGCTAATTTTCAATTCTACATCACGCTTGAAATTTGCTACATAAATAATTTCTATATATACTGAGTGCTTATTGTCTGTTTTCATTGTTACCCCTGTATCTGATTTTACCCAGGATTCAAGGTTAAATCCCTCTAATGACCAGTAATCACTGGTCATGAAAGCTTGTTATTCTTTTAGAACAGTCATACCACTTAAGCTTGTGTGGGATTAATCTATTCAGAAGCTTCTTAAAAGTTAGCTAATCATATACTTAAGATATTAACAGATATAAACATTCTAAAGCTATTTTTACTAGACTCTGTGACACTTGAGGCAACAGGAAGAGTTTAGTATGCATCGTTACTTAAAATGGATGATGAAGGTTGCAAGCAACACAGCATGGCTACTGTCAGTGAACTCTGTTCTCCGTGGTGCACATTCTTGACTCAGATGTGAACTACTGAACTAATGAGACCTAAATATTAAGGTGTTAAATTCCCCAGAGCAGATTTCTTTGAAATCCTTAAGGTTCAGCTCTTAGACTTGACCTCTGGTCATAAAGCCAGCAGAGACATAAAGCAGTTCTGCCTGGAGTTTTCTGGGATATAAGAATATGGGGGTAGACTACTAAAGAGAGTCCATATGGATTTATTGTTAGTATATGGCAGCACTAGCTGAAAGTTAACACTGGATTTTTTTTCAATCTTTTATAACTGTAATTACAGTAACAAACAATGGGCAAATGAAAAAAAAAAAAAAAAAAGAAAAAAGGCCACTGACTTTGTATGATATATCAAGGCAACTGTGGAGCTATCTTTATGCCATTTTATGATGTCCAAACTAGTCATCTGGGTTCACATTATGAATCATTTGAGCCATTTATCCTCCTTTCTGAAGTCAATAAGACAATTGAGGAGTGTATTAAAGGTAATGACAATAGGCAGTGTACAGATTTCACTCATTTCACTCATATTCGGTTCTGATTACATATGAGTTACTCTGACAGACTGCAGATAGTATTTTTCTTTTCTCTCTTTCTAACCTTAAAAATGTCCACAAATTCCTATAATAAAGCTTAATATTTATGGACTTCAGCAAATGGATATAAAAGAAAGTCCATTTTCTGACTTTTATTATTTATTGAATAGAGCTAGAGATGTACGAAATACTCTACTACTTCAGTGACCTTACAGATGAGGACAAAGAGAATAAAGAAAAGAACTAGACTTGAAGGAGATGCAAATAGCACCAGAGGGAAAATTATCCTGAACATATACAGGAAAGACTCTGCTCAGCGAGGAAATCATAGCTTCCCTTTTTGAGCCTAATTAACACCGCCCCTTAAATACTGCAGAAGTTGTAATGTTAACGTTACTTAATTGTTCGACACTGGGCAAGCAGAGAGTTTAATGTTTCCCTTGAATTGATTGCATACCTGGAGATTTATCTTCTTCTAGAAGTATTGGTTGTCCCTGGATGCTGTTTGCCTTAAAACTATTTATAGCAGACTAGTCCTTTTGAAACCTGAATAATAGAATCATAGAATGATTTGAGTTGAAAGGGACCTTTAAAAGAGGTCACCTTGCCCAATCCCTCTACCCATGACCAGGGACAGCTTCATCCAGATACAGTTGCTCAGAGCCCCGTCCAACCTCACCTTGAATGTTTACAGGGATGGGGCATCTACCACCCCCCTGGGAAACCTGTTCCAGTGTTCAATCATTCTTCTCATAAAAAAAATCTGAATTTATCTCCTCCTAGTTTTAAACCATTACCTGTTATGTCTGTCCCCATCTTTCTTATAAGCTTTACCATGAGATAATCACAGACTGGAGCAACAGGATGGTGCTGACTCCAGGCCTGCTGGGCAGTAGATCTGGTTAGCACTTCCTGTGTAATGCATCCAGACAAAGATTCCCACTGTGGCAAACTGTGTAAAGAAGCAACTGATCATCCCAAGAAGCAAAGATCATCCCAAGTTAGGCGATATATGGCATTTGCGACCACTGAAGCTCTCCCCTGAAAATGCCTCCTGAGACTTGTACTGTCAATGAAGCCTCCATGATAGGAACTTGAGACAAGATAAAGGCAGTACTCTTAGCTGGATGTTATCTCAGAAGCAGGAGATGGTTAGCAAAGCTGGAGGAGAGGAATATGTCACTGATAATGGACACAAAGAATGTAAAATTTCTGGGCCACAAGGAAAGCCAACTCAGCAACTGTGCCAAAATCAGACTGGACAGGGTAAAAGATAATTCCAGCAGGGGAAGACTACAGCCACCAACCCTCAACCCACTGACTCAGGAAACCCACAAACTGGAAAGAAGGGGAAGACTGGGCATGCAGACTAATTAACACTCAAATTAAGAGAATCATTTAAGTAATAAAATAAGAAAACTGTTTAGCCAATGAGCATTAATTCCTTCGTTTGCTAAAATGTATAAATAGAAAAGTTTTGAGTAAACTCGGGACCCGTCACCACCAAGAGGCACAAGGTGAAGAAGGACCAACAGGACACTGCTGAATCCACAGATGATGACTATCTTCTGCTTATTCTGTCGATCTCTCTCCTTTTGTTTTTATTTTTTATGTCTCCCTGTCTCACAGTTCATTGTCAAATAAAATCTGTACTATTGACTTTAATAGATGCTCTCATTTGCAGCTTAATTCAGGCAGAGGCATCTCTCAGCAACTGGATCTTAACACCTGGCAAAGCATGGTGTCATCTGCTAGCTTATTGAGGGTGCACTCAATCCCATTGTCGATGTCATTGATGAAGACCTTAAACAATACTGGTCCTAATACAGACCCTTAAGGGGCATGACTCATCATTGATCTCCATATGGACATTAAACAATGGTTAAATTTATTGCAGAAATGGTCAGCTTCATTGCAGAAATTACTACGTCAGTGTCTTCAATGTATAAGGCTATAGGGAACATGGTATTTACCTCTCTTTTATAATATTTACCCTTATACATCCCATAAGATGAACTTGACTATATTAAAGTTTCAACTGGAAATCTCTTATCAGAAATACCATGTCTCAGCTTTTTCCCCACTTTGAAATATTGACAATAAACGGGCATATGGCTATCTTAAAAACGTAAAAATTGTGATTGCTGCTGTTGTCTCATTATTTTACTTAGCTATATGAGTTGTTTGACTCTTTATCTAGCTAGGTAGCTCACCAATTGTCATTGTCTATGATAGAGCAGCTGCTCAATACAGGATATGAAATGTAAACTCATAGATGTTTCATATTCATATTTTGTTAAAATAAAAATCTAATAGCGGCCTTCCAAAATGATCTATCTATAATTTATACATAGCTCTCACTAAAACACAAGCTATAAATATTTAAATGCATGGTCAGGGAACAAAACAAACAAACAAACAAAATCAAATAACTCCAAAGAACTGTAACTGATAAAATCAGTTTTCAGGATTTTACTGGAGGCATTCACATTTCTGCTAAGATATCTAGAAGTTAAATTCTACCCCCATTGGGTCTAACAGTACTGAGAAAAGAAACTGTTCCTGAGAAGAAGAGTGACACAAAATCATTCTATGCTGTCTCTTAAAATCAGACAAGAGTTGTACTCATAGCATTCTGTGACAGGAATCAAGGGATAGTGCTTTGTAGTGCATTTATTTATTTGTTAACCCTGAAAAGTCTGTGCAGGCTTCTCCCTAGTGAAAAATTCTATAGTGAACCATCTCGTTACTTACAGTGCTTGCAGTTCTGCTGTTGAAGCAGAGAAAAATGTTCCTCACCTGTCCTTCTAAAATATGCTTTGAATTTTTGTAACAAAATATTGGATTCACATAGACCATCATATTCTTTTATATGTCTTCATGGCACCCTGGTCAAATGCATTAATAAGTGTTTAGTAAAGTTAAACAGAGGTATGATTATTGTAGCATAGCACAAAGCAGATGAAAAAGTTTATGTTTCATTTTATTTTTTAATCTTCTGCATACTCATATTTCTTTAGTGAAATTTTCCTTTCATATATCTGTTCAGAAACACAGATTAATGGTTTATGGATGTTGATCCATTGAATTTAGCATAGAGTTAAAACTTAAGTGTGTGATCAGATAAAGAATTATAAATATTTGTGAGTTTAATTAGGTGTCTGTATAAAGCTGGACATCAACAAAGAAAGCAAGAATTCAAAAATGAGCTATAAATGAAATTAATAAAGTATTTTCTTAACAAGAACAGTAGTAAGAGAATATCTGTTTTAATCTTGATAAAAATTTGTCTCTCAAATTATTTCACAAAATATTGCACTATATTTCATCCTGTTACGAGTCATTTGTTATGAATAGTATTTACAGACTTTCTCTATAACTCATTTTACAATATTCCTTCACATCTTTTAGTATTATTTCTGCTATAGCTCAATCTACAAAAATAACAATTTAACAGATAAGTATGATGCCAAACTAAAAAAATACCTGGTAATATAGTTTAAAACTTTTTTTTTTTTTTTGCCCTAAGGCCTCTGAGATTGTGTATAAATGTTCTCTTCATTACTTTCTCTTCAGCATTATTTTCCAGACCTGATAGTAGCCCTAAGAGTTGCTCTCTGCATCAGTCTGACATTTCTGCTTCCATTCCGGCTCGACTGGAAGGTCTACTTCTGCATCGTAAATTTTCTCTGAAAAGTACACACTGTTTCCTGCACTCGTGCTGTTCACTTGGCTTGTCACAGATTGCCAATCAGTGTTGTTATTCTTTTTTTTTTTCTTAGTACCTGTATCTCTGTATGTCATCTGGGTGGGTTTTTTGAGTGATATATGCTATTTTATATAACCATAATATGCTCCTGCTTAAGTTATTTCATGCGCTAAATATTTGCAGACATGATTCACCTTCTGCATACATGATAATAATTTTTTCACCTTCATCAAAATAAAGAACATTTCCAGTAGTGCACTGTCCAATTTTTTATAATGCTGAACGCTGTGAAAAGTAGCGAGCAGTCCTCCTTCACCTTGGAAGTACAGACATTACCTGGCAACATATTCTGAAAGAAGAAACCCTAAACAGAAGAAAATATTATACTTTATATGCAATTTTAAACAGCAAGAACACTCCAAATGAGACCGAAGGTTTCAGCCAAAAAGTCTATTCTCAATTCTGATACAGCTTGTATTAAGTACCTAACTTCAATTTGTCTTTGAATTGTATTGCATCCATAATATGTCAGACTATTCTTAAATCATTCAAGGACATCTTTTCAAGTGCAAGAGTCTCAGCAGACTCTTCCTTTTTTATGGTTTTGCTGTAAAGGGGTATTGTCACATTTTTGTGTTTGTCTCATTCAAGCAGTGCTTTCCCACACCGTGCACAAAGAAGCAGCGAGAAAATAGCTGTAGCCATGTGTGATTGAGAAAGGCTGATACTGGCACTCTTGAGGCTGCAGTACTTCAAAGGATTTGAAACTTTGTTTTGATAAAAGATAAAGGGACCAAAGTTCAAGTTCTGTGATCAGAGGCATAAAAAAAGAGGGTAACTTCTGATAAGCTTCACTTGTTAGCTTCGGGCTGTGTGCGCTCAGACTCTCAAAGTTGCCAGCATGGCTAAGCTGGATAAGAAAATGAGTGACACAAAGGAAAATAAGGGCCACAAGGAAAGTCAGATGAGAAATATATGAACACTTGTCAATGGAGGGAATCATATGAGGACTGAGTCTGCTTTGGTATGCCTTACTGATTTGTGCAAGAAGTATATCACAGGCATGAACTACACAAAATGCATGACTTGCAGTCTCCATAAACTGGTAATGCTTGCCTATAAAAAGGGTGAATCACCCTATAGATAAGTTATTGAATGGGTTTAGCAGCATATATTATCTTCAAGGTACTATTTATTTTTTTCTGCAGGGCCTGCAAGGCTCTGAAATTTGATTTTGATTCTGCAAATCATAGAATCACAGTAAAATTCAACTTGGAAGAGACCTGCAAAAAACATTCTCAAGACAGGTTCATTTTCAAGCTGAAATTAGTTCCTTCAGCTTCTTATGATAGCATGTGCTCCAGCCCCCTTTACCGCCTTGGTAGCTCTTCACTGGGCTTTATTCAGATTGTCAGCACCTGTTTTGTACAGTGTAGCCCCAAAGGGGATCTGATTCTTCAGACAGCTTTTCAAGCGCTATGTGAATGGAAACAATCACCCTCTTTGATTTGCTGGTCACACCCTTTATGATGAAAGCATGCTCTTACTGTTTGTCACCCCATGGTGATATCTAAGAGCTGAAGACACCCACTCCAACAACCCTGGAATGCCCTTTTGGCCAGTTTCCACCCTTTTATGCTGTTCCTTACTACAGAAATTAAGTAATTATGCACTGAAACTTCTCATTAAAGCTGGGATATGTAAGAAGTCGCTAATTAAACTGAGGTTTAAATTCAAACACCTGCAATGTAAATGTATAGAAATGCAAGTTACAATGACAGAGATCTTGCCTGAATGACAGCCTGCTGTTTTTGATTGAACCTTTCCAAATGAGACAATCATACTGATGATTGATTTTATCATATTCTCTGTTGGCGCCAGGGACTACCTCAGTGGGGTAGAGCTATAATTTTCTCTCCTTTCCCTTTTGCTGTGGTGCAAAGTAGCTCATTAGTTGGAGTCAAAAAATCTTTATTTTGCTCAGATAATATTTCATTTACTTCAGAATATGCCTGCTAACGTATTTCAGATATTGTAAGTATAATATGGACACAAAACTAAGAACTATAATATTATTATATTCTTTACAATTTTTTTTAACATTGGTTCTTTATTCTCTCAGGCATTAGAAACATTCCTGTAACTTCATTTTAAAATGAGTAATGATCATACCTTCTCAGGATGGTCCTCAAAACCACATAATTTTAAAGTTACTGTTTAGAGAAGCATTCAAAAAAAAAAAAATTCCAATAAAAATTTTTGGAAAAGTAAGTAGTCTACTAAAAAAAAAGAAACATTTCATAATTGGGAACTGATCTCAGTTAATATGAAGATTTGCTTATCACTTCTGGGCGCACTTGACTGTATCTCTGACTAACTGATTAATCTCCACATTTTATTCTGTCATTTTTTCTTTCAGCTTTTTCATTGGCATGTTTTAATTTATAACAATTTTGCTTGTGGTAACTCCTTGGCTTTCCATACTTTTCCTGAAGCTTAATCAATTTAAAATGACAGCTTAAGAGAGAGAAGATTTAAAGATTTATTTTTTTTTTTATGGTATCTGG
This sequence comes from Grallaria varia, assembly GCA_013396735.1. Lineage (NCBI taxonomy): Eukaryota > Metazoa > Chordata > Aves > Passeriformes > Formicariidae > Grallaria > Grallaria varia. The sequence continues at coordinate 23,965 of VWZG01008243.1, forward strand.
AGCTATTAGTGATAGCTCCAAGTGCATTTTTGATCAGTCAGCATTGATTTAGACACTTGAGGTGGTCGATGTCGCCTTATTAAGTCCTCATGAAGTGTTAAGAAAAATAGGTCTTAATGCTTTCCATCACACATTCAGCTTAGCTTTTATGCCATAATGTTGCAGTTCTGAAAAGAGATATTACATATTGACATTTCAAATATTTCTTTTGTGTCTGTGGTTTTGCTTACTACTTGCACAGTATGAAAAATGTAAACAGAACAATTGACCAAACACGTTATGAAAAATTACCTTGTAATGAAAATATAATGGCTTTTAAAGGGTTGTCCCTTTCTAGTTCAGTTGATATTGTGCAATTTTACATTTGAGATTTGTAATTCAAAATTAGAGGTAAAATCCTGTGGTACTGGAGCAGATGAGAACAGAATGTTAAATATAGATATTTTCTGCATTAGCATCTTGCAGTTCCATTTTCTGTTCCATTAACTTTCATCCTTTTGCATGTTGGTTTGCATGTAGATTTCTAACTAACTGACAATCAGAATTTTAAGCCTCATATAATGTTTATATAAAAATACATGGTGCTCGACTCTACTTCCCCCGTGTGGTATCTCCAAACTGAGGATGAACAGAACAAGCTACTCTAAATTGGGATTACTGTGCATGACTGCCCCGAGGTGTCTGCTCGTCTAGACTGAGCATTCCAAAATACACACTTTTATAGCCAGAACACCCTGAGAAATACTGGAAGTAGGTGCGCAAAGTAGACAAAAGTTAGTATCAAAATGGTTATAAGAGATTATAGAAATCAATTTTGAACTCAGTTTACTACGCAGGTGCTTGGAAACATGCATCTGAGGTGTAGTGAGTAAGAGCACTGTCTGCTAGAGGTAGAATTGCTGTAGGAACACCGCCTAGAATTCTGTATTGACATTTTTGTGAAGGGTCTGTATATTAATTAAATCCAAAAGGCTAAATTCACTAAGGACCATACATACTCAATTATTACTCAGGATGCCTGATGCAAACATCAGGTAGTAAAAGTTTTCAAAAGTCCAGTAAGTTGCAGCCTTGAAGACAAAGACTAAGGTCAATTGAGAACATGAGAAGACTTAATAAAATTGAGAATAAGTAAACAGCTGTGAGGAAACAGGGTGAAAAGGACATGGTGCAGTCAGGGGCTGCAAGAAGTGAAGAGTGATGAAATAAATGTTCTCAAAGCACTGCAGGAAGAAAGTAAAATAGAGTAGCCATATCTGGGAACATCATGAGATGGGTAGCAATGGAAATCAGTATTTTCTCGGTGAAATTTTCTGGAAAACAACTACTAACTAGATGAAGATAAACGTTGCACACATTTCTGGAGAACATCTCAAAATTATTTTTTTTCCTTGATGATACTTCATGTTTAAAATGAGGCAATTGTTGGTGAAGATCAGTATTTGCTTTTGAGCATCATACTAAAGGGATTTACCTGAGTGTTCTTTTCTGCTGTTAATCAAAATAGTAAATGTATGGATAGGAATTGAAAATACATTTACAAAGATTTTTACTGTGTAAAACCTTTACTATAAAATTAGTGTGAAAGAAGTTTTTAATTCTAGAACATTAAAGGATTAAAAATATCTTCAAAACATTTTGTCTAACAATTAAAACAGAAAGTGAAAATGAAGTGTTACTGAAATTTCTTCTGGAATACTTCACTTTGTTCCTAATTCTGATCCATCAGTTTACAAGAGTAGCAAAATTACTCTATGATCAAAAACACTGTTAGTAATGCTGAAAAATTTTTCAAGAGGAGAAGGAGTCTGGTCTTTAAGTATAGCTTGTATTCTGTGATATGTCTCTGTCTGTGATGAGATACAGGAAAAGATGGCCACATAAATTTATTTTTATTCTACTAACATAATAATATAGTTAATATCTTAAACTAGTACACATGAACACAGAGAGGAAAAAAATAACCCAAAAAACATAAGTGGTAGGACAAGCCCAATATGTGGGACCTATAATTGCACTTAAAATGTTACCAGCAGAATAAAACAGAAGAGGTTGGTCAACAAGAAAGAGTGTGCCAAACTTACTAGGCCAAAACAAGAAACAGCAATATTGGTTCAACCAAGGACATATAAAAAGACCCCTTGACTTCAATATATCTTAACTATGTTTACATAAATCTGCTATGGAACAAGAGAAAAACTAAATACACAAACAAAGAAACAGATAAAACAGCAGAAGGAAGTAAGGCAAGGGAGAAGAGCTTACTATTTGAACCTCTGTGTGTAAGGGAGAGAGGAAGGAAAGGCAGAAAAGGAAGGCAAGAAAGGAAGGCAGAAAAGGAAGGCAAGGCAGGAAGGCAGGAAAGGAAGGCAGGCAGGAAGGCAGGCAGGCAGGCAGGCAGGAAGGAAGGAAGGAAGGAAGGAAGGAAGGAAGGAAGGAAGGAAAGAAGGAAAGAAAGGAAGGAAAGAAAGGAAGGAAGGAAAGAAAGGAAGGAAAGAAGGAAGTTTTTAGTTGGAAAATTGCATATAAAATTTTGGATTTTTAATTCAAAATTGTTAACTCATTTTTTTACCCCACAGGGCTAGTCCATATCCAAAACTTCCAATGAGACCCTTACTTAGAATATTTCGAACTCTGTCTCAGAGTCAGAGAGTTTAGAAAGATGGAAAAGAGAGTCTTCTACATGGACACTGGGGACATATGGAAAATATCCATAAGAAGACTCCAAACCACAAAAGTGTTATTAGAATAGTCACAATTTCTTTTGCATATATTACATAAAACATTTTTTTGTAAATTTTCTTTGGGGTGAAATGTCAGAATTTGGGCTGATAAAGATGTCAAGATACAACAGTGTGTCTGTGAAATATGACACCTCTAAATCCCAGACAATTAAGACTGATAGGTATATTATATCCTTGCTCAGAAAAAGTCTTTATTTTTGAGATTCATCCCCAGTGACAGGTACAAGACACCTGCCAGATGGCATGAATCTTGATTTGAGCAAAGTGGTCTTGTACAACAGCTACTCAATGTTTGCAGAGTCCCTCTTTTGAGTCTTTATTGTAACATAACATATCTCCTAACTTAAAATCCTTAAACAGAATAATAAAACATTTGCAGGTAGTGAAAATAATGTAAACAAACTGCTTTTCCTGCCTGGAAATTATCATCAAACACTCTCAAATTCTAAGTTCAGAATTTGTCTTTTTACATTATTGGTCCATCTGTCATGCACAACAGCCGTGGGCAGAGGGGAAAACACCTGCACTTGACTAGAAAAGCTGCCAATTCAGACTCGCCTTTGGCAAGGAGAATAAAAATTCAGTTCTCACAGAAAAGATTGTCTTGTGGCTGTCATCATCCACATGTTCATTAGCACTATTTTCAACTGCTGAATGTTTCAGCCCTTAGCATTTAAATATTTTTAGAGGCTTTCAGTTGTTCTTAAAACATTCTTAGAATTGGGGTTTTTTTTAAGTAAAGCGTTAAAAATACACCCCAAAAAAACTTGCACAATGGATTGTCAGAATAAAGAAGAAAAATTGCAAAATATAGACATGCTTCATAAAATTCTGTAAATGTCAAATCCTGATCTAATGGAACTGTGAAAGCAAAAAGCTGTAGATCTATGTTGATTCTAATATAATGTTGTTGTCAAATGTCCTAAAGATTTTTCATGACCTAAACATAGTTTATTCTGGAGCTCTCTCTCTCTCTCTTAGATACAAATAAATCCCAGCACAGTAAGAATGTCCCTTATCCTTTGAATAAGTCCCAATAAATTACTATTTGTTGCTGACAGTTTCAAGTGATTATTGGGAATAGTGGATAGAACTGAGGGGTCACAGAAATCGAAGCAGCCTTCTCCCCTCTCTCCTCTCCAGCCAACAGAACTTTATTAGAAATAATCTTGTAAGAAAGGCTTATGTAAAATGGGGCTCTGCTTAGGTGGCAGTTACTCTGACCTGGTTTAAACAGTTTCTTGAAGATGGCACGAATTATTTCCCAGATGTGCCCATTTCTCTCTGACTTGTAGGAAACTCAGTAACTATCTCAGACATGTCTGCATACAAGGATCTTACATTCTTCTCTGTAGCAGTTCAGCATCTTGACAGATGGATCACACTTCTATTATTCAAATGCTTACACTAAAATATTTAATTCTTTACAGAATCTATGTATAAAATTACTCCCCCTTTTTTCCCCTGGGAGCTGCACATTTACCTGTAATCTGCTCCCATCACCACCATGTAATGATGTAAATACAGTAGAAACAGCAATAATCTTGATTTTTTTTTTCCACACCATCAAGTAGTTTCCTGATATTGAGAACTCTTCACAGTCCTAGATTGTATTCTGAATTATCCCTGTCTCTCACCTCTCTTATTGCAGTGATTCTGGAAAAGCTAGAGCAGCAGGTAAACCAGGGAAAGCAGGCATGTTTAGTGAATGGTGTGGGTGAAAAGGTGAAGCAGCATTATTCAAAATGTTTGTCATAAGACAAGAACTTGTGTTTTTTTTAATCACATCGGAAGAAAGAAAATTTAAAACAGATGGAAATACTTTCTTTTTAAGCAAATAATCTCTTTTAATTATCATTGTCAGGAAATAATCTGTCAAGGGTTCTGCAAAATGCAATGCAAGTTTGCAAAGGAGTACAAACTGTTATGCACCAAGGAATCTGACAGTTCTCCAATACACAACTATTAAGAAGGAATCAGAAAATTGCCTGATAGGCAAGTTTTTCTAGACTTTAGTCTCAAAGAGGTTCTTTGGTCTTCTTCAGAATTTCCTTTACTTCTAGTAGTTCTTCTAGTTTAGTGTCTTTGAAATTAGGACCACAAATTTCAGAGGAAGACAGAAGTAAACAATAGGGACATGTCAAAAGCTGACATTAGATTAGAGCAGAATTTTCCTTATCAGAAATCCCTAATCTAATACTAAAATAAAGCCCAAATGTCTTTTAAGATAATAAATTTCCTTTTTCTTTTCACTTAGGTTTTGATTGTTATTGATATTGTTTGTGTTTATAAACTAATGGGAAATGTATATGTTCTGCATTTTAGAGTTTCATACTTCACTTGTCTGTTTTTTAAAAAAATAAATCTATCAGTGTAAAGAATTTGACAGTATAAAATCGGTGGAGATATAGGAAGAGACAAGGTAAAAAGACAACTTTGGGNCAGTTCTAGACAATCACTCTCTTACAAAAGACTGATGTTTCATATTCATTCTTTTCTTGTTTCTCTTTCATCCTCAAAAAAATATTTTAAATGAAAAAAATTGTGATAATTTTCAATTAAAGATATTTTCAATAGTATAGTATGAGCACCAAGCAGGTATTATAGTTCCTATCCTATAAGAATGTGGGGCTGAATGCAAATAAGATAAACTTTCTTTACACAAATATGTGTTGATATGTATTTATGTATTGATAATAGCAATCTTCAGATATGCTTTATAAATGAGAATTCTGAAGACTGTGAAGAAACAGTGGAGTTTATGTTTCCATCCCACATTATAATCAAGCCTTCTCTCAAGACTTTGATGAGAATGTTGGAAACTACACCTTCTAAAAGTATTGATTTTAAATGGCTGACAGTCGCTTATGTGACTTGTTTTATATAGCAACTCATCAGAGAATATTTAATTAAATCATAATTGCCAAAAATATCCTTGTAAGACACTATGGGACCCTAGGGAAACCGAAAGACGTGTTGAGGAGAATCTCATTATCAAAGATCTGTTTTATACAAATTAAAATTGACTTATTCTAAATAGACTAGATGAAATGAACATTCTATGTCTTTGCAAATTAACATAGTTGAAACATATTATAAAACACAGATACATGAATATCTAAAAATATGGAGTGTGTACTTGATTGGGATATAAAACTCATGAATAATAAGAACACCTAAATGATCTCTAAAATTTGCATGACAAGAAATTCCAACAATAATAAATTCACCTCTACTCTTTCTTTCTCTTTTTGTGATTCTGCTCCTCAGCCTTGCAGTTGAATGCAGTTTCCAAAGTGCCCTAAGCAGTATGTAGAGTTGAACTATTACATTACTCTTCACTCTCAAAATCAAAACTTTAATAACTGTAACGGTGTAGCAGGACATTCATATTACTTTCATTGCACTACAGATAAATCAATTGAATCAATAAAGTCAGCACCTGCTACAAAATGAAATGCTCATCTCTACTGAGTCAGTTATAGAGACACAATATTCTGACTTTATGGATTAGATTGGAAAATACAGGTTGTTGGTTACTTGAAGTGTTAACTTGTTACTCTATAGGTGGATAAAGACATCAAAGAAACAAGTTGTTCACACTTGACTTCAGAAATTTATGACATAAGGATCAAAGAATAACATGAAACACTTGAAAAGGAAAAAATAATAGAGTAGGTACAAAACAATATTTTAGAATGCAGTAAGAGTACTGATTTCTTGTTGGATTCCTAGTAGGTGGTACAATATGTGTTGTTGTCAAAGACAACTTTTACTTAAACTACCATTTGTTGGGAAACTTCTTGCAGAAAATCGACATATGAGCGACCTCCGTGCTTTAGATGCAGTTATGCTGCCAGGCCTTTAAGACTGCAGTGAGAAGCTGCTTGTAAGAAGCCTCTGTGGAGATCAACAGTGAAGAGGAATGTAAACTTGCAGAAAGTGCAGCAGAAGAACTGAAAAACAACAGCACAGAGAGAAGTCACAAGGACTTAATTTAACACCAATAGAGTTGTGTGTTACTCATATTAACCAGTCACAGGGTGGTTTGCAGTGTGTGTGCTATCTGGGTTATTTAAGGGGTGTTTTAACAACAATAAACGGCATTACCTTGATCATATTGGTCAATTCGTGGTGTCCATAAGTTTCCCTCGCAATAACCATTCTTGTAAATAGTCAAGACTCTTTAGAATTAATCTTTTTTAAGTTGAACCACGAAGAGTTCATACAAAAATGAAGTCCTGTCTTCATTGCTTCCCAGACTTCTCTATTCCATTTCTCCCAAGGCCTTCTTGTCAGAGAGACAGATAAAATGAATTTGTGTCTCTTCTTTGAATTTGCTTCTTCCCAAGATATGTTCTGAGAATGCTGACTTTTTGAATAGTCTGGAAACATGTTTCTCAGTGCCATTTGCACTTCAAGCTTTTCCGGCACCATGGAATTTTACAAGCATTATTATTCATGATACATGCATAATTAGAAAATAAGTAGGAAAAAGAAAGCTGACAAGAGGTTTTAAAAACAGACTTGCCCTTGGAAAAAAATTAAGATATGTTTCAGTCTAATTCCTGCACACGAGTACCCGACTTTTCTGTAGTTTTTAATTAGAACAGAACACAGATTTGTGGCTTGTACAGTGAAGGTTATTGAGTAGGTATCCTACACAGTCCAAAAGAAAAGACAGGTATTTGTGCCTCCTTCTATTATTTTGCACCAGGAACTGTACATAAAACTGAGTGCCCCTTTATGAGCTTTGTTGGACCAACAGACTTTGAAACTCACAGCCTCTATGGAGTCTTTCTTGCTGATAGCACGTTTTCATAGATTAAAAAGGGAACTGCTCTGAATGAAAACTGCAGAGCCAACAGGGATATCATAGTTGAAAATAAATGCTAATTACTGTTCCTAAGTATCTTTTAGAATATTGAATATCAGTTGTTCTTCTTGAGCAATTTACATGAG